>CM036312.1:2972859-3445359 GCA_020567845.1 Rhododendron henanense subsp. lingbaoense | reverse complement strand
ATCAATTAAAGTACTTGGGTATTCTAGAAAAGTAGAGACAGAGAGAAGAAGGTGAGCCAAGAATTAAGGTGTTTCTAATTAAGGGGTTTGTTCTCTCTAATCACGATGGCCAACAAAGGTACGCTTTTATTGTTCTTGAGATGTGTTGAATTCAAGATTCTATTATATCTGTTTTCCGCATAATAGTTTTAATACAGATATTGATTTACAGTTTCAACAAAAGATACCCACAAAAGATCAATACACAGTACCCATTCATTACATTAAGAAGTGCAGTGTTTGCCTATAATTTCTGCACTGCCATTTGCAGATACCAAATGAGTACTTTCAAATAAGTCAATATAAGGTTACAAGTACTGTTGCCAAACTAAGATAAAGGTTTCAAAAGACTACTAACAAGTCAATAAGGTTCCAAAATACTACTAAATTTGGTTTTCAAGTGTTAGACTTCTGGGTACTGCCTGGGGTTGATGATTCTCCTTGGGATAAGTGTCTAGGGCCAGTGCTTGGCATTGTTGCACTGCCAGTGGTACTACCACTCCCACAAGATATTACAGATGACCCTGCTGGTTGACTCCAAAAAATAGCATTCCCTATCCTTGTCGATCTCCTCCATCCCTACATTTACATACATGTACGTGCACCTTTTAAATTTTTATCGTTGCGGAATTCCCATTAGAGAAACGAAAATGGAAAAGTTGGAGGATGTAAGTTAGAAAGAAAACACGACCAAGGGGATAGAATTCAATCAATATGAAAGTTAGTCTGGATTCTGGAACTTGACTACTTAAAACCATTCCTCTAGTATTCCTAAAGCTGAAATTGCACGGAACAGAGGGTAAAAGTGACCTGGTGCATTTGTGAAGTCACATCTTTTTAACCTCCCCAATTGAGTTTCTTTTCTTGCAAAACTTATTTACAAAAAAGGCAAGAAATTGCTGAAATTGTTTTGAGCAACTAGTTATCTACGTAATTAAACTGCATTGTAACTTCTCTACGAAATTCCTTTGGAAAATAGATCGTGTACAAGAGGAAACACAGTTTTTTGTTTTAGTTTACTTGAGTTCTCTTCTACCGAAAATTACTTGACTGTACTACAAATTGTTAGCAACTAAATGGTGCAATGGGAATGTGTATTGATTTTCTTTGTCATACATCTAACTACTTAATTACCCAAAATGGAAAAAAGGTTCTTCCTTCTCGTTTCAACGACACAGTTATTCATCCATGGAAGAAGGATTGTTCAAATGATTACAAATCTAATTGTGAGAATGGCAAACCTGTTACGGAAAAATCAGAATTAAAACCGAGAATGAACTGAACTATGTACAAGAAATCACCCTCAGAAACCAAAAACACTCAATATTCGGAAGAGAAACCAAAAGCATCAAATGAATTCCAGATCTCATATTCAACTCAGAGATTTAGGGCTTATTAAATTCGAAAACAAGAAACAACAAGAAACAATTTTTTAGCCCTTATGCATGTCAATAAACATCAAAACACCCAATTATTTTGCCCTAAACCAACTTAACCAAACAGAGAACTTCGGCGTCGTGCAGGTCGTCGGAGATGTTTGGACGGAGGAGCGTTGGGTGGGTTTCAGAGAGAGGAGGGGTTTCTGGGTGGGTTTCAGAGAGAGGAGGGAGACAGAGGCGGAAGAGAGAGAGAAGAAAAGATGAAAAATATCCATCGAAGGAAGAGAGAGAAGAGATATCAACGTATTTTTTTTAAAAGGGTACGTACGTAATTTTGTTGCTCTCGGTCCATTTTTTTAACGGAGAAATGGGAGGGGGTGTAGTTGCTCGAATTTGGTAGTTAGGGGGGTGAAGTTGCTCGAATTTAAACTTAAGGGAGTGAAGTTGCCAAAAAGTGATAATTTAGGGGGTGTTTTTGCAATTAAGCCTGTATTGTTTACTGTATGAATACATCTCCCCAAGTCCAACCACGTTTTACTACGCAAATTAGGCCCCGTTCTGCTAAGGTTTTTATTTTTGAAGTACTTATTTTTGCTTTGCGAGACAGGTCATTATCTCATAAAATATCACATTTAATTCAAAAAATAAGTATTTGAAAAATAAGTACTTATTTTAGTTAGTAGAACACACTAGTAAATTTTTGTAGGTCCATAGCGGCCGCACTTGAAGCTTTAACTCTGGATCAGTTTTGAGCAGATTTGTGTCGGTAAGGTTATAATAATGCCAGTGCTAATTCAATATGATTGCAAAAACATATATATCTTAGAGCATCCGCAATGTAATAATCAAAAGTGAATAATCAAAATTTGCCACGTCAGCTTTTGATTATTCATTTTGAGGGTTGCTAAAGTTAGCAATGTGAAGTCCCACATTGTTACTTTTGATTATTCAAATACCCAAATTTGATTATTGATTAGAAGGTTGCTAACTTTGATTATTACAATGTGAGCATTTTTTAAGCATACATTGCTAATTTTAGCAATCTTTTGATTTTGATTATTACATTGCGGATGCTCTTAGACTCTGATGGCTGATTAATTGAACTTGTTTATGATGTAAGCAAGGTACGTAAGGAGTTCCTTTCTACTTTCTAGGCTCGTACTGCTCTTAACAGTACCAGAAGATTGCAAAATCATGCTTTATCAAGTTTCCGATATTGGACAAGTTAGCAACGTAATTTTGAACAGAGTACTCATTGTTCCATTTTTATAAACTCTTGTGTTATTCATGGCATTCATCCGTTTAATGATTGTTATTAATTGATCATTGGTGTTGGGTATGCAGACAATCTTTAGCAACTGCAGCCCGGGTGTGTGGTGGCTCAGGCTGGAGCCTCCACAGCACTTCATAATTGTGGCGAAAACTGTATTTTGTAATTCGGTAGAGGCAATTTTTGCCGCTGGCCTTATTATCTATTTATAACGCAGTTAGCTTGTAATTAGGGTTAAGAATTTTCAGAGAAAACAAGAGGGAGGCGAGATAAAACTGTTCTCATAAAGAAGAGAGAAGACCTATACTCCGATTTCGATTATAGTGGATTGATGTGGCTCCCGTGGTTTTTCCTTGCGCTGAGGTTTTCCATGTATATTGTCTTCTTTCTCTTTCTGTTCTTTACGCACTATTTTTCGTTTGCTTTATCATTTCTGTGATTCTAATTTTCTAGATCCGTAGGGCGTTGTGAGTAATTGAACGGATGGTTCGATTTCTAACAACTGAATGTTTCTTTTGCTAGAATTCAGAAAACAAACAGAACGATCACACACGAATGGAGAAGAATTTTACTTGGCCCGGCTTAAATCTACGTCTCTAGGCAAAGATCTGTCGCAGAATCTCACCATGAGCAACAAGAGTAAAATGAGCCAGTTATATTTCCTAGTTCTCTGATTAACACAAACCTCTTTTAGATGGTGGGAGTTCGTAAGCGATGAATACGCAGAGATTCGCAAAACTAAACTGCTCACAGTTTTATTCAATCACACTCGAGAATTACTCACCACCACAGATCCAAACACAGCAAAACCACATGTAATCCACCATTTTCCAGCTCTCGATTGTCCTCCTCATTTAGAGCTTGAGCAACTCCAATGCCGAACCTTGACGACCACGAACATCGACCATGTAAAGCTCATTGTAGTCCTTAGATGAGATGGGTTTGAAGAGTTTTGGATTGGAATCACTAACAAGCGCTTTTGCTGGTTCTATAATGGATTCTAGAGATGGACCAATAAAATTGACCAAGGACATCTGGGCAGTACTTGTTTTCGTCACGGCTCGGTGAAGAGCACTTTTAAGCTTTCCATTGCTGATAATCTATATCCATGCAAGTTACGTTATTGCATTAGTTCAAAGTTCAAACAAGAGAAAAATGACTTGATGGGGCGAAAATAGCTTGAAACAAGAGTCGCTGAAAGACGCACCACCCGTGGCATGCCAAACCTAATGCTGACTTTTGAGAGCTGAAAAATGCATGTATAAGAATTGAAATGCATGAGAACAAGACTAGTACTTAGTACAATGCCCCAGATCATCTAACCCTTCTTCTTCTTTTTTGATCTTCAACAAAGTTGCATTGTGCTGTCTATTTTCTTACTTTACTGCTAATGATTGTAGAGGAGAAGAAAACAAAATAAAGAGAAAAGCACACAATTAAGCTATACAAACTCTAGTAGTACAGCCCCAACACTCAATATTACAGTAATGATTTAGGTGACAAAAAGTGATAGTAAGTAGAAGTACCTCCCCCTATCAAGATGGAGACAGAGAGAGGCACATATTGTTCCCGGCTCGAGCATTTTTTTTATAACTCACTATCCGGCCCAATGAATCGACTAAATTCTTACATTATCCGTCCTTGGGTTTCTTCTCTTTATACCCAAGAAGATCTTCTAACAACTTATTATCCAAATACTCGAATTCAAAAACCTATTTCCCCCTCCCACCCTCTTTTCTCTCCGCAATCGAAGACGAAGAAGTCGGTACCGTAACGGACGAGGAAGAAGAAGAGGAGTGGGGATATTCGTTAGGGAAATTAAGAATAGCCAAATGACCCCTCATCGAATGAACAGCTTTCTCGTAAGCTTTAGCTGCCTCCTCTGCCGTATTAAAAGTCCCGAGCCACAACTGTGGGGATCGAGGCCTAGTCGAATCGCGTATCTCCGCCGCGAATTTCCCCACGGCGGATTTCTTACTCCTCTGTATCTAACTTCTCCAACTTCGCTCTCTTCCGTGGTCTTGCCCTTTGAATCTCTCTCCAGTCTCCATTGTCTAATATCATCACAATAGAGTAGTACTCTGTTCTCTCTACCATTTATATAAAGAATATAAAAGAACTCAATTGAACAAAAAAGGACCGAATTGCATGTGGTCCAGGGGACTGGCATTCACTACTTGGAAATCTCAAAACGTGCTCTGAACTGTTTTGGTCATTATTGATGCATTGTACATGAATGATCAAGGTGAGGGTGGCGTCCTTGTTTTTTTTGTTTGCAAAAATGAAAGTGCAGCTATGGTACCTATCACATCTGCCAAGTATTATTATCCCGTCAAAACACATCATTATTGTTGGGGCACGCCCAAGACCTCACCAACGAAGCACGAATACACAATCAAACCATGGATGAGCAAGAAACACACACACAAGATTTTAGGGAAAATTTCACTATATTAAACCACTCAATATAGTTACAAAAACCCTCTTCACCTTTCAAACCTCACACAAACACTCTCATCCATCCACTCCCTCTCTTCTCACCACAAAATGTATATATGAAAGCCCTAGGGTACACAAAAATATCACACGGACAAAAATGCCCTTACTAACAAAGCTAATTACACATCCACCACTAGGGTGGATCCCAACAATCACCCCCTCCACCCTAGTGGGTGGAAGGTCGTCTCCTCACTTCTCGATCGGAGCATCCGCGATCCCAAACCTCGATAGCTCGCACCCCCTTAACGGATGCCCCGCACCCCCTCACTTGGTAGTCTCCTACCTCTTCATCGGACGCAAACACGAACACATCGGAAACCAAATCTTGTGCGAAAGAAACCCTTTTCTTAGTGCACAATTCTTCTTCACCAACTCCACTAATCGATGCTTCATTCAAACTCAACAAACAATGCGCTTCACACAAAGGCTCTTCAACTTGCGTTTTCACACGCCACACTTTTCTTCCAACTAAACGTCTATAGCTCATATCATCCCTCACAACGGAAGCCTCAAGGCGGTATAATCCATGAACCAAACTACCTTCAAGCATCACACGTTCCTCTTGCCGAACCCGAAGAATACCCTCACTAGCCAAGAATGAATACCCTTTACCATCAAGCACTCCAAGCGAAATCAAATTCCTCTTCACCCCTAGCACATGACGAACATCCGATAACATCACAAATCTCCCATTCGGCAAGCGAAACTTCACCATCCATATTCCAACTACACGGTTCCTCGAACCATTCGCCATTCGAACAAAACCACCATCAAAAGCCTCGTAGCTACAAAACTCTCTCCTATCTCCACAAACATGGAATGAGCACCCGGTGTCAAGTACCCAATCCGTTTGCCTCGCAACATTAGGCTTTTCCTCAACCAACAAAAGCTCCGTATCTTGAACCACCGCCGCTTCCTTCGATTGACCCTTCATCTTGGGACAATCTCGAATCATATGTCCCTCTTCCTTGCAATAATGGCAAGTTCGACCAACTAACTTAGGGCAATCTCGAATCATATGACCTTCCTTCTTGCAATAAAAGCAAGCCATACTCCCTTTTTCACAACGATCCCTCGAACGCGAACCCGAACGTGAATTGCCTCCTCTCTTTTGATTTCTCCCTCTCGTTCCTTCCGAAACCAAAGCTTGCGACTCATCAACATGCATCTTGGCCATTCCCTTTCTTCTCGCCTCCTCACTAAACAAAGCATCTTGCACTAAACTCATACTTAATTTTCCATCCGGCGCAGAATTACTCAAGGAAACCACCAAGACCTCCCAATCATCCGGAAGCGAACTAAGTAACAAAAGAGCTTGCAATTCATCATCAAAATCCAAACCAACACTAGATAATTGATTCACCAAACTTTGAAACTCACTCGAATGCACGGCAACCGAATCCCCACTTCGAAGCTTCAAATTCACAAGTTGCCTCATCAAAAGCGCTTTGTTTCGAGATGATTTCGATTGATACATCTCCACCAACTTCCCCCACAAAACATAAGCATCCGTCTCTTGCGCTACATGGTGAAACACCTCCTGCCCAATAAACTGTCGAATCATTGCTACGGCTTTCCTATTCGATTTATTCCAATCCTCAACCTTAATCGAATCCGGTCTCTTTCCTTTATACTCAATAGGGTCATATAACTCTTTTAACGACAACATATCCTCCATTCGTGGTTTCCAAACCGCATAATTTGTCGCCGACAATATAACCATAGTATTCACACTAACACCAACATCCGTCATCTTGTTTTAATTAATCCAAAGCAAGATAATCACTTAAACCCGACCCTTAGTACTCCCGAACAACTCAACCAATGCCCAAAAAAAATTTCAAAGCTGGAAAAAAACGTACCGGCAATTTCCGAGTCGAATCACTCCAAACCGAGGCCGCAAACAGATCCGAAATGAAAAATCCTGTCAGGAACCGGTCTGAACTGGTCGGTATCGAACCGAACCGGCCGAAAAACCAACGAACCGGCCGAAACACTCCGAGGCAACACCGGTGTAAACCCGCTGACTCAGCACCCGCTGACCCCGCGTTGACCGGACCCTTTGACCGCCGGTCTGACCCTCTGGAAGCTTCTGAACCGGCGGACAGATTCAAAAAACTTCGACAGAAACGCGCCGACTTCTACCGGCGCGTGCAGGCCACCCCCTCAACTTCCGACGGCGATTTTTACAGATCCGAGATCGTCTCCTCGAGACGAACAAAACCCCGTATTCCAAACTTCCGTACGATGACTCCTTCACCGATCGACTGGTAAGCCGCCACTCGCCTCCGCCCGCCGTCGTTCGAACGTGTTTTCCGGGCTATCCCAAGCTCCACCGGCGACGTTCTACACACCCCCGTGCTCGCCTTGACAAGACAAACAAAACCCTGTGCTCAAAACTCGTCTTCGATCATCCACAACTTCGGGCTTTTCAAAACAGCCTATCTGCCCGTCGCCGCCTCCGCCCACTGCGATTGAATGGCTCCCGAGCCTTCGTCCGGTGACGAAACTCAACCCCGTCACCTCCTATAGACTCGTCTCAGTGAGGTGCACAACCCTTACTGGTCAAAAATAATTTTCGAACATCTTCATTTCTGACCAGATCCGTGAACAGTAACAAAACGCAACCCGAACCCGAACCTTGCTTCTCCGGTGACCTACGCTCTGATACCACTTGTTGGGGCACGCCCAAGACCTCACCAACGAAGCACGAATATACAATCAAACCATGGATGAGCAAGAAACACACACACAAGATTTTAGGGAAAATTTCACTATATTAAACCACTCAATATAGTTACAAAAACCCTCTTCACCTCTCAAACCTCACACAAACACTCTCATCCATCCACTCCCTCTCTTCTCACCACAAAATGTATATATGAAAGCCCTAGGGTACACAAAAATATCACACGGACAAAAATGCCCTTACTAACAAAGCTAATTACACATCCACCACTAGGGTGGATCCCAACAATTATTTGTAGGAGACGCTACCGCACCTACGTCAGGACCAAAACTAAAGTATAACTACGTGTGTGAAGTAGGGGTGAAATCGGTATGTTCAGTTCGGGTTTTGGGATGTTCGGGACCTAATCGAACAGTTCGGGGTAATGTAGCCTGGAACTGACTCCGATCGGAAAAAACAACGGACCAAAATAGGTCCGATCGGTTTTTTCGGGTTTTTGGTCTGGCGTTAAGATTGAAATAAACGGTTGAGATTGAGATGGATGGCTAAGATTTGTTGTTTTTTGGGGGGTTTATAATGAACGGCTTTGATTGATTGGTCCAAATCGGTATGGTTTTGGGATATATCGATTTAGTTTGGTTCAGTCCAGAGAAATTTCCAGAGAACCGAGACCGAACCAAAAATTAACCGGTTCCGTTCGGTCAAAACCGAAGCCGACCAAACCCACCATCACCCCTAGTATGAAGTGCTATGGTGCGTTTAGCACAAAAATGACTATGGAAACTTGAACAAGAGCCTTACCCCAACCGTGTCTTGAGTTTCCAGAGCTGAACCCGAGGATGATGTCATTTGTTTTACACGTTTTAAAAATCCAAAGTAGATTGCCACTGGAGGAAAGTAGTCATTACCCAAGAAGGGAAAGATCCCCAACTTAATCTAACAGCCCAGCACAAAATTAAAGCTAAGATAAACTCTGGCTGTACACTGCCACATGAACCAAAATTCACTCACATCATCTCAAATAGTTCTAATTTTATCGAATGTCCCCATGTCTTGAGTTTCCAACACTAAACCCGAGGAAGATGTCCACGTTTGAATACATCTCTCTGTTGGGTTTTGCCCATATGGTTTGGAGAAAAAAAAAAGGCCGGTTTGTTGGGTGTTGGCCGAGAAAATTAAATGATCAAGGATATTAAGTGAACAAGTCAATTGTGCTTTGTTCCAAGGAGGAGAATCTGTGGTTAGTTCCAGATTCTTCTGACAGTTCAAGGGTCATTTTGTGATAGTCTAGTCATGCCTATTTATTGGGTCTCCTGTACCGTGTGTGGGCAAGAGAGTAAAAAAGAAAAAGGGCAGAGAACAAGAAGAAAAGTCAACATTTTGTGTGTGCAAATGCGAGTGTGTGAGAGCCGAGAGAAAAAGGGGTTGTAGCTAGGGCTGCTCAAAAAATCTGGTGAATCGTGAAATCGGTTGGGATCGAATCGATCCATACCTTTTAGATTTTGTTCATGGATTAATGATCCGGACACAGATTGAAAAATTAGAAAACCGTGACTCGTGCTTCGGTTCACGGATTTTCATTACGAAACCGTAGATTAACCGAACCGGACCGTGAGATATTTATTTTATATAAAAAATAAATAAATATATAAATATATATGTGTATTTATATAATTAATTGTTAGTAATGTTAAAACTTTTTTCTACTAATTTTAGTATTTTATCTTAATAATGGGATATAGTGTAGATGTTCATAAAATATAAGGGGTAAATCATAGTTTTTTTTTATAAGTTACGGGTAACCCTGGTTTAGTTTCACTAATTCGTTTCTTTTCCAGTTTTCCTAATTTTCATTTCTTGTTCAAGTCGCCGTTGCACCGTTCTTAATTCTTCGCCTCTTCCTCCTCCTCCTCCTCTCTCTCTCCGTTTCTTCAAAGTAACAAGTACTTTCTGATGGCCGGTGTTAAACTTAATTCTGAACGTAACATTCTTCCCTTTTAGCTTGGGATATAAGCTTGACCTTTATTTTTGCTAAAATCTGTGGACAAAATCGTAACCGATCCACGAGTCACGGATTGGATTGGAACCGAACCGTAGGACTTTTGGTTCAGACATGGATTTCATTTTGTAAAAACCATAACTAGCGGTTCGGTCCCCGGATTCCTAGGAATCCGAACCGAACCGGACTGCGAGCACCCCTAGTTATAACAGTGAAAAAAAAGAGTGTGGGAAAAATACTAAGTGAGGGTGTATTTGTTTCTCACCATTGTTATAGTGGATTACTCTCTCTCCGTGGATGTACCCGAATTTGGGGAACCACGTAATCTTGTGTCTCTTTTGTGTGTGATTGTTTTTTGTTACACTTTCGTTGTGCAAGTGATCGGGTATTTTTTTACCCAACACTCCCCAAGTCCAACCACGTTTTAAAAATCCGAAGTAGTTATTATAGTTTTGCCACAGGAGGAAAGTAGTCATTACCCCAAAAGGGAAAGATTAGATCCCCAACTTAATCTAACAGCCCAGCACAAAATCAAAGCTAAGATAAACTCTGGCTGTACACTGCCACATGAACCAAAACTCACTCACATCATCTCAAACAGTTCCAATTTTATCGGATACTCCCGAAGGAACCGTCTCAAACGGTTATTATACATTTTATTTAATTCCGAAAGTAAGATTTAGTTGACAGAAGTGATGGTAAGTAAGAGGGGAGAGAGCATTCCGGCTCGATTATTATTATTTTTTTGATAACTCAGATATTCGGCCTAATAAACCGACTAATTTCTTACGTCATCAGCCCTTGGGTTTCTTCTCCTCATACCCAAGAAGATCCTCTAGCAGCTTATCATCCAAATACTCGAATTCAAAAACCTCTTTCCCCCTCCCCTCCGGAACCGAAGAGGAAGAATTCGATGCCGTTGCCGACGATGGAGAAGAAGAAGAGGGCGGATATTCGTCAGGAAAATTAAGAACAGCCAGAGGACCCCTCATCGAATAAGCGGCTTTATCGTAAGCTCTCGCGGCCTCCTCCGCCGTGTCAAAAGTCCCGAGCCACATCCGCGGGCCTCCTGGCCTAGTCGAATCGCGTATCTCTGCCGCGAACTTCCCCCACGGCCGCCTCCGAACCCCCCTGTATCTGACTTCTCCCGATTCATTCTCTTCCGTGGCCTTTCCCTTTGAATCTCCCTCCATTGTCTAGTAATATCAGCACAGCAGAGTACTCTGTTCTCTCCCCCCATTTATAGAGAGGGGCAGAGAAAAGAACTTAATTGGACCAAAAAAAAAGGACCGAATTTGTTGTCCAGAGGACCACCATTGAAAACTTGGAGATTGTAAAGGATTCTCAAGATTTGACCAGCTCAACTGCTTTGACCAGCTCAACTGTTGCTGGAAAAGACTTAGCACCTCTTCCTCCACGTCAGCTTAGTGGTTTAGTTTGTTGAGATTAGTTTCTAATTAGTGACAGTAATCAGTTTTGTAATCAGGGATATAAAAGGAGAGGATGCTGTGTATTGTACTTACGATTCAGAAATGAAAGAACAGAAAAGGGCCTTTCTCCTCTTTCTCTCTGATATTTTTCTCTCTCTTTGTTTCTTGAAGAATCTTTAAGATTTCTCTTAGTTTTTGTCAAGAATCATGAATTTCTTTAGAGATCTCCAATGGTGCTTGGAACTGTTTTGGTGATTATATGTAAGTATATATATATTCGATGCAATGGACATCAATGATCAAGGTGATGTGTATTGTTTACTGTGTAAGAATAAATCTCCCCAAGTCCAACCACGTTTCACTACAACTTCAGGTAAGAATAAATCTCCCCAAAGTCCAACCACGTTTTACTACAACTTGAGGGGCGTTTCCACTAATCAATAAGTTGTAGATCATAATTTTTTGATTTTGTTCTTACGAAAATAAAAATAAAAATCATGTTTGCTAGTTTTGCGCCAAACTTTTATGTATTATAGATTCATCTCGACAGGAGGAATCAGAAAAGTAAAAAATTATTACTTTTACACAAATATTTTGTGAAATATCCAAGAAGAAGCTAGAAAAAAGATTTTTTTTTTTTGTTTTTCTTGAATATTTCTGTAAAAGTCAATTTTTTACTTTTTCCGATTTCTCTCATCGAGACGAACCCATAATGCATAAAAGTTTGGCGCAAAAGTAACAAACGTGAAAAAAATTTGAATAAGGACTAAATCAAAAAGTTTTGGTCCATAATTTGATTAGTGAAACCGACCATTTGAAACTTTTGATGACATAAGATTATGCTCACCAGATTCAAGGCCGACCCTGCCTTTTGGGGGGCCTACAACAAAGATTCGTAAGGGAGCCCTATTTTGTTGGATTATTATAAGAAATACCAAAGTAGGAGGAGCCCATAATATTTGTAAATTTTTAGGGGCCTACGGCGTCCGCGCCTCAAACTTTTATCGGAAAAGATATAGGGACCGACGGGGTTCCTACCAAAATCGTACATCCGGCCGCGCCGGGCCATCTCCGGCCACCAGACTGCCGATCCGAGTCGTCCAAAAATTCAAAAAAAAGAAACCCAGGCAGTGGACCTACGCGAGAATCAACGGCATCTGTCGTGCGTAGGTGCTCGATCCAAACACCACATTTTTTTGTATATAGGTGCTCGATCCAAATACCATATTATTTTTGTATACATAGACCCACTCGGGATATTAGAAAGAGTTAGAAGAGTACGAGGATGAACAAGGAAACTTGGGATATTAGAAAGAAGTGGGCACATGTATACATGAAGTGGTCGTTCACAACGGGAATGCGAAGCACCCAACTTAGTGAGAGCCTAAATGCAAAGATAAAGAAATTTGTGAAGTTTGATCGTGACATTGTTCAATTTTTTACTCATTTTGATAGACTTGTTATGGAGAAGCGGGATAACGAAATTGATTCTATATTTGATTCTAGGGAAAAGCTACCAAAACAAAAGTTGAAAAAATCCCCCATGTTAATTCAAGTTTGCACAATTTTATACTCCTCCTCTATTTGACTTGTTCCACGATGAGGTTGACTTGTCCCTTTCTTGTAAAGTGAAACAACACCAGTCTTTATCAGGTATTAACAAATAATGCTTAACTACTTTATTTCAAGTTCTTGTTTTGTACATTATGTAAGAATATGTTGTTGATTTTCTTGTGAATTAGGATGTTCCAATGCCCTATGTGCCCGAAATGATCAATTGCTAATTTAATTTGTCTTCCCAAACATCATTCTATCCACAAACTTTTGAGGTGTGTAAGACATCTATAATACATTCTTGGTTTGTAGTATAATTTCATTTTGTTTTATTTGCTTAAACTTATCTTCTTCTTATTTCTTTCAGGTGACGGAAGATGAGACATTCTTGCAAGATGATGAATTTTTTGAGTTGATTAGTGCTCCGCAACAATCCCGACAAAACTAGAATGTGAATGAAGAGGGAGATGCATTCGAGTTGGTTTTTGAAGAGGGAACATGCCGTCTTTTTGTTGAAAAATATTCGACTGAAAAGTGATGAAACATGTATTTTTGACTATCAATTTGTTGGTGGTGAAAAATGGTGTATTTTGACATTTTATCAATTTGCTGGTGGTGAAACATGATGTATTTTGACAGTTTTAATCTGTTGGCAATATATAATTGTTGGCATTATTATGGTTTAGGAGCAATTATCACAGATTATGAGAAAGTTGTGAGATTTGGTTGAATTTAACGAGTGGAGTCTTTTTTTTAATCTGGAGCAGCTTTGGGAGTTCTGTTAAAGGCCTAAATGCCCCAAAGCGACGTCGTTTTGGGGCTGTGAACTGCAATTTTCTTATCTCAAAACGGCGTAGTTTTGTTGCATCTCTTAACTGGCCAAAACCCCCCCCCAAAACGACGCCGTTTTGGGAGCTGCAACCTGCAGTGATTTCATCTCACTGTAGGGACTCCGAATCCGGAAAGTTGAACAAGGGCCTTACCCAACCGTGTCTTGAGTTTCCAACGCTGAACCGGAGGATGATGTCATTTTTTTTACAAGTTTGAATACATCTCCCCAAGTCCAACCACATTTTAAAAATCCAAAGTAGTTTGCCACCGGAGGAAAGTAGTCATTACCCAAAAAGGGAAAGATTAGATCCCCAACAGCCCAGCACAAAATTAAAGCTAAGATAAACTCTGGCTGTACACTGCCACATGAACCAAAACTCACTCACATCATTTCAAACAGTTCCAATTTTATCAGATGTCCCCGTAGGAAACCGTCTCAAACAGTTATTATACACTTTATTTAATTCCGAAAGTAAGATTTAGTTGACAGAAGTGATGGTAAGTAAGAGGAGAGAGAGCATTCCGGCTCGATCTCTTTTTTTTTTTTTTTTGATAACTCAGATATTCGGCCTAATAAACCGACTAATTTCTTACGTCATCAGCCCTTGGGTTTCTTCTCCTCATACCCAAGAAGATCCTCTAGCAGCTTATCATCCAAATACTCGAATTCAAAAACTTCTTTCCCCCTCCCCTCCGGAACCGAAGAGGAAGAATTCGATACCGTTGCCGACGATGGAGAAGAAGAAGAGGGCGGATATTCGTCAGGAAAATTAAGAACAGCCAGAGGACCCCTCATCGAATAAGCGGCTTTATCGTAAGCTCTCGCGGCCTCCTCCGCCGTGTCAAAAGTCCCGAGCCACATCCGCGGGCCTCCTGGCCTAGTCGAATCGCGTATCTCTGCCGCGAACTTCCCCCACGGCCGCCTCCGAACCCCCCTGTATCTGACTTCTCCCGATTCATTCTCTTCCGTGGCCTTTCCCTTTGAATCTCCCTCCATTGTCTAGTAATATCAGCACAGCAGAGTACTCTGTTCTCTCACCGCCATTTATAGAGAGGGGCAGAGAAAAGAACTTAATTGGACCAAAAAAAGGGACCGAATTTGTTGTCCAGAGGACCACCATTGAAAACTTGGAGATCTCCAATGGTGCTTGGAACTGTTTTGGTGATTATATATAAGTATATATATTCGATGCAATGTACTCCGTACATCAATGATCAAGGTGATGTGTATTGTTTACTGTGTAAGAATAAATCTCCCAAAGTCCAACCACGTTTCCACGTTTTACTACAACTTGAGGGGCGTTTCCACTGATCAACAATTTGTAGATCACAATTTTTTGATTTTGTTCTTACGCAAAAAAAATAAAAAAATCATGTTTGCTAGTTTCGCGTCAAAATTTTATGTATTATGGATTCTTCTCGACGAGAGAAATCAGAAAAGTAAAAATTATTACTTTTACACAGGTATTTTGTAAAATATTCAAGAAGAAGCTAGAAAAATGATTTTTTTTTTTTGGGTTTTTCTTAAATATTTTCAAAATACTTGTGTAAAAGTCATAATTTTTTACTTTTTTCGATTTCTCTCGTCGAGACAAACTCATAATGCATAAAAGTTTGGCGCTTAAGTAACAAACGTGAAAAAAAATTGAATAAGGACAGAATAAAAAAGTTTTGGTCCATAATTTGATTAGTGAAAACCCCGATTTGAAACTTTTGATGACATAAGATTATGCTCAGCAGATTCAAGGCTGACCCTGCCTTTTGGGGGGCCTACAACAAAGATTAGTAAGGGAACCCTATTTTGTTGGATTATTATAATAAATATCAAAGTAGGAGGAGCCCATAACATTTGTAAATTTTTGGGGTCCACGGCGGCCGCATCTCAAATTTTATTTCAGGACTGGCTTTGAGCAGATTTGCGTTAGTACTGATAATTAAGGTTATAATAATGCCAGTGCTAATTGAATATGATTGCCAAAACATATAGATCCTAGGGGTTTAGATTCCGATGTCTGATTAATTGAACTTGTTTTTATCGAGGTTTCCAATATTTGACAAGTTAGCAACGTAATTCTGAACAGAGTAGTCATTGTTCCATTTTTATAAACTCTTATGTTATTCATGGCATTCACCTGTTTAATGATTGTTAATTGATCATTGGTGTTGGATATGCTGACAACCTTCAGCAACGCTGCAGCCCGAGTCTGTGGTGGCTCAGGCTGGAGAGAGCTGGCCCTGACTTTATGATGGCTTAAAGCGAATACCAAAAGAAGACCCTTTTTCGAAATCTTAATGAACAAAACGTAAGTAGATACGTAGGGGTACTAAAGTATGAGGGGCCCTTAAAATTCGCAATTTTGGAAGAGCCTAAAGCGACCGCAACGCTTGCTTTAGCTCAGGGCCGGCTCTGAGCTAGCCTGAGCCTCCACAGCACTTCACACTTGTGGCGAAAACTGTATTTTGTAATTTGGTAGGGGCAATTTTAGCCGTTGGCCTAGTTATCTATTTATAACGCAGTTAGCTTGTAATTAGGGTTAAGAATTTTCAGAGAAAACAAGAGGGAGGCAAGATAAAACTGTTCTAAAAAAGAAGAGAGGAGACCTGTACTCCGATTTTAATTATAGTGGACTGGTGTGGCTCCCGTGGTTTTTCCTTGTGTTGAGGGTTTTCATGTATTTTGTCTCTCTTTTTGTTTTTTGCGATTCTGCGAACTGTCTTTCGTTTGCTTTGCGATTTCTTTGATTCTAGTTTTCAAGATCCGTAGGGCGTTGTGAGTAGTCGAACGGATAGTTCGATTTGTAACAACTGGGTGTTTCTTTTGCTAGAATTCAGAAGGCAAACAGAACAATCACAAACGATAGAATGTAGAAGAAATTACTTGGCTCAGCTTAAATCTACGTCTGTAGGCAAAGATCTGTCGCAGAATCTCACCATGAGTAAGGAGAGTAACGAGAGAGTAAAATGAGCCGGTGTGTATTGTAGCCTTTTCCTATATATATAAACAAATTGATTTATGCACTCCCCTAATTAATGCAATTACTTATTTTTTTACGTCTTTTAACTAGTGAATTTACGAAACAGTCCCTACAATCTATTAAAAGTGTATGCATGCAAAAACTGTTTTGTAAATGGGAAATGATATTGGCACTCTAAAATTTGATGCAAGCACTCCAAAAAAACAAAGGAAAGTGGCTTTGGAGTTACACTGATTTTGGAGTGCCTGCGTCAATATCATTTCCCTTGTAAATTCACCAACTAAAAGACGAAAAAGTGGCAAAAACGGTATTTTGTAATTCGGCAGGGACAACTTTGGCCATTGGTGTTATAAAGCCATTGGCCTTATCTATTTATAACAGTTAGCTTGTAATTAGGGTTAAGAATTTTCAGAGAAAACAAGAGGGAGGCGAGATAAAACTGTTCTCAGAAAGAAGAGAGAAGACTTGTACTCCGATTTTCGATTATAGTGGACTGGTGTGACTCCTAATCGACAAGTTATGGACCACAACTTTTTGTTTTTTCTGAATTTGAAGAGGCAAAACTATTTACACATTACAAATAAACTGCTCACAATTTCATTCAACGATGACACTCAATCGGTACACAATTACAAAATTCCTTAACACTTTACTCTCTCTTCTCTTCTCAGTATAAAATATAACTCCCACACTTATACATGATTATTTATTTATTTATGCAACAAGAAGCTAGAATTACTCACCACCACATATTCATCAGATCCAAACACAGCAAACCCCCATATATAATCCAACCGTTTTCCAGCTCTAGATTGTCCACCTCATTTAGAGCTTGAGCAACTCCAATGCCGAACCTTGAGGCCCATGAACAGCGACCATGTAAAGCTCGAAGTAGTCCTTAGATGAGATGGGTTTGAAGAGTTTTGGATTGGATTCACTAACGACCGCTTTTGCTGGTTCTATAATGGATTCTAGAGATGGACCAATAAAATTGACCAAGGACATCCGGGCAGTACTTGTATTCGTCACAGCTCGGTGAAGAGCACTTTTTAGCTTTCCATTGCTGATAATCTGTATCCAAATCATCAAACAAGTTATTGCATTAGTTCGAACAAGAGAAAATAGACTGTTCATTTGAGAGGCGTATCCTCCCCCATTTAAAAGTTCATCAAGCTGAGCGTATGATTTTTCAACAAAATAAAGCTTGAAAGGGTAAAATCACAGAATATGCATGGTTACAATATTTAAGGGGGTGTACATGAAACTTCAAAAGAGGCCAATTCAAAAGTTGCTCTGCTCTATGACTTGGATTAGTTATATACTTGTTAAGGAAAAGGCTAACTACAATCCCATGGTCAGTGCTTAATTTGAAAAAACTGCATTGATATTAATAAAAAAAAGTGTATAAATATTCATGAAAAATACAGTAATATCCGTAAAAAGTGCATTGAAACTTTTAACTTTTTTAGCATTATGCGCCTGCGTGATCAGCTTTGGTTAGCAAAACAGTACTTTTAATTGGCAGGATTAGATAGATTTAACCACAAGGGGTACTTGGAGATTGTGTATACCTCAAGTTGGTCATTAATGCCAATAAGAAAGGCATGAGGAATAGGTTCGACACCGACCCATTTTCCATCATTGAAAATCTGAAGCCCATAGGCCTCCTGTTGCAGTAAGGTCAAGATTTGTGAGTCTTTGTGTCCACCCGCTCCCAATACCAAACTTGGGTCTGGACATGGTGGGTAGTGATTGACCACAAATTGTTGCGTTTTGCTTAGTTCTTCTCCGAAATAACCCAACTCAATCCCGAGTCCTTCGCAAATCAGATCCAAAAGCCTCGAGCTTAATTTCTTCACTTCCACTGCATATGTCCCAACCACCTCTCTGCAAATTATACGTGCGACAATGACATATATATGTATCAAAAATTCTTGAAATTCTAACTTACACAAGAGCCTTAGTTTTTTTTTTGGTCAAAGGATAGGATACTTTATTGATAATAACAAAGAAAATACAGAGAATGGGCAGCCATCCCAAGAGAGGAGATATAGCAACCACAAAGGAGGCCTAAACATTACGCAGAATATCCAGGACCTCACACAACCAAATGTGCAAAACAGATGGAGCATATCTCCAATCAGCGCAACACCAAACAAGTAACCAATAAAACCAACAAAACACTCACGTAGGGGTGAGGGAAACACCCACTTAGTTAATCTCTATCAGTTTTGACTATATGAATTGTAGGTGTGTAGATAATTCAAGATTTAATTCTCTCACCGATATCGGGCTGGCTTTTCAGGCCAAGATTGGATCTTCTCCTCCAAAGGGTGACTTGAGTAGTGATGCAGCGTATCCCTCCAACTGGATCCAACCTTGCTTGCTTTGGGACTAAATTGGTTTGTGTAGAGACGAAAACTCTTAGTTTTGTCTTCAGAGTAATACACTGCCTTTTCTTCTGCAGGCATGTCGAAGAACTCCTTGCACAGGCTCATTGCGCCATTCATTAGTTCTTCTGGTATTCCATGGTTGATCACCTATTTTATGGTCGTTAAGAATTCCTCATTTGGTCATTAATTACTTCGTAACCAACAATTTTGATCCAAAGAAAAGAGAGAGATGAACCTGAAAAATTCCAAAATCCTGGCTAGCTGTCATCATGGTCTGGACTACTTCATATCGTCCAAGACCCTCTACCCTTGCTAGATCAACTACCGGAATGTCCTTGCATAGTGGCACTGGAATGTCTCCTGGCCTCTTCTCCTCTGGAAGAATATAACTCTCTGGCACGGCTTGAACGTTCTTAGACCAGCTTGAAACAAGATTCGACATGGTCTTGTACGTTCTACTTGTAGATCAACTAGTAAAACACAAGAAGTTTTGATGAGAAGAGGCTATGATATATAACCACATGCAGGGAATTTTTTATTTTTTTTTTAAGAATGCCTTGCAGTCTTATCAGTAATTATCAGCCAACAAAAGATCGTTCCTGAGTACAGCTGAAATGACGATGTTGAGGTGCATGGATGTGTAGTAAGACTAGGACTGATAGAATTACAAACGGAACTATTTGTGAGATGGTAGGAGTTGTAGCTATACATAACAAGCAGAGAGAAAATTAAGGCGGATTGGACATATATATTTACTGGAAACGTGCATACAGAGTAGTCAAGAAGAGTAGCATGAGAGTTTATAGGCAGAGAAGACTCACAGTGAATGATATCGATCGGTCACAACTTTTCACACTCAACCTCACAGTGTATATTTACCCAAAAAAAACCTCACAGTGTATGGTTTCACTATATGCTACTGTATGAATCCAATACAATCCAGAGGGTTCACTTTATATATAGGCAGAGAAGGACTCTGAGGTGAGCGATGATCAGCTTTAGGAAATAGTATCATGCAAAGGATGCATGGGGCCACGTAGCTATTGAAATCAACATTCTTAATTAAGCAAATTAATTGGGCGGGGGTCCAAAAAAACGGCCCCAATAAGGCACTTAGTCCAACCTAAGACCTTGTAACCTTTCACTCTCAAACCTAAGTTGTTACGGAGTAATATTCAATCAAACTTGTCGATCTTGATTTGCGTTTCACTCTCAACCTCACACCTGCGCGGTGGCCGAGAATATGACTTAGAGGGCACCGTCTAAGAAAATGAATCAGAGGGCACCTACTACGAATATGACTTCGAGGGCACCGACTAAGTACTATCATGAGTTGGTGCCCTCTAAACACAAGCACACTCACACACATGACACAACACAAGCTGCACCCGGTTCCCCGATACCTTTCTCTCCCACAAGTTCATGTGGTGTCCATATATTTTGTCTTGAGCCTCGCAGGAAGATACTCCGTATGATGGAAAAGAGTGTTGGGGTTTTCAGTATTTTCTTACTTTTTGTTTAGCTTTTCTTCATAATTTTGGGAATTAATCATTTGTTTCAAAGTGAGGAATAAGAAAAGTATGAAAACATGAACTGAAGTTAAAAAAAATTCATATAAGACGACACTAGACCAAATAAATACCAGTGCTTTGATATTTTTCATCTTTAGTGAACTTCTTTTTTTTTTTTTTTAACTTTTGGTCATAATTTTTTACTCTTTAGACTCTTCTCGTCGTGACAGATGATTAATCCAAACAATAAAACGTGAATCTTACAAAAATTCACGTTTAACACCAACAACCTGGTAAAACGACCGATCTAAAATTGAGAAAGAAAAAGAAAAAGAAAAGAAATCAACACTCTACTGTTGCTTTGTTTTCAG
This sequence comes from Rhododendron henanense subsp. lingbaoense, assembly GCA_020567845.1. NCBI lineage: Eukaryota > Viridiplantae > Streptophyta > Magnoliopsida > Ericales > Ericaceae > Rhododendron > Rhododendron henanense. Next base: position 3,424,419 of record CM036312.1, on the reverse strand, counting down.
AACTGAGATCATACTTAAAAAAGGTTACAGACTGAGATCCCATACTCAGCCACTTCTCCAATATGGATTTGCAGAGGCAGCTCAATGGACACTCTTAAAAGCCAGAAATACAACCATGGCTAAACCAAGTCCCATCTTTGGCTGCACTGTACCTTTGAACACCAAGTCCCATCTTCCCGTGCTGCTCCAGGCAAACCAGTGATACAACCATGGCTAAACCACTAAGCATCCATAGAGCCTCGTATTTCATCCAGAATACCAAATTTCACGGATACGGATGAATGCAGGAGAAACGTACATGCAAAACAAATTTTCAGATACGGATCAAATTTCAGATACAGATCCTCGATACAGGAATACTTGGTTGAATTGCTGGTTTAAGTGGCACATTTGGTTTTCGCGCGTGAAGCATAGAGTGAAACAGTTGTCGTGGCCCAACTTTGTATCAGCACTAAACAGAGTAACAGATAACACTTGTACCTGTTTCCGATAAATTTGCTTCCTCAAAACAAAAACGACCTGAACACTAATCTCTCCATTTGAAACTTAACACCGAATATCAGTCAATATGTCATGTTCTCGGCAAAGGAAAGACAACAGGCAAATCCGGCTCCAGGGTAAGCCCCGCAAGCTCTTGGGCTTGGGCAACCCCGGGCTGGAGCATCCAAAAAAAATAAAAATGTAAGTTAGATATAAATATAAAGAAGCTTTCCATATTTGGCACAAGCCATCTGCTTGGTGTATGGCCAACGCATGTTGATAAAATGTCCGGTGACCCAGTTTCGATTCTATGGTGTGGCTGGCGCCTCAGTCCTTCTTTTCCTTTGTTTTTCCTTTTTTTGTTTTACCTTTTTTTGTTTTCCTCTCAATTCACTATATATTTTTCCATTTTTGTTCTAGCTCTTTTTGTTTTCCTCCCAACCCACAATATTACGAAAACCAAAATACTAAATTATTTTGTTGAAATTTTTTGACTTAACAAACACAATAGCGGAGTAATGTATAAGTGGAGTATGTTCTTACATTTGATTAAAAAAAGTCATAGTTAAATAAAATTAAATGAGCTAACACAATTTTTGTTTTTACCTTCGAACTACCATTTCACAATAGAGATTAAATAGATTACCAATGATCTCAATTGAAAATGAAGCGCCGTTCCATTAAGAGCATTTTGGGATTTTTTTTTTTTTTTTTTTTAACTTTTTAACTTTTTACGCTTTTTGAGACAGATCTTTCTCGTAAGTTGTCACATATAACAACTAAAAAGCATAAAAAGCCAAATAACCAAAACTTAGCGAAACGGACCCCGAGTTCTTGGATAAGTAAAGTACGATGACTCAATTGACAAATTTGCTTTAAAAAAATGCAAAGAGAAGTTATTTTATTTGAACCGGATCGTGCTAAATAAAGCACTAGAACTGGGGTTATATTTTGATATTGATTTTTTTGATATTATTCAAGCTAAATGAACAATATGTAACTTTGATGTTTTTTTTTTTTTTTTGTATGAGTTAATAGTAAGTGGACAACAAAGCATGAGGTTGGGTTTGGGCAACCCAAATGTCGGGGCCGACACTGACAACAGGCCCAGTGCATCCACTCCGTCTATCACTAAAAGACCCAGGTTTATTCTGAAATAGGATTCCTACAGCATTTCACTTCTTCTGCAGCAAAGAAATGAACGTTGCATTGCCATGTACCAACATTGAGGTTAAATTCTCTGCCTCACACGTCGGGCATGGGTGTGAAATAGTAAGTCCAAACCCGTGTCTGATGCTGTTGTGAATATGAAATATGGAGCAGGATCACCATCATCAAAACCAGATCAACCACACTATGGTCAAGAATTTACTTGGCTCGGCTTAAATCTACATCTGTAGGTCTGTCGCAGAATCCCACCATGAGTAAAGAGAGTAACGAGAGATTAAAATGAGCCGGTTGTATTTCCTACACACAAAGCTCTTAAATAACCTTTTAATATATAAGCAAATTGATTTATGAACTCCCCTAATTAATGCAAACATTTATTTTTTCGTCTTTTGTAAATTCACCAACTAAAAAGACGAAAAAGTGGTGTTTGCTCTTAACAGTTCCAGAAGATTGCAAAATCATGTTTTACCAAGGTTTCCGATATTGGACAAGTTAGCAACGTATTTCTGAACAGCCAACCTTCATTGATCATTGAAGGTTGGGTATGTAGACAACCTTCAGCAACGCTCAACGCTGGAGCTCGGGTGTGTGGTGACCGGACCCTCCCCAACACTTTATATTTGCAGCGAAAACGGTATTTTGTAATTCGGCAGGGGCAACTTTGGCCATTGGCCTTACCTATTTATAACACAGGTAACTTGCAATTAGGGTTAAGAATTTTCAAAGAAAACAAGAAGGAGGCGAGATAAAACTGTTCTCAAAAAGAAGAGAGAAGACTTGTACTCCGATTTTCGATTAATAGTGGACTAGTGTGACTCCTAATCAACAAGTTATGGACCACAACTTTTTACATTTTTCTGAATTTGAAGGGGCAAAACTATTTACACATTAGAAATAAACTGCTCACAATTTTATTCAACGATGACACTCAATCGGTACACAATTACAAATTACAAAATTCCTTAACACTTTACTCTCTCTTCTCTTCTCAGTATAAAATATAACTCCCACACTTAAACATGATTATTTATGCAACAAGAAGCTAGAATTACTCACCACCACATATTCATCAGATCCAAACACAGCAAACCAAACATATAATCCACCGTTTTCCAGCTCTAGATTGTCCTCCCTCATTTAGAGCTTGAGCAAATCCAATGCCGAACCTTTAGGCCCACGAGCAGCGACCATGTAAAGCTCATAGTAGTCCTTAGATGAGATGGGTTTGAAGAGTTTTGGATTGGATTCACTAACAAGCGCTTCCGCTGGTTCTATAATGGATTGTAGAGATGGACCAATAAAATTGACCAAGGACATCCGGGCAGTACTTGTATTCGTCACGGCTCGGTGAAGAGCACTTTTTAGCTTTCCATTGCTGATAATCTGTATCCAAATCAAACAAGTTATCGCATTAGTTCGAACAAGAGAAAATAGACTGTTCGTTTGAGAGGCGTATCCTCCCCATCTAAAAGTTCATCAAGCTGCCTGAGTGTAAGATGTTTCAACAAAATAAAGCTTGAAAGGATAATATATCACAGAATATGCATGGTTACAATATTTAAGGGGGTGGCGGTATCCGTTGTTGATCCGGACCGCCCAAACATGTTTTGGACGGGCATATCAATTCCCTCTCTCTCCTCTCACCCCACCACTCTCTCCTCTTTTTCTCTATCTAAAATCCGGACCATTCAAAACACGTTTGGACGGTCCGGATCGCCGACGGAGTACTACGTGTGTGACACCCTACTGGCACCCAAAATTTTCTCAGTTCTATGACTTGCATTAGTTAAATACTTTCTAAGGAAAAGGCTAAACTACAATCTGATGGTCAGTGGTTAATTTTAAAAAAGTGCATTGATATTAATAAAAAAAGTGTATCAATATTCATGAAAAGTACAGTAATATCCGTAAAAAGTTCATTGAAACTTTTAACTTTTTTAGCATTATATGCCTGCGTGATCAGCTTCGGTTAGCAAAACGGTACTTTTAATTGGCAGGATTAGATAGATTTAACCACAAGAGGTACTTGGAGATTGTGTATACCTCAAGTTGGTCATTAATGCCAATAAGAAAGGCATTAGGAATAGGTTCGACACCAACCCATTTTCCATCATTGAAAATCTGAAGCCCATAGGCCTCCTGTTGCAGTAAGGTCAAGATTTGTGAGTCTTTGTGTCCACCCACTCCCAATACCAAACTTGGGTCTGGACATGGTGGGTAATGATTGACCACAAATTGTTGTGTTTTGCTCAGTTCATCTCCAAAATACCCCAACTCAATCCCGAGTCCTTCGCAAATCAGATCCAAAATCCTCGAGCTTAATTTCTTCACTTCCGCTGCATATGTCCCAACCACCTCTCTGCAAAGTGCAATGCTAGGTACCCATAAAAGGCACCCCGAAATATCCCGAATGGAGAAATCAACAGTTCAGATTTAGTGCACAGTGAATGTGAACCTGTGATTTCTCCATTCGATCGGGGTATTTTCAGGGTACCTTTTATGGGTATATAGAATTATTGTTGATCCCTGTCAGTTTTGACTCTATGAAGTGGGTGTGCAGATAATTCAAGATTTAATTCCCTCACCGATATCGGGCTGGCTTTTCAGGCCAAGATTGGATCTTCTCCTCCAAAGGGTGACTTGAGTAGTGATGCAGCGTATCCCTCCAATTGGATACAACCTTGCTCGCATCGGGACTAAATTGGCTTGTGTAGAGACGAAAACTCTTAGTTTTGTCTTCAGAGTAATACACAGCCTTTTCTTCTGCAGGCATGTCGAAGAACTCCTTGCACAGACTCATTGCCTCATTCATTAGTTCTTCTGGTATTCCATGGTTGATCACCTATTTTATGGTCGTTGAATTCGTCATTTGGTCATTACTTCGTAATTAACCAACAATTAGGTTCTAATTTTCCTTACGAGAAACTTTTGATATCCAAAGAAAAGAGAGAGAGATGAACCTGAAAAATTCCAAAATCCTGGCTGGCTTTCATCATGGTCTGGACTACTTCGTATCGTCCAAGACCCTCTACCCTTGCCAGATCAACTACCGGAATGTCCTTGCATAGAGGCACTGGTATGTCTCCTGGCCTCTTCTCCTCTGGAAGAACATAACTCGCCGGCACGGCTTGAACGTTCTTAGACCAGCTTGAAACAAGATTCGACATGGTCTTGTATACGTTCTAATTGTAAATCAACTAGTGGTAAAACAAGAACAAGTTTTGATGAGAAGAGGCGCCGCTATTATAACCACATGCTTGGACCTTACACAGGGAATTTGTTATCTATAATGGCTTGCAGTCTTATCAGTAATTATTAGTAGAGGTGGCGCTATAGCTTGGCTTAGGTGTTTAGTTGAACACCCCGAGCCGGCTCTGACATTTCAAGAGCTTAAAGTGAAAATAAAAATGAGGTCCTTTTGTTGGACCATTATAAGGGATAAAAAAGTGAAGGGGCCTCTAAAATTTAAAATTTTTTAGAGGCCTAAAGCGGCCGCAATACAAACTTCAGCTCAGGACCGACTCTGTGAACACCCTACAAGTAAAGAAATTGTATAGATGTACTGCCTGACTCTAGGTAGCAGACACGCTATAGCTTGGCTTAGGTGTTCAACTGAACACCCTACGAGTAAATAAATTGGGTAGATGTGCTGCCTAATCTAGGTAATTTATTTAGCCAACAAATTAAAGATCATTTCAATCCGTCCGCAAGATGAGTATAGCTAGCTGAAATGACGATGCTGGGGTGGATGTGTAGTAAGACTAGGATTGATAGAATTAGAAACGGAACTATTCGTGAGATGGTAGGAGTTGTACCTATGCATAATGAGTAGGGATAAAATTAATTAAGCTGGATAGGACATATTTACCGGAAACGTGCATACAAAGTAGTCAAGAAATGTACCATGAGATCTAGTAGTGGATAGTAGGACTACGGAAAGAGGAAGATCTAAACTGACTTTGGATGCCGTGATACAGAAGGTTTTGGGCTTACTAAATCTAAGTGAACAGGTAGCCTAGATAGAGCTCAATTAAGAAAATACTCACTCTGTCCCGAATTGCTAGACCCCTACGAAAAGACGTGCAATTTTGAGATATAAAAAAAAAAACTTCCGCGCATTATTTTTAGAATTTCTTTGCACCATATTAAAGAGCTCTTGAATTGCTTTAATCCCAACAATAAAACGTGAATCTAATTAACCCATTGTTTTCTTCTGCCTACCATTCCTTCATATAGTAACATATTTAACACCAACTACCTGGTAAAACGACTGACCAAAAATAGGAAAAAAGAAAAAGAAATCAACACACTACTGTTGCTTTGTTTTCAGAACTGAGATCATACTTAAAGGTTACAGACTAAGATCCCATACTCAGACACTTCCAATATGGATTTACAGAGGCGACTCAATGGACACTCTTAAAAGCCAGAAATACAACCATGGCTAAACCATGTCCCATCTTTGGCTGCAGCTTGCAGTGAACCTTTGAACACCAAGTCCCATTCTTCCCGTGCAGCTCCAGGCAAACCAGTAATACAACCATGGCTAAACCACTAAGCATCCACAGAGCCTCGTCTTTCATCGAGAATACCAAACACGTTGAGAGGTGCCCTTCAATTTTTGCAGATACGGATCAATGCAGGAGAAACGTACATGCAAAACAAATTTTCATATATGGATCAAATTTCAGATACAGATCATCGATACAGCAATACTTGGTTGAATTGTTAGTCTAAGTGGCACATTAGGTTTTCGCGCGTGAAGCATAGAGTGAAACAGTTGCCGTGGCCCAACTTTGTATCAGCACTAAACAGAGTAACAGACAACACTTGTACCTGTTTCTGATAAATTTGCTTCCTCAAAACACAAAGGACCTGAACAATAATCTCTCCTTTTGAAACTTTACGCCGAATATCAGTCAATATGTCGTGTTCTCGGCTTAGGAAACACAACAAGCCCAGTGCATCCACTCTGTCTATCACTAAAAGACCCAGGTTTATTCTGAAATAGGATTCCTGCAGCATTTCGCTTCTTCTGCAGCAAAGAATCAAACATTGCATTGCCATGTACCAACATTGACGTTAAATTCTCAGCCTCACACGAAGGGCACAGGTGTGAAATAAGTCCAAACCTGTGTCTGATGCTGTTGTGAATACGAAATATGGAGCAGGATTACCATCATCAAAACCAGATCAACCACATTATGGTCGAGAAGTTGAGCAGTGTCTATCAACCTGTGAAATTCGAACGATTTTCTTTCTCTCCTCCAAATAAGAAAAGTTCCTTTGGTAGTCCAAAACTGCCCAAAACAAATGCCAGAAACCAATCTCCGGCCAAAGCACAGATGGAGAATATAAAAGGGAATAAGCACTCTGCCATAAGAGAAAATTGCTTAAACGAGTCTCACCAGAAGTACGAATCAAGATATCAGGTTCTGGTGCAACTGCCATATACATATGCTTCTCAATATTTAACACAGTAATAGCATCCACTTCATGGTTCATCTCATTCACTCCAGGTCCAATTATATCGTATCCCATGCCACTTGCTTCAAGTACTTTGATATCATTCCATTTTTGTTCACAAGATTCTTGAACTGCATGCACAATCTCATCAGTGGAAGTGTAGGCAACACAGATGGACAAAACTGCATAGGAGTTACCAGCAGTGGCCGCCATAGCCCTCTCAGCCGCCAACCTCACAGATTTATTCAAGAGTTTAAGGTTTCCTACAAAGTAAACCCTAATGCCATAACGGTTCACTATGCTCTCTTCTTTAATTAACCCCTCAATCTTTTGCTCTATCAACTCCATGATAGATTGTACTTCTTCCGGATGTCTTTTGAAATTATCAATGCTGAAAGCATAAATGGTTACGTATTTGACGCCCAACTCATAACAGTATTGGAGCATAGACATAAGAGCCAAAAACCCAATCTTGTGGCCAGCACCTTCAACCAAATTCTTCTTCTTCGCATACCTTCGATTCCCATCCATGACAAAGGCAATGTGGCTAGGGACTGGACCGACAGACAGAATCTGGAATATGCATTTTCGCAGGAAACTGCCAAAGTGCGCAAAGATTTGGGATGCTTGTTGACCACTTTCTCTATCCATATAAAGATACTGAGCGAGTGCCAAATCAACACCTGTTCATATGAAAGTTATCTTCAGTGCAAATCTATCATTGACACTAGTAGTTTGGTTTGTAACAAGAGTTATAGTAAACGAATGATTCCACGTGGATCTCATTCCCTGAGCTTAACCAACTGTGTCAACGCCTGAACGCCGAGCTTATCCTTGGAAAAAAAAATAAAAAATCTCCTTTGGGGTAGTCTAGTTGGGTTGCAAAGAAAACAGCTGAATCAATTAGGGTTCCAAGAATACAATTGAACCAACTAGCAAAGTTCCAATGGGTGGGCCAAAAATACTAGTAAATCACACTATGACATAGTGTGTAGACTCCAATAACTGAGATAGACGATATGAACCAATGAGCAATGCTACACGGTGTACCCATACATCAAATGGATTTTTACCACATTTTTGATACCTCCCCAAATGAGATGGGGAACTTGGAACCCCCTATTTAGACTTTTGGGCCCTTCATCTTTCTGAATCGAGGCCCGGCCTGGCTCGAGTCGTTCCAACAACCGCGCGGGGAGCACCTTATTATACGATCACGCGCAGTAACTGGGACTCCTATTACACCTAAGGTCAATAGGTGTCTAAGTCAGCTTATGAGCACCTCGACTAATCCTGAGCGCCCAATCCCGGCCCGCACGTGCAAGGAGCCCAACTATAAGCCAGAGCTCCGTACGGACTGGCCCCAAAGAGGGTCTTGTATACATACCCATCTAAATATATGATATTTGAGGCGCAATTCAAGATTTGGACATGGGTATACCTAGAAAATTATGTGGATCCATATGAAGATTAGAATTACGGTATTTGCCCAAGATATGCAGTAGTTTCAAGAACGACCATTGAAAGCCCGACTGAATTATTGAAATGAAATAACCAGAATAAAATTAATACAACAGTATAGACGAGTGAAAGAAGAAAGGACGAAGAGATCGTATTTACCTACGGATGTTTGAGCTGTACGAGAAAATCTGGTTCTTTTTCGTTTCTGAATCGACTGGTTTAGTTGAGCCATTTTTTCTTGAACCAGAGAGGGACCGGGGAGACGCAGGGGTTTAGATTAGGTGTGGAAGCTACCACGTTTCCGCATCATGGTGCTCAATAGGGCTGCGACACTTCAGCAAAATGTGAGTTAAAATGTACTTTTGGAATCAGATTTTAGATTCTAATATTTAAAAAGTTGATTTTCATCTTCTTCTTCTTCTTTTTTTTAATATTAAACAGTGCTAGATTCTCCTCCTTACAATTTAATCATAATTCAGCAATTATAATAATAAAACATGTATATCTGCTTCTACTAAAATTTAAAATGATAATTGACTCTTTTTGGTGATTACAACTATCACGTAGAGCGATTGGTTAGAACGGAAGTATTTATTTAAGCTGAGAGTACTATATTATATTCCAACGTGCCTTTTAGACACATGCATCCGCTAGTTCTCATATAAAATGACACAAACATTTTATTTACTAACGAGTGGTCTACACTATGATTTCTTTAAAAGCTAAGAAGCATCGTATGATTAAAAGAGTCATTTTATATACATCCTTGAACATAGGAACCTGCCATGAGTAATATGCGACATAAAGGGGAGTAATTTTCACACTTTCCATTTTACAATCACCACTCCCCTTTTTGTCTTTATCCACGTCAATTTGCTATGTTGCCCCTTTTTTTCAATACACTTATTCACACTTCCGAGGGCAACATTAAATTTGCGTGTATAAAGACTAAAAAAGAGGAGTGTAGATTGTAAAAAAAGGAGTGTGAAATTATTTCACGACGTAAAAGAGGAACATGGGTGAGAAAAAATGATCTCACGCCCATCTCCTTGTATGGGAATCAAGTTTACAAGGGTATGGTCCAACCAACATCACCAGAATGTTGATTCCAGTTGCTTGTGACTTCTCCACCTTCAAATCTTTTTCCAGAAGAGAAATGATTGAATTGACAAACCAACTAGTAGTAAAACCACAATGCACCTACCAAAAGGGGCAGTGTTCGTTTACTAGCCCACCCATATCCAAACCGCGCATTGAACTTTTCCACCAAAAGGCTTTCCAATTCCTCAGGAATGGATGGAGTTTGCAGATTTCCACAAAAAGGCTTTCCGATTCCCCAGGTTAACGTCCAATCAGAGCAGGTATTTATTGAGGAAACGAAAAATGATGACAAAAATCCGCAAGAGTCCTAAATTACTGACATGATCGCGCCTCATGACCTTCAACTACATTCATGAACAATAGCAACAACTAGATCACTTAAACTGATTCATGATATCCAGTGTTCCGATAACTCTGATCCATAATAACAAGGGAAGGCAAATACAGAACAAGCCATATCAAAATTCAAGCCTCTCTCTACCCAGCTGCCACGGTGGACATCGTCAACATACGGAACAAATGCATCTAAAGATCTTCAAAGTATCTGACGTGGTCTTGAAATGTCTCCCCATGTCGGATCTTGGCCACTGATCCATCTTCTTTGACCTAAAATGATAAGTCGCAATCTAATAAGTACTTATTGGCAATTTTCAAGCTTAAAAACTGAAATAATTTTTTGTGCAATATGGATATTGTTTGATAGATCTCGATGAGATCTTTTGAACGGTGCAAAAATAAAATAAAAAATTATTTTCGTAAATACATTATTTTTAAGTTTGAAATTGTAAATAAGTACTTATTTTTAAGAACCCTTAGCGGAAGGAACACACCTAACTTTCCTTCCTACAGACCAAAAACTTAACCCCTTTCTTTGTATAAAATCTGAACTTGAACCCTTTTATTGAGGACATCACAAATTATGAGGTATGTCATGGCATAGCATGCATGTTCATCGGCTGGAAAGAACCAAGTTCATGAGGGAAACACGGTCAAACTTTTGATTCAAGTACGAGTTACATCCTCGTATAATGAAGTCATCCACCTACCTGAAAGTTAGGCTGGTCCTTTTAGGGTTTCCTTTGGGTTACATCCACTGGGTGTGAATGCATATACACCCATCTAATGTCTTGTCTTGTTTATTAAAAGGAGATAAAGTGGATGGGTTTGTGATGGCCCAAACCATGGATTAATTCAGTTGAAAGTTGAAACTCTAAAAGCAACACAATGCATAAACAAAGTTCCCAAGTACAAAGCAAGGGTTTCTGCTTCATCATGTGAGTTCTATTGAATAAAGTGTAGCTAGATTTGAAACAAAAAAGACAGTTGGTGAACAAGAGAATCAAAACGACATACCCAGTACTCCGGTGGGCGCATCTTGAGATTGTAAGTTGAGGCCATGCTCATGCAATAAGCACCGGCGTCATGAACTACCAGGCCAGCTCCCTGAATGATCGATTTCCTCTCAGTAAACAAAACATAAATTTATATCTCAAACAAATTCCACGTTAACCAATTCCCACATTACCCTTTCTGGAGTTGGAAGCTCCCTATCCTTTCCCAAGAAATCTGCGGACTCACAGACCGGGCCCACCACATCAAAAGTAGAAATCTCAGCATCAGGCAGTGAAGGAGAAACCAGCTCTATATACTGCACGCAAGTAAGAGTAAACAAGCAATTAGTGAAGAAGCAAGAGACATTGTTACAGAGATTGCAGTGTAACATGGGACTAATAAAAAGGCAAGATGACAAATGAAAATCAATGAAGCCCCACCACGAGCCCTTTGTCTTTCTCTTTCTTCTATAGGAAAGATAACTAGTGAACTCAAATGTGGAACATTAAGGTAAAAAATCTCTGGGGCTCACTGATTGCTGCATATCAGTAAACCTTCGAAATTCAGTTTCCTAAATTTTACTTTAGAGTTGTACGCCTAAGGTTAACATCAACAGAAATATCAGGCATCTGAAATGTCATCTCAAATCAAGACAAACTGCATTTCAATAGGGAAAGCCTTCATCATTGATGTCAACAAGAACATCACTACTGAAAATGCAACAAAAAGGGTCTCGTAGCAAATGGAAATACAATGGCTCACAAACTGGCATGTTTGATTACTTTTCAGTTCTTTCACTATAAACAGAAGAAAAATCTTCAGATACCCCTTTTTATTTGGTATTATAACTGGCTTTTACAAAGACCTTTATGTGACTATTTCAGATCCAGTGTTATCAATGCTTCAGGTATTATTCCTCTTTCGTACTTGTTCGCTCGGAACGGATCTACTACAAATCGGCAGAAGTCTCATTGATCAACTACCATGGTCAGAGGACACGCCCCTTCCCCTATTCTTTAAAACCTAGTTTTGAGCCTGATCCCACTGCTGTAGACAAAGAATTATGGTCAGTTTCTTTATCTGCTGCAGCAGCATGGGATGCTATTATATATATCCCATGGTTCTATTGTACATTGGCATAAGGTTGTTTGGTTTCCTAAATGCATACCTCTACACAGCTTTATTTTGTGGATGGCTATTCAAAAAGAAATCAGAACCAAAGATAAACTCAGTCACTGGGGAATTAACCATCCTCATAAACTATTTGTTCTCTTTGTCAGTAGGAAGCAGACAGCAGACACTATATCTCATATTTTCTCCAAGTGCTCCTATTCCAAGAACATATGGAAGCAAGTCTGCCATTTGAGTGGTGTTTCTAAACCACACCACAGTTGGGATGCTGAAATAGCATGGTTCATTGGCAAATTCAATAGTAAATCTTATAGTAGCATTGTCAGGAGCTTGCTTGGGCATGGTTTATTATACAAGGCAAGAGAGCAACTGCAAAGTTTTTCAAGGCATTCGAAGGCCTTTTTCCACTGTTTTAGACAAGATTTGTTTTGATGTTCATGTTAGAAGTTCTCAATCTAGGTCTGTCAACAAAACACCCCTTAACTCCTTGATTTATAGCCTTTTGAAAATTCCCCATACAGTTTTTTTCTAGCCTAGCTGAATTCTGTTGTTGGAAGGTATGCCTTCATTGTCCTCTGTAAGATTGTTTTCTTTTAATGAATCTCATGTACCCAAAAAAATTAAAAAAAAACCTTGAGACACGCATATGATGAATCGAGAGAGAGAGAGAGGACCATCTTGCATTGACACAAGCATCTGTGGAAATTGCAGCAGATTATAACTTACTTGATAAGCACCATAAAGACTCGGGCGGATGAGCTCTGACATGCTGCCATCGATGACAATAAAATTTTTTGTCCCATTAGTTTTGACCCCAGTTACACGATTAACCAGGCAACAAGTATTTGCAATTAGTGATCTCCCTGGTTCAATGATGAGATTAAGATCTCGCGACAAGACCAGCTCCCGTACCTAAAACCAACACCCATGAAGAAAATTTGATAAAGAATTCAGATAGTCCAAAGCAGTGGGCAGAATTGAAGACAAGGAAAGAGAATTCTTTCTCATTATTAGTCTGGATTCCGGAACTAAACAGGCCCTAAGTGCCTAGCGAAAGAAATGGTACTTACCGTGTCAATTAGATCTCTGGGAGTTGGAAGGACAGCACCAGTGTGATAATAGTCGATCCCCAGCCCACCTCCAATGTTTAAGTAGTCAATTTCAAAGCCTTGGTCCCGAATTTGATCAATGTAGTTCACCATAAGGACAGCAGCGTCCCTAAAAATGTCGACCTGAAAATCATAACGAGATTCAGACTTCCAGGACACAAAAAAACGCATTTTGTGCATCATGAGACGGAATCATGAGACGATCATAAAAGGCAGATAAACATCAGAAGACTAGGGATCAATGTTAGCGCAAATGTTAATGACATGAGGAAAGAAAATAGCAAGTAAGAAAGATATATAAACAGCAAAGTAGAAATTGACTGAGGACAGCTATAATGACCCAAGGAAATGAAGAAAAATATGTGAATACAAGAAAAGCAACCAGCAAATGTAACCGAAAAGAAAGTAGTAGTGGTGGACAAGAAGGGTGAACCAAGTACTAGGTCTAGAAGGATATCAATGAACGAACACTGTAGCTGTTCTTTAATTCCATTTTTCAACATCAGATTATGTACACAAATCTGGATTCCCCAGCATCAGCATAGCAAGGCTCATCCATAAATCAACAATAAATCAGTGTTCTAAAATAAGGAATTAATCGGCGATTAGTTGGCGATTAATCGCTAGCGGGGCCTATCCGATTAAGTCCGACTAACCATTAATCGCCGATTACTAATGAATATGCACCGATTAATTGCCCGATTAATCCGATTAATAGCTCGAAGGTGGCCGACCGTCCGACTAGCGCCTTGCGACTTTTAGAACATTGCAATAAATACAAATAGATCCACAAGCATTATACATTCTTCAGCAGCATACCTAAAAACATCACTCAAGCATTGTCTTGATATTTGTTGACTCAAATAGTCAAATATGCAATTGATCTGGGCGATATCAAGTATGGTAACACCAATATAGTAAAAATATAAAAATGTGGGGTAGGGGTTATGGCCTCAGGGAAAAGGAGATACGAAAAGAAAAGATAAGATAATTGTAAGGTCAAAGTCAGTAGGAATGGGCCAACCCAATAAAGTACCCATGTAATGGGAAATTTCTTTGCTGTCATTGCAAATGGAGACATAACACATTCAAGTACCGTCGGCATAATCATATGAATAACCCAACAGAAAAGCACAAAGAAATTTTATTGACATTAGGGCATTATTCATGTACAATGCTGTTTAAAGTTTTTTTGAAAGTTTTGCCTCCAATGATCCACCCATTTTGATTAAGGAACAAAAGGTTAAAATTCCCTTAGCACTAGTACATAAAGGATTGAAAAATTGGGAGGGCATTGCCTTCTGCGCCTAAAAGCTTAACCACACTCTCACCCACTAAGAGTAAAGGTGCAACATCAATGGCCTAACGAAACAAGCTAATATTGTAAGTAATGATATGGAGAAAATGCAGTCAGCACTAAATAGAACTATGAGCGTATCATGTGCATAACTGGGAGCCACAAATAAATGTCAAAAGCTTTACTACAGGGAAAAACTATCCAATTGTAACTTCTAAAGCAAGTAGAACATCCAACACGTATATCAAAAAGCAGGAGGAAGCACGATGTTGATAAAGTACCTTGGTGATGGTCGAACCAAGATGGCAATGGGCCCCCACAAGCTTCAGCTCATCAGGATGTGCCTTCACAGCATCTAGAAACCATTGAAGCTTCTCATTTCTAATGCCAAATTTGGAGTTCTTATTACCAGTGGCAACATAAGCATGGACCTAAAGAATGACCACATAACAGTTTTTGAGAGCCAAATTGGCCATCGTACATCATTGCAATTGTATCAGGAAAAGAACGTAACATTAAGCAAAAGAAGCTACCAAAATCTCCGGTAGGCTTTTATAAAATACTCTTTATCATTGGTGATTGCTTGATCCCTATGATTCTGTAGCTGAATATACACAAAGCAAAGCCTCGATGCATTTCCTGGACAATCTTTGAGTTGACTGAATTCCTTCAAGGTCTTGGCGAAGTTGATTACATCTAAGTTGATTACCGTATAAAGAAAAAAAAAATGCCATAATTATTGCCTCCCAAAATACCCTCACCTTCAGCATTCACTACTATTCAGTTTTAAGTTGTAATCCATGAAGAGATGATACTTGGTCATGTATGTTAACTGCACGTCATGAACTAACTATCTGGGAACCAGCTAAGTTTACTTGGATTGCTAACTTAAATTATAGCACTACCAAGTCAAGAACTTCAAATCACATCTAGGTAGCCACATTACCTGAGGATCCACATCAGGATTAATCCGAAGCAATACGTTAACCTTCTTCCCAGCAATCCTTGCAGCATACACAATATTATCCAAATCAAATTCACTATCAATATTGACGAAAACACCTTCGTGAGCAGCAAGTACCAGATCCTCTAACAGCTTTCCATTGCCATTAAAGATACACCTGTTATTACGGAGTAAGTCAAATAAGCTACACTAACAGGAGTTTTAACAGTCACAGCCACAATCAACCTTAACCAAAAAATGAAAGTGCATGAAGGAAATCAAAAACTTCATCTTTACAAGCGTAGATTACAAAGTTAACTTAGTTCTCTAAAGTAACATGAAAAATAAAATACCTTGCTGTTTACATAAGAAACAAGAGAAAATAGATTGCACGGTGAAATCATATCATGAAAATAGTGCAAAAGTACCAGTGTCCTTTCATCTTTTCTAGTAAAAACGCCTCAGTTTACACTCTATGAATCATTGCATGCTGAAATCAATCAAGCATGAGGAAATTAAAACCTCCACACGACCATTTCCAAACTTCACCAAAAACAACGGTTTTAAGCATCTACACAGTACATTTACATTTATACCTTCCTCGCCTATCAAAAGAGGACCCGATGAAAGTCTAACTTAACATTGTCCAACAAATATCAAACACATTATGACTTATAGTTGAAAATAAACTACCAATCAACAACCATTTGGCAAAAGGCCCGGATCTTTTTCTTCTATGACGGTTTCAACTTTCAACAAGGAGAAGGCAGTTCAGGTTGAGTCTTAAGCCATTGCAAGTGTTCATAAAAACAACTATACTGAAGTCCCAGGCATAGTTTGTACAAACCTACGATACATGATACGTATCCTACGATTTGTATCGTCATTTTTGGAGAACGATACGTATCCCACCCTGTATCATTTTTTTATACAAATACTACGATACGACCGCGTATTTGTATTATACAAATACTCTCTTTCCCAACTCTTGTCATGCGTATCCCGATATGATTTATACAATTGAAAAACATCATACACGATGGGTATTCCAATTTGAAAATACTAGTCCTAGGCATGAACTACCAAACAAAAAGTGCTTCCCAGTCAATTGGGTGGGCTACACAAATCTCTCCTCTCTCTTTTTCACATGTCAAAGGGCTACATGCTCAATAAATCTAGTTTTACAAATATACCCAACAGAGGTCCATAACATCAAATTTTAGCATTTACGGGCTCTACAACTTATAAAGACACGATGTTGAACTTTTAACTCCCAAAAAAAGAATTCAAGTGAATTATGAAATAGAAACATGCATTGTCTTGTACCTTTTGGGATCGAACCCAGCCTTTAGCGCCAATCTAAGCTCATTGCCACTCACCAAAACTGCCCCACATCCCAACATCCTCAAATGCTCCAAAATCTTGAGATTATTGTTGGCTTTAATTGCATATCCAATAATCGAATTCAAACCCTCCAAAGCCTCCCTATAAGCCTCAAAGTTTCTATTGATTTGGGGCTTACTGTAAAGATAAAATGGACTCCTCTCCACTGCTGTTTCCATGACATCCTGCACCCTAAGACCCTCACAGTACAAATATCCATCATCTGATTTGGTGAAACAGTGCTTAAATTTCTGGGTTTTTGGCTCAGAGGCTGTTGTTTCTGCAGGGTTTTGGGACAGGACTGCCCTTAGGTTCAGTGCCCTTGAGGTATGTTTGAAGGGGAGATTGGGGTTTAGGACATAGGGGTTTGGGGTTGACTTTGATGGATTATTAAGGAATTTGGAAAAAGAAGGGGATTGAGAGAGAATGTGGGAGGCCGCCATTGATGGAGCAGATAAGAGCTTGATTTTAGGCTATGATGATACCCGTATCCCCGTTTTTGGGCGAAGTAACCGGGTCGACACGACGCGATACGGGTGCGGGATTGGTCGGAAAACAATCGGACACGTTTGTTATTGCATGAGAAGAAGAAGACGAAGAAGAACAAAAAGAAGGAGAGGTCGCTGAAGACGATGTGTAAAAGCCGACGATGGTCGACGAAGACGATGGTTGTCGCAGTCTGTAGAACGACGTGCTGCAACGAAGAAGAAGGAAGCTTAGTTGCAGGAGATGGGAGCTTACGGAGTTACGGGTGAGAGAGAGAGAGAGACCTGCTGCTAGTCTCTCCGTCGCTGGACTGAACAGCAATCGCTGATGCTGGTGCTGCTGTTTTTTCTTCTAGGGTTTGGGCCATCTTTATTGTTTGTTTGTAATTGAGCTTTTGGGCTTCTTTGTTTAATGGAACAAGTGAAAGTGATAAGTTTGTTGGGCTATATATTAGGGTTGGGCCACATTTATGAGATGCATAAATTACTCTTAGCCTCCGTTTGTTTCGATGTAAAATATTTGAGTTAATTCTGGGCCGGTCCTATTTTTCAATTTCATAGCCCACTAGATCCTTTTTCTATAGAGTGCAATTCCTAATAGATCCTGTGGAGTGTATTTTACATTTTTACCCACGTTTAAAAACAAATGAACCCATATAACCTCCTACACCACCACTACTACCACCACCACCACCACCACAACCAGCGCCACCACCACCGCCGCCACCACCACCACCACAACGCTGCCACCACCATCACCGCCACCACAATGACCACCACCACCACCACCACCACCACCACAATTAACAGTGTTAATAACAGTGTTAATACGGGTATTAACACTGTTAATTGGGATGTGAATTTAGACGAAAATTAACATTGTTAATCGTGGCGGATTAACACTGTTAATTGGGATGTAAATTTCGAAAAAAATTAACACTGTTAATCGTGGCGGATTAACACTGTTAATTGGGTGTGAATTTAGACGAAAATTAACACTGTTAATTTAAATAAAAATTAACACTGTAAATTGTGGTGGTTGAGTGGTGGTGGCGGCGGCGGCGTTGTGGTGGTGATGGTGGCGATGGGGGTGGTGGCGTCGTGGTGATGGCGGCGACGTGGTGGTGGTGGTGGTGGTGGAGTGGCGTTGGCGGTGTTGTGGTGGTGGTGGCGGCATGGTGGCGTGGTGGTGGTGGTGACGTAGTGGTGGCGGCGTTGTGGTGGTGATGGTGGCGGTGGGGGTGGGGGTGGTGGCGTGGTGGTGGTGGCGGCGACGTGGTGGTGGTAGCGGTAGTGGTGGTGGTGGTGGCGGTGTTGTGGTGGTGGTGGCGATGGCGATGGCGGCGGCATGGTGGTGGTGGTGGTGACGTAGTGGTTGCGGCGGCGGCGTTGTGGTGGTGGTGGTGGCGGTAGTGGTGGTGGTGGTGGAGTGGTGGCGGCGGCGGCAGTGGCATGGTGGTGGTGGTGGTGACGTAGTGGTGGCAGCGGCGGCGGCATGGTGGTGGCGGCAGCGTTGTGGTGGTGGTGGTGGCGGCAGAGTGGTGGTGGTGGTGGCGGCGGCGGGGTCGTGGTGGTGGTGGTGGCTGGATCGTCTCTCTCAAATCGCCTCTTTTTTGCGAGGGGTATTTTTGTCAACAAAATAATGAAGAGGACCTACTGGACTATGGGCTCTTTGGACAGGACCTAGTGGGCTATTCTTCACCCAGAAAGGACCGACCAGGAAGTAGCTCGTGGAGAGAGAGAGTGTGAGTGAGTCCTAGCAAACCTTCTGCAAATGTTTTCACGTGGCCACGTGAGAGCACTGGGGCACAGCCATTCCAACAAAGATGAACGTGTAAAACAACTTACGGAATTTTCCGCTGTAACTCATTTTACGCCGGGAGTGGTAAAAGATTTTCCCAAAAAATTCATTTTCCAGACTTTTCAACAACCAAACATCGGAAATCATGTAAAAGATTTTTGGCAAAAATATTTTACGTCCAAACAAACGGAGCCTTAAATCAATTTTGTGCAAAGAAAATGATTTTTTTATGCTATAATTTTACTTATATTTATATAATTAATATAAATACTTATACTATATAGTTTTCTCTTGCAGGTCTTCAATCGAGCACGCCAAAAATTGATTCCTAAGGTCCAAAAGAAACGGTGGTTCTAAAACCAACCAAAATCTATAAGGATTTCTAAGCCAAGATTGGATGTTAATAAATGGTGTTTCACTGAATCCTTCCTCTTGTAACCCCATCCTTAAGAGAAATTTTTCAGTGCGGAGCGGGTATATCCCTGGAAAAGTTTTTTTAAAATCCGAACCATCCAAAACACTTTTGGATGGCCCAGATGCGCCGAGCGGCACCACGTGGTACCCGCTCCGCACTGAAAATTTTCTCCCATCCTTAACCTAATTCGGACAGATTATGTATAGCCTATAACCGTTACTTAATCCGTTGATTATTGATACTCCCCACCCATATTATGGTTTTTTTTTTTTTTTTGTCAACATTGTATACATTAGTGGAGATTAGTGGAGGTGTTAGAGTTAGCACAAGAAGATCCAGAGGCTATCCATAGCCCTGGCCCCTAAAACCCCACCCCGTGGGACTTGAACCCTGGTCACCACTAGGAAGAGGGAGATGAGCAACCAATTTCGCTAGAAATGGTTCTCATTTTATGGTAATATATTTAACGCGTGCAAGTTACGAGAGAAACTATCAATTCTAAATCATGACATTAGAAATATTTTATCTAAAAACAAAGGATGGAGAAAGGATGAACTTGAAACATTCCATAATCTTGGTTAACTCTCATAATTTGACGAGTTTTTTTTTTTTTTTTTTGAAATTAGTTTGATGAGTTATTTCGTCGCAATAAAGACCACCCAATTGCATGTGCTAGCTCAATGACTCGAATTGCCATTGGCTCGCAATCTTCTTATTTATGTTTAGTAAATACTCCACTAACTTAAACAAGTAGTACTTATTTTTTGAATCAAAACATGATGTATTGCGAGAGAATGACATATCTCGCAAAACAGAAAATAAGTACTTAAAAATAAAAATCTTAGCGGAATATGACCGATTCTTAACTTTTAACTGAAGAAAGTGATACGAAAGTCCTGAGACAATATCGATCGCGTAATAGCAACAAGACCACTCAGAAAATTTCAATTGAAGTATTCAGGCAACGGATAAGTTGTTTCACCCATTTGAGGCCTTAAAAAGTTTAAGACATCAAATCATATCGATCGGCCATTTATTGTCTCCGGATTTTCTTCTAAACTTAAAATCTGGTCAAGAGCCTGGCGCAAGTAATTTCTCCATGAACCCCTTGTATGAAGTGGCCTTGAACACCTGGGGATTGGATTCCGTGACCAGCGCTTTCGCAGGTCCTACGATGGTTTTGCGAGTTGGAGTGATAAAAGTGACGATGGATATCCGAGCGACGCTTTCATTTGTCACTACCCGGTGCAGCGGACTTTTTACCTTCCCGTTGCTGATAATCTACATCCAAGCCTAATCGGTAATTGGGTTAGTTCCCAGCACTTGAATTTTTTGTTCGTAAGGGGCGAAATTAGCATGAACAATGTTAGATTTCTTGGAGGGTTTCAACCTAAAACTAATTGGAAATAGATGGAGTAACTTTTATAATTATAGCATTAACTAAGCTTGGATGGCTTAGATGAGCGATGTGGAATGAAATCTACTGCCGGTTCTTTTTTGTCTCGCCGAAGAGGACTTCAGATTTTCTCGAGCAATGTCGAAGGAAAAAAATGTGCGCGGTGCTCAAATGTAAAAAAAAACAATATTGAGATGGAAATGCTTGGGATTTCCATTGCGGGAAATAAATAGTACTGTGGAGTTGCTAGAATTGGAACATAAAATTGCATGAAAAGAAAGGAGAAACTTTTATGTATACCGGGGATACCAAGGGTGTTGGTATCCCATTCGGTCCGTTTCCAATTTTCAGGCCATTTTCCGATCACATTTGGATAATCGGCTCCGTTCATTTTGTAGAGTTCGACGAGAACCTTAATCATACCAAAAATCGTGTTCATCGGACTTTAGTAGACACATGATCAGCACATGTGAAAATTGCAAAAAAAAAAAAAAATGGGTTCCAATTCAGTGTATTTTTGGACCCAGTTTTGGTTTTCTTCAATTTTCACGTGTGCCGATCTACTAAAGTTCGATGAACATGATTTTTGGAACGATTAAAGTTCTCGCCGAACTCTACAAAATGAACGGGGCCAATCATTCAAGTTTAATCGGGAAATGGCCAAAAAATTTAAAACAGAACGAAGGGGATACCAACACCCTTGGTCGCCGAGACCTTTGGAAATTGAAATAAATATAGGAGAGACATTTGGTTGTGTGGTCGTGGACCACTTCTATGATATTGGTCTTCTCTTTTTATAGGCCCATAATCCCATTACCCCCACTAAGCAACATGCATGCACGAGAAGTGCTTGAAGGCAAATTGGCCAATTGCATGTGTCCCATGAACTCCAAAATCAACTGCCATGAAGTACATGATTTGGAGAAACCAAGCTTGTCAAGTTGGTCTTCTCGATCACCTTCCTCCCTCAGTGGAGGTAAGAGTTCGAGCCCGCGAGGGGTGAGGGTGTGATTCAGGCTATGGACAGCCTCTAGACCCCTTATGAACTAACTTACTAACTCACTAACTCTTCCATACCCGCTGATGTATAAACTATAAAAAGTCCATGATTTGAACCCTTTTATCTCCAAGTAATCCCATGCAAGATAACTCGGCTACACCAAAAATACACGGGGCCGGCGTGGCGGCTTTTCAGTGGGCGATTATTTTTGGGTACAAACACATTGTTATGGAAAATGGCTTTATCTTGATTTGTTTTGGAATGCAAAGACTTTAAATGCAAGAACCAATATTTCACGGCGATTGTCGCCATCAAACGGAGCCCCCTCTGCCAATACAATCTCCCAATGGATGGACTAAATCCGGAAAGAAGAAATTATGAAAAGTGAAAAAAAAGAAGAAGAAGAAGAAATCAAAATACTTGTTTCGGACTCCTTCAAGATCTACGACAAACAAGTATCGATCTTCCGTGGCTTAATTCAACTTCTCCGAAAATAAATCCATAATTGAACTCCACCCACCGCCTCCCTTCGCCCAGAGACGACCAGAGCGGTTGGACGAGTACCGCTCCAACCGCGCAATCGACAAAAATAGAATATTGAGCAGTAGAGGTGGCAATCTCAACTCATATTTTTCTAACCCGCCCAATTCGCCCATATTACATAACGGGTTGATATGGGTTCAATATGAGTTTGAATTAAAAAACCCATTATGCACAAGAGTTGGTTTACTCCTGAAAAATCCCGTAACTTATTTTCCGAAAATTTGTTCACAACCTCTTACCTCACGCTTGAAGTGTGGGCATTGTACATCAGTACATGTCAACCCCCCCCCCCCCCCCACCCCACACACTCTCTCTCTCTCTCTCTCTCTCTCTCTCTCTCTCTCTCTCTCTCTCTCTCTCTCTCTCTCTCTCTCTCTCTCTCTCTCTCTCTCTCTCTCTCTCTCTCTCTCTCTCTCTCTCTCTCTCTCAATTGATTTGGAAAACCACAAGCAAGTTAATTACGTGAATACTTGGACAGAGTTTTAAACACAAAATTTGACCCAAATAAGGTAATGTTCGGAGTTGTTTAAAATATGTTTTTAAGAAATTCTTATTGAAAAATCAACTCACTCGGATATCGATAAGGACTTGATTAATTCGTTCAGTTTTTATTAATTTGTCTTATCGAGAAGAATCGAAAAAGTGAAAAAAAAATTGATCGAGACTCATAATTTTTTTGGCTTTATTCAAAAAATTATGAGTTTCGATCATTATTTTTACTTTTCCGATTCCTCCCGACGAGACGAATCAATCAGTCACAACAATTTGACGCAAAACAAATTCAAAAAAAAATTAATAGAAACGAGAAAAAAGTCACTTAACTTACAGCACCCCCGGGTCCTTTTCAATCCAAACCCAGGCGAATCTTTTGAAATCTACTACTACTATTCTTTAGTAAGACTAATTAACTGAAGCTAACCAATGAGTATATATTTTGTACGAATTTTGACATTTTCAAGTCAACTCGGCCTTCGACTCGGCTCATTGCTATTTGTTATCTGTGTTGCTTTTTAAAGCATTCACAAAGCGGACTCATATTCAATCCATACCGGGGGAAGAACAGACGAGAAGGAAGGGGAAAAATAAGGAAAGGGAAAAAAAAAATTAAATTTTAAAAAAAAAATTTAAAAAAAAAAGAGGAAAGAAAACCGGGTCGGGTCGGGCGGGTTTGGGTTTGACCTGACCCATATTCGACCCGACCCGTTTTAACCCATTTACTATCTGACCCATATTTGACCCGTGACCCGTTTCAATCCGCCCATATCCTACCCAACCCGCCCATTTGCCACCTCTACTAAGCAGCATGGAAGGAATTTAATCTCATTCGTCAGAAAGCCTTGAAGTAGGATAAGAGAGAGAGAAAGAGAGAGGCATTGGGAACGAAAACAATTTTTACTAGTATAGAGACTTGCAGTAGGATAAGAGAAAGAGGCATTGGGAACGAAAACAATTGTTACTAGTATAGAGATAGGCAGGGCCACCAACAACATGTTCTGAAAATTTCATTCAACCAAGCTTGGATTACATAGCTAGGCAGGAATTCTATCTATGCAAATTTGCAAAACTATATAACAACTCATTGCGATACGTTACAGAAAGCCTATCACACGGCATTGCGATAATTTTACGTACAAACGCGTATATCGTCTCATTGCAATATGTTACAGAGTCTATCGCGTCGCATTGCGATATTTTTAAAAAAAGTGTACAACATGTCAGTTCAATTGCATCACCTCTTGCCAAGACATGGATGAGTCATTCCACCGTACTGATGCTTTATGTTTGATATGCAGCCACAAAGTTTATTACACCAAACCCGTTTTGCTTTTGGTTTACACTAGAGCTTATAAGCATCTAGTGTCGTCGCATCGTTAGGGTCCCGGAGATTGGCGATGTAAATATCACGATACTCCTTGAATCGAAAGGACTTGAACAGTTGGGGTTCGGATGCACTTACAAGTGCTTTTGCAGGTTCTATGATGGATTCTAGCGATGGACTAATAAAAGTAACCAAGGACATCCGAGCAACGTCGGCATTCGTCACGGCTCGGTGTCGGGCACTTTTTAGCTTCCCATTGCTGATAACCTACATCCAAGTCAAATGGGAAATCACATTAATTTCAGCCCAAGAAAACTTATCAAGTAGAAGAACAAACAGATAATGAAATTTAAACACACATAACAGTTTGTACAGTGCAACGGATCATTGCATCTATAAGCATTCTAGTACGAAACTCGATCACTAAAATGAGGACAGGGCTCCTGCCAAACATTTTGGACCCATCTCAGGCTGACTATTAATGATATAAAATCATTCATTTTATAGAGCTCAGATATTCGATCAACGTCACTTTTGATATGGTACGTTAAACTTCTCGTCAAGCTATACAAAATGAACTGTTTCCATCGGTAAAGTTCTCTCAAGATGGATCTGAAAATGTCAATGGACAAAGACTAAACAAACTTTTCAAAGGGCTAACTACATGGGTTTTTTTTTTTAAAGGGGAAGAAAGTGTGCATGGTTGAACAAAATTTAAGGGACTTTACATGAAACTTCAAAGGGGTGGGGGTTTATAGATTCATATACCTCAAGTTGGTCAGATATGTTGATAACAAAAGCATGAGGAATTGGTTCAACCCCAAGCCACTGGCCACCCTTGAAAATCTGAAGCCCATAAACATCCTGCTGCTGGAGTAAGGTTAAGAGGCTTGGATCAGTGTGACCACCAACTCCCAAAACCAAACCTGGTTCTGGACATGGTGGGTAATTGTGGACCAGCAGTTCCTGAAGTTGGCTTAGCTCATCCCCGAAATACCCCGATTCAATCCCCAGTCCTTCACAAATCAGATCCAAAATCCTCAAGCTTAACTTCCTCACTTCCACTGAATAGGCCCTAACCACCTCCCTACAAGCTCACAATTAAGAAAACAAGAAGAAAAAAGGTTTTATTTTAGAAACTCAACTGATCAACAAGCCTTAATTCATTAGTTGTATTTGAAAAAAAAAATACGTTACCGATATCTAGCCGGCTTTTCAGGCCAAGATTGGATGTTATCCTCTAAAGGCTCGCAAATGTGTCTCACAGAATCTTTCCAGGTGTTAACCCCCTTCATACTGCTTGTGTAGAACCTAAAATTACCCTTACTAGTTCCATCCTCAGAATAATACATAGCCTTGTCTTCGGCAGGCATGTTGAAGAACTCCTTGAATAGATTCATTGTTTCATCCATTAGTTCTTCAGATACTCCATGGTTGATCACCTGTACTTTTGTGAATGTTTGACCAAGATTTCATAACTTAGAAAGTTAGTACAATAAACTATACTAGTTTTTAAATTATGGTATCAGAATACTTTGATCTATATATACATGTAGAGAAAGGATGGACCTGAAACATTCCCAAATCCATGTTAGCTTTCATGATTAGCTGAATTATCTCAGCGCGATCAAGACCCGCCAATTGTGATAGATCAATGACTGGAATATCTTTGCATACAGGCGCTGCAACGTCACCTCCGGGCCTTTTGTCCTCTGGCAACACATAACTTGGTGGCACAGATTGAACGTTTCGAGACCAACTTGAGAGATGAGTCAACATTCTCTACAAGTACGTACTGAATCGTTTCGAAAGAAAAACAAGTTTTGATGGGTGGAGGCAATGGTGTCTATGGGTTCTCTAGAGCATATATATATATTGGTTAATGAGGAATCTAGACTATCTAGTTTATATCTGTTGGAAAAATGGAATTTTAACCAAAGAGAATTTGGTGGGACCCACACCGCGCGAGGTGGGCCCAAGTGGGTTTTAGATACTTCTTGCTAAGGAGTTTAAACCGTTGGAAAAATGAACAAATTCCATTTAGAGATGAATGAGAAATTGTCTCTCAAAGTGGGTTTCGGACCAACAACAGTGCACGGTTGGATGGTCAAAGCTGGTTGATTACCAGAGTTATTACCCATGATTGTGTATTCAATTTCAGGAATAATAACTGTATCAGTTTTATTCCAGAATTGAATTGCAAAATCAATTCCCCTATTGATTGAGAGACTCCTCCACCTTCATTGCAGCATTCATGGCAGAGGCTCCTCCTTCGGCTATAAAAGGAGACCTCTACCTTTGGTTTCAACACACCGAAAATCCAAAGCTCCACTTCTTCTGCAATACAATTGTTCTTTTCGAGAGAGAGAGTACAGACACAAGTTGGTTCGACGGGCAGTCTACGGCTGTGCTTCGGCGGCTGAGTGGTAACCGAGTCAACCCTGGGAGACGAACACCGACACAATCTCCATCACCGGTGAGGCGGCGAATTTGTCTTAAGGGCACCGTTGAACAAAACGGGTCTCGGTTTGGAATTGCTAATCTCTTTTACAGTTTATGTCTATATTTCATATTCCGTAATTTTGTAATTCAAGTTCATGTTGTAATTTTCAGAAATTAGTAAAATCGTTTATTGTTTTTCCGCACTATTTTCCTACAATCTTAAGACAAATTTCTCATTGGAAAAATAGTGTTTTTACCAAAACAGTTTTACGGTAAGTTTTCTCTGAACGAAAACAGTTTGTGGGATTTGGGAAAACTGTTTACGTGCTCCTGTTTGATTAGTTCGTGCAAGCTATTTGGTTTCTAACTGGTTTACATTCTCAGTGTAGTATTTTTGAAAAAAAAAAAAAAAAAGTTTCAGTGCTCACGGGTTTTGAACAGTTTCGTAATAGTAGAGTATTGTTCATTGGTTTGACTTTTTCAAAGTATAGATATTCTTGAATTGACGTTTCCTTCAAACAACATTAGTGAAATCTTTGAAAAGTTATTGTATGCTTCTGTATCACATGCCAATTTTGCACACTTTTGTGACTTATTACTACTTGTGGTTGACGGGTTTCAAAGTTCATAGATTTTGATTCACTAATTTGTCATTTACTGATCAGTACATGGGTTTGATATTTTGAACCTTTTTGGCTAAATCTGTTGTGTCATAATCTTTTTGCTTCTGGCTTGTGCTTCTAAAATAGTTGTTATTTTTGGATAGTTTCAAGTAGTGGCATAATAGTGTTAGAATTGGCATGCAGTAGAAATTTTTTCCCCTATTTTTGAAGTTTTGTAAGGGTGTTTTATAAAAAAAAGGTTTTGTTTCCGCCAGTGAAAAGGTGATACTGATTCTCCACTGTTTTGTGAAATTTGGTTTTGAATTCTGCATTGAATAGTCAAAATTACGGGTAAAAAGGAAAAACTGTTACAGGTTTTTTTTTGGTTTTTAAAAGCTCACTGTTATTTGGGGAGTTATACGTGTTTGATTTTTCAAACTTCAAAGTTCTGTAACGGAAAAAGGGGTCTTCGTCAGTAAAGACAAAATTCTTTTTGGTCAAGAGCATTGAATTCTTTAAAGCTTTTGTTCACAAATAGTCACTGTGGGTTTTTCATCTTTACTGTTACGGTTTTGAATACTACCGTTTGATTGAAACTTTAATATTTGACTGTGGACTAATTTATTACGGTATCAGATTCGGTACAGTGAAGCTACTGTTTACTACCTACTGTTATTGAGAACTATCTAGATTAGTCAGTCACCACATTTCGACTTCTGTTTGATTATTAAGATTTTTATCACTTATTTGTGTTTGATCTTAATTTCAGAAAAGATGTCAACTGAAACTGGAAATGAAAGTGGCAACGGGACCCCCAATGGCAACAATGGGCAAACTCCCGTGACTTTGGCTCAGAATCCTCCAATCCCAACGGCGGTGCGTGCGGTTCCTCTGAACCACGGGGAGAAACCCGAGAAATTCACTGGTGTGGATTTCAAGAGGTGGCAGCAGAAGATGCTGTTTTACCTCACGACTCTGAGCCTTGCGAGGTTTTTGAGTGAAGATGCACCTGTCGTTGCTGAAGATGAGCAAGACATGCAAGTCCTGAGGGACCAAATCACTTGGAAAGAGTACGACTATCTGTGCAAAGAACTATGTTCTGAATTGCTTGCACGATGCACTTTACAGCGTGTACTGTGTGAAGAAGTCGGCTAGGGAACTGTGGGAGTCCCTAGACAGAAAGTACAAAACCGAGGATGCCGGATCAAAGAAATTTGTCGTCGGCCGGTTTTTGGACTACAAGATGGTGGACTCAAAAACTGTGATCAGTCAAGTCCAGGAACTCCAAGTGATCTTGCATGAAATCGCTACCGAAGGGATGCTGCTGTGTGATCCTTTCCAAGTGGCATGCATGATAGAAAAGCTGCCCCCTGGTTGGAAAGACTTCAAGTTGTACTTGAAGCACAAGCGAAAGGCTATGACTATGGAGGATCTTATTGTTAGGCTCCGCATTGAGGAGGACAATAAGATGGCTGAAAAGAGGCTATGACCCAACCACCTCCCTACAAAAGTGGGTTGCCAATAGCCTAGCTTGTTTGCCTTGTATTCAAACATTGTCCTAAATGCCTTTATATAGCCTACAGAAACTTGGTAAGATACCTAAACAAATTAGGGAAACGTGCATAACAAGAAAACTAAGTAAGAAACAAGAATAGTAACAAAACAGGAAACATAAAAATAAAACCTCCAGAACATGGCAACATAATATTTCCTAATAGTATGCTAAAATCTCCCTCGAACTCTCAAGTAGGTCTATCAACTTGAGTTTTAAAAGGTTAGGGGAAACCAGGACCAGGACCCAGAAGCAAGTACCAAGGGAAAGTTTTAAAGGAGGAGTGTTAGACTTTATCCGACATCGCTCACCTGAGCCACCCAAGCTTGCTTAATATAATCTAGAGATTACTCCACCTATAACCAATTGGTTTTAGGTTGGAACCCTTCAAGAAATCTAACAAGCAAAATTAAAAAAAAAAAAACTTAAATACGTAACTGATATCCAGCTGGCTTTTCAGGCCAAGATTGGATGTTATCCTCTAAAGGCTGACAAGTGTGTTTCACAGAATCTTTCCAGGTGTTAACCCCATCATCTATGTAAGACAAACTGCTTGTGTAGAGCCTAAAACCCTTGGTTCCATCCTCAGAATAATGCATGGCCTTGTCTTCTGCAGGCATGCTGAAGAACTCCTTGAACAGATTCATTGTTTCATCCAATAGCTCTTCGGATACTCCATGATTGATCACCTGTTTTATGGTAACCAACGCATTAGTACTGTTGATCAAGATTTCATAACAAGGAAGTTAGCAGAGAAACCATTAGATT
The DNA here is from genome assembly GCA_020567845.1 of Rhododendron henanense subsp. lingbaoense. Classification (NCBI taxonomy): domain Eukaryota; kingdom Viridiplantae; phylum Streptophyta; class Magnoliopsida; order Ericales; family Ericaceae; genus Rhododendron; species Rhododendron henanense. Next base: position 3,394,723 of record CM036312.1, on the reverse strand, counting down.
CTAAGTTCTGGTGATCAAAATATTTTGATCTAAACAACAGACAAAGAGATATGAGATGAACCTGAAAGATTCCTAAATCGCGGTTAGCTTTCATGATTTGCTGAATTTTTTCAACGCGGTCAAGGCCATCCAATTGTGATAGATCAATGACTGGAATATCCTGGACCAACTTGAAACAAGAGAAGACATTCTCTACTATTGTATCGTCTCAAAAGAAAAACGAAGTTTTTTTTTTTCCCCCGAGCTAGCTTACGCGCTGCTCAAGTTTACAGAAAACAAGTTCTGGTGGGAAGAGGCATTGGTCTAGACGGGGTTTTATAGTGTGCTAGCATTCTTACCGGCCCGTAACAATCGGCTGCTAGCAAAGGTTCCATGCCTTCTCTCTTATTTTTTTTCCTGGCTGATTCGTTCATAGAATCATAGGGAATCCCTTTCTGACCAACCTTCAAAATATCCTCATTCTTTATGGCCATTTTTTTTCTTAAAATTAAACTTCCATTTCAAATTTCTCATCATGTTCGATTGAGCTGATCTTAACAGCCAGATTGTTTCATTATGAGTACACTGATTTATTGAATTAACTTACAAAATTACACACAATCTCTCACACTCAATTGGTCTCTCTGTGATATCTCACCATCCACATTCCATAACCCTCCCACTGTGGACAGTCCTTCCCGGTGGAGAGCTCCGAACCAAGGTTGCTTTAAATTGAATTGTGATGTTGCTATTAAAAAGAATTGGAAGGATGCAGTTTGTGCAGTGGTGCAGAGAGATTGGAAGGGTGTACAGATTCTGAATGGTAGTGCGAATCATGTTAAAGTAACCAGCTCTCTTCAGGAAGAGCTGCTAGCAATTTGGTTTGCTTGTGGAATGGTCAAATCTCTGGGCTGCAGAAGGGCGTGTATAGAATTAGATAATCAGCAAGCCATCAAATTGAGTGTGACCGAGTTGGTTCCCCCATGGAATGTGGCCTCCATTGTGATGGATATCAGAGAGTTGATAAAGGAGTGTGAGATAGCTCTCAATTGGGTTAGCAGGGTTGCCAATGGACTAGCACATGTTGTGGCTTCCAAGGCGCTAAGAGGTTTACTTCCTTGTAACTGGGTGGCTTGTCCACCTCCTTCTGTTTTTTCTGTTCTAGCTTCTGAGCTTTCCTTTTTAGTGTAGCCCTGTGGGCAAGATTTTGACTGTCAAAACAAAAAAAAATTCCTCACAAAGTGCCGGCCCTGAACAAAGCCGAGCAAGGCGATCGCCCTGGCCCTCAAAACTTTCGCTGAAATTATATGGATTCAAAATGAGCATGTCAAATAAATGAAAATTGATTATACAAGATTAGTATTTTTGCCACTACAAACGCAAGAAGAGAGTGATCTTTTAAGTGCTAGTTTTAAATTTTTGTAATCATATGCATGATTTAAAAATTTTAAGTTGTTGTATAGTAAAAAAATTTCTTTTTCAAGTTGACTTTTTGTTGTTGTTGTCACAATGTCATTTTGTTGTATAATGCATAAAGGGTCTCAGGACGGCACGGCGAGTCACACGTGCCATAAGCGTTGAAGATATGAAAAACGGAATTTGAAAATTGAAGTGGTCTACGTGCAACCGATTGGGAGCCGTCCCGATCGAATAGTTTGTGAATATTTACAGGAAGATTTCTTGATACTCAAATGCAGTTGACAATTATACAATGCTCATTTCACTCAGAAAAATATAGCTATCATGCATCACACAAATCTGTCACGACATCTCATTTTAATCATATCGATCATTTATAGTCTTCGGTCTTCACATGTTCTTCCAAACTTAATTTCAGAGCCTAGGCGACTCGAGTGCCGTTCCTTTAGGATTATCGGTCATGGCTATGTAATTACCAACGTACTTCACACATGAACAGTTGGCGATCAGATTCACTAACAAGCACTTTTGCAGGTTCTGTGATGCTTTCAAGGGTTGGAGTGATGAAGGGTGACTGAAGGTGTCCGAGCGACGTTGGTATTTGTCTCAGCCCGGTGTTGAGTACTTTTCAAATTCCCATTACTGATAAGTCTACATCCAAGCCAAATAGGAATGGACAAATTGGGCAATTGACAGGAATTCTGTTGAAGAAAGAAGAAAAGAAAAGTGGGTTTTCTAAAGCCAAGCGGCCGTAAATGAAACTCCAAAAGAAGCAAATTTTGGGGGGAAAAAACCATACCTAAGCTAATGGAAAGATTGTCACTTCTATAAACTTCAGAAGAGAAACTCGTGAAGAACAAAAGTTGCACCACCAGTGAATGGAAATAGATATAGATAACAAAAGCACGAGGAAGAGGTTCAACACCTGACAAGCACAACACATGATTCACCCAAGGAGCTTATTTGCTTATTGCTTATTTTGAGCAGATAAGCAACTAAAGCAAGCTGACCAAACCAGCCCTCTGGCAGGGGCATTTTCTTGGTTGACACAACAAATATTTAGCGTGAAACCAATCAAATAGAACCATGGCAATACCCTCGCCCACATGCTTGAAATACAACTCAATTAGTTCCCATCGGAGCAGACACAATCAGCAAAAATGGCGTAAAAGTGCCTCGCTTCAAGATTAAAAACAAATAACCCTCACTGTTTAGAAGAAAACAGAATTGCTCTTGATTGTGCAGCAGGTTTGTTCAATAAAACACTAAATTGCACCTGGTGACTTCTCCCTAACAGAAACAGCTGGCTGGGAGTTTCTTGTAGAGACTTGACTGTTACGGGGCAATGGCAAGGCCCTTATGTTAGGTTCCTTTGAGGACGCTTCCCGAGCTTTCTTCTTTAATTGCTCAAGAAGTCGTCGAGCTTCTTTGAGTTCATCGTTCGCACTTGCACCATGGCCTTCCCAAGCATCAACTACCTGCTCCTGGAATTTAATTGCAAGGGGGTGGCTGCAAAATCCAAGAAATGAGCTTAAACGAAATATATCCTTTTACCCCTATATTGTAAAAGATCAGAAACAGAAAGCTATTGTGTTGCACTGTAACAGCCAAATTTGCATGGCCTCGACAAGATATACTTAACATGGAAACAACTCTTAAGGTTTCATTTTTCTTATTTCACCTCATTAAATCAGATCCAAAAAATTTATTTTCCTGTTTATTTCATAACCATATGAACAAATACCTACGTCCTGTCCAGAAGGTACTAACAATTGTTTCTGAACGTAAGGTATTCCACGTGTAGGGGGGCCTACGATTTAACCATCACTTGACCAACAATTTAAGGAATGATTCCGGATTTCACTATACATATTTATCATTTATGTAATGAACCATTAGCAGATTGGACCTATGATTAGGCTCCCCGTCTGAGGGAACAAGGTCACCCATAATATCCCCGTGGTCGAAAGAAAGATCACGTGCGAGTATTCAAGAAGGAAAAAGGGGAGTAGCACATGTGCCTTCTCAGTTACGCACGATTTCACTAATCAACTGACCAACTAGATTTGCAACGTAAAACTACCATTCAATAAAATAGTTTGTATCTCCCTAAACGAAATGTGATATGCATGCATTCACTAATTGGACTAGATTTACAATGCAAAAAAAGAACCAGCAAATACGTGATGGAAATTTTTTAACCTTCCCATGGCGCCATACGCTTTTGAAAGGTTCTGACACGCCTCAATTGTATCCACATGGCCTGGTCCAAGGGACAGGTCCATGATGTCCTTGGCTACTGCAAACATCTGTGCAGCTGACTGGGGCCTATCTAGTTCCAAATAGGCAGCACCCAAATTGTTGTAAATATACCCCACACCAAAATGCTTGGAACCAAAGCACTCTTTCAATCTCTCCGCTGCACTCTCCAAGTAAGGAATCGCCTGCTGCACCTTTCCTGTTAAAAGAAGTAACCACCCAATCCGTGCAGAAACACTTCCTTCTGAATGCTGCTCTTGTGGGAGCTTCTCAAGCATGGAATGTGTTCTCTTTAACAACGAAATTGCAGTTTCAAACTCGTTCATAATCTCATATTGCATCGAAATCTCAATATATGCCTCAGCAACTTCTACTGGGGAGGTTGCTTCTTTCTTGTCTAGAATCCCACAAGCAATCTCTAAACACCTCTTTGAGTCACCAAATTTCTCTTGATTGCACAAAGCTTTCCCCATGGCAGTGAAGATCATGGCTCGATCCTCACTGTCTTTATCAGTTTGCTGAACAACACCCTTCAAACCATTGATGGCTTCCTCGTACTTCCCCAATGCAATCTGCATATTGGCGGCATCAATCTCTGCCCGAAGCAAATCAGAACTAAGACCCCAATTCTTCAGTACCTTTTGTGACAACTGATTTTGCTCCAGCGCCTTTTCATGCTCCTCCAATCCGGTATAGATAACCCCAAGAAGCCGCCTATCATGCGCCACTTCCACCGAATTATTCCCTAATTGGCCCTTGTGTATCTCCAACGCTTTCAAACAATACGGCATCGCCTCCTTAAAATTCAAAACGGAAACGTAAGCCTCTGCCAAATCCCGGTTGGCATTGCCGAGTTCCCTACTGTTCTCCCCCAAAGTCATTTCTTTAATGCTCAAACAATTCTTTAAATTCTCAAGAGCCTCCTCTCTCCTCCCCATTGCGGTCTTAGTATTCGCCAACTCGAGCTGAACAGCATGAAGAATAGGCCTAATATCATCAACGCTACAACTGCCCTCCTCTTCTAACCTAGTTAACACCCTATTAGCCCTATTAAGGTACCCTAAACTATCATTAAACCTTTTCAAGCTATAACAAGAGGAACCCAACAATTGTAAAGCCATAGCAAGAGGCAAACTAACTCTATTATCATCTCTATCCAAAGCCTTCAAAGCTCTATTAGCAAAAGAAAGGGTTTTTTCAGGATCCTCACCTTCTTGGTCAAGCTTGAGCCCTAGTTTCAAACAAGCCAAACCCAGCTCCCTTTCATCAAAACTGGCCTCCATATCCTTGAACGCTCCGAGCATTTCTTCGGCGGTTTCGGCCGACTCGAAAGCCTCCTCTACTTGTGATTTCTCTTTGATCTTTCGTTGTCTTGAGGATATCTGGCCCGGTGGGGGGTTTGTGTCCGCGAGGGTGTTGAAATTGTGAGATGGGTTTGTCTGGAAATGGTGGGTTTTGATGTTCGACGAGGGAAATTTGGTGGGTTTGAGGTGGGTTAGGGTTGGGTGGTGGTTGGGTTCATGGGTGGCGCTGGTGGAGATTTGGGTGATGAAGTCTCTGGAGAAGAGAGAGAAAGAGAGTTTGGGATGAGAGAGGAGGAGTTTGGATGAAGCTCTTCTCATGGCTGATGGTAGAAAGGAGAGAAGAGAAGTCGGTGGTTGTGCTTGGTCTTCTGGGTTCTGCAACGTCGGCCGTTAAACCCTTGGGAAAACCTTCGCACAATTCCGGAATAAAAAACTCGGATATCAAAAGCATAGATCGCACTCTGCAAACGCGAGTCTTTGTCAAGACCGGGTTTACGCGATTAGGTTTCGGACGGTCCAATTTAAACCGGCTATAATTGGAAGAGAGCCCATTCTCAGCCGGATAACCACCCGCCTCACCCGCGCCAAAAAAACCGCCTCATTCGCGCCAAAAACCCTACCTATACATCGTCGCCGTTCTCTCTCTCTCTCTCTGAACTACCCCATCTCCGAAACTGCACGACAATGTCAGACCCCTCATTGTTCAGTTCGTTCAGGTCGAAGAAGATACTCCGTTCTTCATCATCATTGTCAAAGCCGTTACAGTCAGATCAAGTGGATCCGAAGAAGACGGTTGATGGGTCGATAAAGCTTCCGGAAAAGTAAGTTCCATTCTAATTTGAGAACATTATTGGACTTTTTCAGTGAACCGTGGGTGAGACATTATCTGGGTTTCAACCACTTCTATTTTATTTTGTTTTTATCGATCTTGGTGAACTATGTGTTGTAAATCTCTGTTTTTTGTGCGGATTTGTTGAATGTGACTCGTTCAGTTGGCCATTGTTGTCTCTGCATGCTGCAGGATTTTAGCTTAGTGGCAGGGGTGTAAACGAGCCGAGCTTTATGGTTCGAGCTCGGCTCGCTTGTAAACAAGCCGAGCCCTGAGCTGCTCACGAGTAGCTCAATTCATTTGCAGCCCTACTTAGAGGTGAATTCAGGGGCGGACCAAGGGGGTCAAGCCGCCAGGTCCCCACACACCTCCCAAATATCCCATTATTTCTACTACATTTTATATTTTGTTTGTAAAAATTATGAAGAAAGAGGTCCCCTCAAAATTCTGTTAGTATTATATAAGGATGATATTTTGTTGTTAATGTACGAATACGTGTGATTTGATCCCCCGTAATACGACTCCAGTGCCCATCACTGGCGGTGATACAGATATATTTAAATATTTTGTATACAGAACAATATGTACAATATAAAGATAGTTATATTGATTGAAAACTTTTCGGATATTGTTTTTTGGTGAACTATGTGAGATGCTAATTTGAGAGGTGCTGGGGTTTGTTAATTGCTGTTTTTTGTGTGGATTTGTTAAATGTGGTTTGGTCAGTTGGCCATTGTTGTCTCTTGGGTATTCTATTCTCCTTATTTATGTTTAAAAAAAATTTGGGCTGTTTATGTTGTACTTTTCTGTAAATTTTAGTGAGTGACATGTAAAATCGATGGAAATTTTGGAAGTCTTTGGAATTCAATGAAAAATTGCAATATCATTATGGTATCTAAAAAGCTATGGGGAATTGTGCTTCTGGGCAACGTTCTAGACCATGGCATCAATCATTGTGTTGTTGATGCAGTTGACTTTGTCTTCAGGTTTGAGACATTGGGCAAGTTCTTTGATAGCTTGGATAGTTCAATTCGGCTGCTTCGGCTGAAGGGCTCTACGTCCACATATACAAACATTCGCCCCAAAATAGAATATTTGACAGATAGGTAAAAAAATACTCTCTACTATTTTTTTCAGATGAATTATATCCATTTAATTTTGCTATATTTTGTTTTTAACATATTGTGTTTATGTAATCTGTAGGAGGTTCTCGTATGCTCATTTAGCCCAATTGAAGTTTCTTTTACCCAATGTGATTGAGATAAAGAAGGTTCTAATTCATGATGAACAAACTAGTTGTATGAAGCCAGATCTCCATGTTACACTGAATGTTGACGCAATTAAGGATGAGGAGCAGCTAAAACCAACGAGTTGGAATTCACAGATGAGGAATGTCTTTCGTGCTAGACTTTTGGACTTCTTTAAAGCCCATCCTGAGGTATACATTTTCTTTACTTTCTATAAGCATTTCTTAACTGTGGCTGCTAAAATGTGCTTGCTTGCACTTCTATGATTACTTGTCTATTGTCCTAAACTTAATGATACTTGATGCTGCTTTGATGCACATAGTCTGGCATTGTTACTCAAAAGTGACTGTTGGGTTTCACATTTTTCCATTTCAGCCCTATTTGTTACTGAAGCTGTAAATCATTGAGTTTGTTCACTACCTTAATGTGTGGAATGCTATTAAACACTAACCAGTATCAGTGATGCTAATTGGATTGAGCGGCATCCACCTTTCCCTTTTGTCAACCTAGGAAACTATGTTAGTGCAAAGCCTGCATTGTGCTCATCTCTCTCTTACCTTTTAGCGGATGGTAAGCTTTTCCTTGCAGACTTTTGGTACCCCGTCCATTATGGATTACAAGGTTCTTCATTTGGAACCTACCTGAAGTGTGAATTCTCCATCTCCCGTTTGCTTTCATTTGGGAAAGACTTGGAAATTAGTTTTTGCTGTAGTCTGGAGGATATGATTTTGTCTAAACATTAGCACTGGCTTGCTTGAACTAATGTCTGTCCTTTTCGGCATGCCCTATGTCATTGACAACATCTTGCTCATTTAGGGAGATGTGCCAGAAGCAGCACTACCAGAGCCATTCAATCAGTCAAAGCAAGATGTGGCCTTAAATTCATCCTTTAGCGAGACATCAACTGCTGTACTTGCAGAATCGCAGCCTGCTAGAGCATCCCATCTATCTCAGTCTTTCCGGAAGCACTTTTCAATGCAAGTTTCACGCAATAAAGACATTGATTACCGAGAAAAATCAATTGTGTCTCCACAGCCTTTGGTTCTTCCCGTTTCGGAGCCACGTGTTGGAGAGATCTCCTCTTATGCACCATCTGTTCATGAATTTTCTTTACAACCAACAAGAAGTCAAGAATTGCTAGCATTTGCGGCTTCTGAAACTAGTGTGCAGCCATATTATCCACCTACAGCTCAAATTACTGAGATAGATTCCAGAAAAAATGAAGTCTGTTCTTCTATTGCGAATGCTACCATCTGTGAAAGTCCTTCAAAACTAGCCTCATCTCCAGTAGAGCTGACGAATGTCTTACCTGCATTGCAATCAGAGAAGAGGGGTTACATGTGCCCAAGTGATGATTCAACCAACTCACCCAGCAAATTAGTTAGACGTACACATCTCAGAAGATCATTGAAATTTGACAATCCTGTGAAAAGTGCTAAGGTGGAAGATGAAGTCAAAAGTATCGGAAGATTATCAGTTGAGAACGATAGTTTCAAAATCCTTCCTGAGAATCTCCTGCAATCGGTAAGCCTATGGTGCATTTGTCGTGCTTTAAGCCTTTTCTGAACACCTTTGATCTCAAAATGTTTCGTGCTGCTGGATCATTATCTATGTAGTGTGAAGGGCAATATAGATTTCACTGTCCTCTTTTTGCATCATTTGAAGCAAAGCAGGCCAGGGGGATCCTCACAAGTTGTGTCATGTCACTCATGTTGTAATTACAATGGAGGTGATTATAATTTATAGAAGTAAATTTATTAGTGTTGCAGATGCCTACTTTCAGCGCAAAACAAGAAAAGAAGCGAAAATAACAGATAGGAAATAGATGGGTATAGAGTAGTTTTTGTACTAGGAGGCTTGTCAAATCTAGTTTCAAATTGTAGCATGTCCAGGGTCAATTTTTCTGTTTCTTATGCCTTTTTGGGTCTGGAGAAGAACTTTGTTAAATCTATGCTTTCCTTGAAATAGAGTGAAACCAAAGTTTGTTGTTACAGTGAATGCATAGCAGTTGAAACAAGAAACTGACTGACTTGCATCTCTGCAGATTAGAGAGAAAGAAAAGAAAGCAACAGAGGAGCAGGATCCAGCCATCTCACAAGCGAAGAAGCGGCAACAGATGGTTGCCAGCTTACCCAAACTCTTCGATGTGATTCATTTCTTATTTCAGTCGATGAAGCGTTCTGTTATCACAAAAGAGGAGCTTATGCACAGGATAATAGCCAATCACATAGATGTTGTTGATAGAAGTAAGCCGGGATTCTTACCATCAGTAATGCAGACACTTCTTCTAGCTCTGTTAAAGCTAACCCCTTTTATTTTGTGTTCACAGGAGAAGTTGAAGAAGAACTTGAACTGTTGCAAGAACTTGTTCCTGAGTCAATTTACGTGAAGTCGGCATCTAGTGGTGATCTTCTCGTATGGTGAGCCTTTTACCATACTTGTATGTCTTGTAGGCAAACTCTTGAGTTCCGTATGATGGTTGAAAGAATACAAGAACGAACGTTCAGTTAGATCCAAATGACTCAGCTCTTTACAAGTTTTAGTTGTTTGATTTTAGAGTTTGTGATTTCTGGCAGCATAAATAAGATATCAAGTCCGGAGTTGATGCGTGCAAAACTGGTGGAAACAAAGTGAGATAACAAGGCATGGAAATTTAACATCCTGAAGTTATTGAAGATGATCTATTCAAGAAAAGAAGTTAATCAAGGGAGCAGATGTTGCACATGATGCCAGTGCACATTTTGTCTATTTGTAAATATATTCTGTAATTGGCTCGTCCCTTGTTCATTTCAAGCCCCTTTGATTAGATTGAATGTCTGATGTAGTGTACTTTTTGTAAGCAAAAATGATCAGAGTAGTTCAGTCAGATGTAACTATCTTTCACACAGTCCCTTCTTAAAATTGGGAGTTTTTTTTTTAACAGTTATAAAGTTGTGAGTATTTTTTTTCTTTCCAATATTGTATACATCAGTGGAGGGTTAGCGGAGGTTAATAAGTTAGTCATAAAATATTCAGAGGCTGTCCATAATTTTGAACCCACAAACGCCCACGACAGGGCTTGAACTATGGTCTTCCACATGGGGAGAAACAAGAGATGTCAACTAGGTTAGAGCCCATTGGCATAAGGTTGTGAGTTCAATCGAGGAAAATTTGGTTTTTTTTTTTTTTTAATCGGTATTGGTAATCTAAATGTCCATGAGAAATTAGACCCCGTCCCGCTTAACTTTTAGCATTTTTTGAAGGTTTTGTCTTTATTAAAAAAAATCGTGTTCGTTAGTTTTGCGCCAATTTTTTGTGAATTATTAATTCGTCTCGATGAGAGGAATCAGAAAAGTAAAATTTTATTACTTTTACCCAAATATTTTTTGTAAATATCCAATTTTAAGCAAAACAAGCCAATTTTTTTTCTCGAAAAAGTGGTTATTTTTCAAAACTAAAACACACTTTAAAAAAATCTGAATTAAGACAACATTAAAAAAAAATCCTAAAAGTGCTAAACAACCCTCTAAACCGGGTGCCGGGTTGGAGTTTCGGTAAGACGCCGCGTAGGTCGCCTCTCTCTCTCACTCACTCTCTCTCTCTCTCTCTCTCTCTCCTATCAACAAGAAGCATCGATCGTAACTCGTAAGCGGTTGGAAAATACGCAGATCAGATCCTCACGTCCTCAGATCGACTCATTTCAACTCTCTCTCTCTCTCCATCTGGTTAGTACGCTACCCTTTCTCTCTCTATATTCGTCTAAATTCCCCGTTATAGTATTAAACGGACCTTTCTTTTTCTCTGTTACTCTTTCCTTCACCAGGAAGTTACAGAAGAAATTCGCTCCTAGGGTTTCAAACGCAGGTTGGCTGAAACTCAATAAACCTGAAAAAGGTAACTGTTTGGGGTTTCACAACGCGCGCATGTACTTCCCTCTTCTTGAACTGGTGTACGTTACATATTACATCGCCAATTGAATTCCTCGTGACTCCTGTTTTTGCGATCTGAATCTATTTCCATATCAGTTAATTAGATTCCGTCGTGTAAGCATTATACTTGGTTATATGCTATTCAAGATTTCTCTTATACCTTTGTTACTTTGATTTCTTCGCTCTGTACATTCGTTTGCTGAATTCTCCAGCTTATGATGTCGAGTTGAGAATGATTGAAAATTCCGTATTTATTTTTGATCGGCAAATTAGGATACATCACTATATCTGTGCCGGTCTCTCTTGGATTTAGCTATCAAGTTTCTCATGTTAAGGAACTTGTAGCAAAGTCTTGTAAAAGATGGAGGTAAAGTAATTATATCGTTGATTTGTTTCGATGTAAATATATTCTTGGTAGGAATTCGCATGACGTAACTTTAGTTGAAAATTGAAATGCATTAAGCAGTAGCCGAAGTACACTGTTGTATTGCTTTGATGTGTTCTTATGCCTTGAAATCATAGTTGTCAGAATTGTATGATTCATGATTCGTATCGTACGATTCAGTGGGTAATCGATACGAATAGGCTGCCTGAATCGGAAAAAGCTGCGAATCAGAAGTAAATCGGTGAATCGTTTGATTTGCTTAAAATTTTCGAAATTCATTTTTTACTCTTGTTTTGCTTCTTTTGTTGTTTGAAAAGGGTTTAAACTATTTTTTTAAGGTCTTTAGTATTGTTATGTCATCTTTTATCTATGTTATATGGATAGATAATAAGAAAAGGAGATTTATTATGAGAGTGAATTGAAAATGAGGAAGATAATGGGAATATAACAACCCTATAAACCTTCTAAGGGTTTGTTTTGTACTTTTAAGTTATAACTCTTTTGTACAAAAAGAACCATAAGTAGGACTTACGAATCATCATGTCTTGGTAGTTGCAATAGAAGCAGCTTACCTAATATTCCACATTATTATCAAATCATCATTTAGAAGAAGGTTTTTATTGATTTAGGCCTAAATCTTTCATTTGTAGAAGTCATGGCCGAATCGGAGCGATTCACCATTCAATTCGATTCACGATTCAAAAAATGACCATTTCGATTCTCGATTCGATTCACGATTTGACAACTATGCTCGAAATACACTAGTAAGAAGTAAGCAAGCGATGGCATATGAATTTAAAAGACTAAGGATTCCTCTGTCGTGAGTTGATATATGTCCCCTGCATTTTCTGTTCGTTAGAAACTTTGAACAAGTTGACTAAAGTCTAAACCATTAGGGCATCATTTTCTGAAACTGTTGAGCATATATTAAACACTACACGTGAACGACATTATATACGAATCCTCTGGACTAGCTTTTCCCAAGTTCTGATATATATTCCACACTATTAGAAAGTCAATAGATGGGTTTCTGAAGTAGATCTGTTTCAACATAGCTTCTTGTACAATCTTTTGATTTCGGTAGAAGTTGGAACACATTTTTGAATATTTCTTGAACAATTTTCAACTTAAACATTGAAGAGATTAACTTTTGTTAGATGATCAGATGCCTCAGAATGTATAGCTGCTTATTATGTGATTACTTGGAAAGATAGATCAAGAAGCTGGGGAGAATTAGTCAGAATTTTGTTTTCTTGCTTTATGATTGATTATATATTGTGGATTTTTTGTCCACTCTGTTACATTTGGTGGGAAAAGATTTTCTGGGTACAAAACGTTAATCTCGTCTTCCAAACATTCTCCATTTGAATTAGAGGGAATATCTCTATATTTTTTCTGATCTGTTAATTTTCATATGAAAGCTTGTATGGTTATTAGGCCTTAAGCGTAGAGTGGGTAATTTAACTGAGCTTATGTTCAACTTGCTTGTGGTGGGGTGCAGTCCTTCATTGCATTGTATTTGTGATGTTCCAGCCTCCTAGAAACAAAAGAGATGAAACCTAGGAACGAATAAAAAAGGAATGCATGTGGGAGATAGAGTGCTATTGCAAATTATATAGCTGAGATGTGCTTTTTGTTGCCTGCAATGTTTGGGTTATGAGGAACTTTTAACCTTGGAAATCTAAGTATGTGTCTGAGGTATTGATTGTTGCATTTATCTTCATCAGCTTCTTATTTTGACATGTTCATTTGTCATTGGGACTTGATTTGGTAGGAGGTTGTAAAGATTCGTGACAATGTAGCACAGCAGGCTAGCACCAAAACTTCTGTAGCTATGTTTCTTTTCATGTAGTACTTCTGTTCTTTTTTTTTTCTGCTAGAAGAGAGTTATGCTTAGGAATTGTACCTGACTTGTCCAAAAAATGTGGTTACACTTTACCCTCTAGCAAAGGTGGTCTGATGTTTCTTCCTTTGTTCATGTCTCATTGCAGAAATGTATGATAATTTGGGAGGGCAGCCTGGGTTGCCAAGACCACCTCTATACCCACAGCCAAATCCATTTGGGAATGCATTTTCTGGAGCTGGTTCAGGGCTTATAAGAGGTGGACTGGGTGCCTATGGAGAGAAAATTTTAGGATCAAGTTCCGAGTATGTGCAAAGCAATGTAAGTAGCATGCCAAGGTTATGAATTCTGAAGTGGTACCTTTGGCTTCGGTCATGTTGTTACAGAAAGGATGATGGTGGATCAGTGACCGTCTCTACTCTCTAGTTATGTGATTGTTTTTGTCGGTCTTTTCTGCTACTTCTGTTTAGGGAATGTTGATTCCTTTATTACCCTTAGATATGTATTTTTTTTGTTTGAAAAGTTCGTAGATCCCTTTGTCTTTCAGACATGTAATGGCCTTGCCTTCAAGGGAAAGCCCAATGGCATCTTATCTGATCAAATGAGGCAGTGACCTTCTTCAGCTATGTCATTGGGTAGTGGTTAGTGGAGAATCTGGAGATTTGAGCTTTTGAGCTGGGGTTAGCTGCAACTTTGATTTTGGGGAAGCTGGACTTGCTTGGGACCTCGAATTTGTCCATTTGCTTTCATTTTAACACTCAGATTAAGTGGATAATATCGAATATAAGTACATCAAAAGAAAGGCAGCAATAAGCTTTTGCATTAGTAGTTTAAGTGCTTGTGATCAGATTGTCATGATATGTAGTGGTGGGCCGCTATATGTTTTGTTGTGTATTCACAATTCTATGAGGGCTAAAGCCAAAAGCATAAAGGTTTTGTTTAGGATTATACATGCATGTCTATATTGATTGTTTTGTTACTGCATTTATACAACTGATAAAATGATTTTAACCTTCTAAGCGCTTGGTTTGATGTGTTCTATGATCATATTTGATTTTGTGGTTGGTTTCCAACTTTCCTAACATTTTCATATTTTCTTAAATGGATAGATAAGTAGGTACTTCTCCGATCCCCAATACTATTTCCAAGTTAATGACCAGTATGTGAGGAACAAATTGAAGGTTGTCCTCTTTCCATTTCTGCACCGGGTAATTCCTTCTTCCACTATTTTCTTACCTTCTAGATGGTTAATTATGTCCTTCATAGTGGTGATCTTCTCTTTCTCCAATCCTTTAGGGACATTGGACAAGGATAACAGAGCCGGTGGGGGGCAGGCTTTCCTATAAACCCCCAATCTATGATATAAATGCTCCAGACTTGTATATTCCATTGATGGCATTTGGTACCTATATTGTTCTTGCTGGCATCTCACTGGGTCTCCGCGGAAAGTAAGTAGTAGCATCACTGTAAGATTTGTGGTTTTTCATGAAAAAGCAATGTCTACATTTAGTGGGTCCGTAAAACCAAATGAACATTACTTATACCTTGCTGAATCGAAAGTGATCTTTGGTTAGCCCCTACATCGTGCCCATCTTGTAGCATTTGCAGTTTGTTATGGATGCAACAACACAAGAAATACCCATTTTCTAGCATTTGCTTATGAAATGGATTTTGCTGCAACTAATGCTATCCAAATGGTTTCTAAAAGTTAATTTTGCTTCCTGGAACTAACGAATCTCGCGCATTCCATGTACTGGAAAGATGAGAGCATCAGAAGCGTCCTTGTACCTTTCTCTGAAATGTGGTCATTTTCGTGTTCTCAAGAATCTCACCCTTTGACTACTGTTCAGAATTTTGATACTGATTCAGTGGCGACGGCATTTGACTCTGGAAACAAATGAGATTATTGGGTTCCCCTCGCTTTTCTTGTGAAAAATCAAACGTGGATTTTCAGCCATGAAAACCGAAAATTTCATGACAAATTCAAACAGCTAACTATTGATTGCTGATTTTAAATTCATAAACAAATTCTTGGATTTAATTATCATAAGAAAACACAAAATGGTACAGTCTCTAATATGGATTACTTTCGCAACATCATCTCTCCCTCTCCCTCTGTGTGCGTGTGTTTGTCACCTGTTTAATGTGCAATGTGTCTTCATTTTGATGCAGGTTTAGCCCAGAAGCTCTGAATTGGCTGTTCGTCAAGGGGTTGGTGGGCTGGTGTTTGCAAGTCTCCCTGCTGAAAATGTCATTGTTTTCATTGGGTACCGGGGAGGCACCACTTCTGGACATTGTCGCATACGCTGGGTATACTTTCACTGGATTGTGTCTGGCTGTTCTGGGGAAAATAGTGTTGAGCTACTCATACTACTTTTTGATGCCATGGACGTGCTTGTGCATGGGCATCTTCTTGGTGAAGACTATGAAGAGAGTTCTTTTTGCAGAGGTGAGGAGTTACGACTCGAGCCGGCATCATTACATCTTGCTCTTCATTGCTTTGGCTCAACTCCCACTTTTCGTTTGGCTTGGCAACATTAGTGTCAATTGGCTTTTCTAAACTGTAATCTCTCTCTCTCTCTCTTGTTATGAGCAATAGGTTTGTGTATGTCTACAGTGTATGGACGATTTTTCAATTTTAATTGATTTTTTGGCCGGTCCATTTTGATTTCTGATTCATTTTTCCCATGTGAATGCCTCTGTGACTCTCTCTCTCTCTCTCTCTCTCTCTCTGGTGTTATGAGCAATAGGTTTGTGTATTTCTACACAGTGTATGGATGATTTTTCAATTTTGATTGATTTTTTGGCCGGTCCATTTTGATTTCTGATTCATTTTCCCCATGTGAATGCCTCTGTGACTGGATTTAGCATTTGAATATTTGATATGGTGCATGAGGCCCTATAGGGTATAGATACATCTTTAAATGGAGTAAAAGATAGAATCAAATGATATATTTGATTGCATAGCTACGAAGAGGAATACTTCTGCAGTTTTGCTTCAAAATAACTGCGTTCTGATTTGGAATTCTGACGAATACCTCACTGGAAATGCCTCTGTGTTCTATTTTTTTTTCTTTTCCCATTCCTCCATAGCACAACTGGATGTTAATGGGTATATATGGGAAGTGGGTTTGTTCAACTCAACCTGCTTCATTTGTCTGTATCACACACCAATAGTACCTACTTTGCCCTATCTTGTGCAAAGGAAACAAACTAAACAGTTTTTCAATTGCTAATGCGGTCACCCGTGAGGTGTTTCATGCTGTGCTGCAATTCTTTTCGTTTGATTTTTTTTCGCTGCTTCTGCAGATAAATCCTTGGAACTCCACATTGCCACCTTTGGGTTTCGAGAAAAAAAAGGATCCCATTCATGAGGAGACTCACGTACTGCCCTTCCTCTAACAAAGCATATTTCCGACTGAGCTCCTCAATAAAATCATCATCTGTGCGACCGTCAATAATGTCTCTCCTCATCTTAGTAACTCTGTTTATAACAGCCTGCACAGCTACATCAAAGGCATCTTTTAGGGTCTCCAGTTTAGAGTGGGGATCTGCGTATATAAGCCTGGGGATGAGACGTATGACCTCCTCCCTCATTATCTTCACCTCCTCGGGAGAAATTTGATTCGGGCTTAGCTCGATTGTAATATTCCTCTTCCGGATGTCATCCTCTGGAATGAATACCGAGTACTTCGAATAATTTTTAGGAAGATGCCAAGTGTATTGTGTGTAAGCTGAACCAGGATGGAAGAAGACAGGTATGCAACCCGGCAATATCGAATCAAAAGCAGATCTCCTTGTGTACGAATCACCTTGAGGTTGTAAGCAGAAAAGGCAGCTCTGAAACATCTTCATTATAATGCTTGGAGAATGACACTTGCTCTCCCCAAAATCGCATTCCAGCAGCTTGCAAACATTGGATTTCTTGCACTCATTTATGATTTGCCCCCGAAAATAGATTTAGGGTTACCAGGGCGTGGGGCCCCGGCAAAAGAGAAGAGCCATTTTCGCTCCAGTTTCCTCATTCTGTCCTGCCAAATGAACACATCAGGATCCTTTGCCGGATGAAAGTACGTGGGGTATGGAATGCCGAAATCATTCGCATTCCGGGGGCTTAACTCTACCACAAGCATGGACATATTCTTTGCTGCTGGTAAAAATAGAAGCTTGTTAATTACCCCAATCTGAATCTTCATCGCTTAACCTTCTGAAGTCCCGAGTAATCCTTCCAGCAAGAAGAAGATGATCTTTTCCTCCCATAATGCTCCACTCCGGCTTCTTCATTAACCAATCGACCAAAGCAAGAGAAGCAGCATCGATCCCTTGTAGACATATTATACCCCCAAAGATACCGTGCAATATCAAATCCCGCGTAAAAGGATACAAAAATAGCGGCAGGAAGAGAAGAATCACGCGTCAAGCACTCATACTGCTTCATTCGGTTAGTGAAAAATCAAAGCGACTGCAAATTTATTTGTCGCATACCATCCGCTATCTGAGAATACCCCTTCAACATTTTCCAGTGGGGGCCCAAGCCCGGCATTCGTAGTGAACTTACACATTTTTGCCCAAATATTTGCACTCCTTGGGCATATCTTCATTGAACCTAGGAGGAAGGTATTCATGGACATATATGTATCTCCCACCACACGGATCACTCTTGTTCTCTATGGTTCTTAATGCCCTCAGAAATGGGAAGAAAGAAACGCAATAAGCTGCAAACGCTTCATGCTTCACGCTTGAGGAGTCGAAGGGAAGGGAAGACAATGACCGAAGACCATGGACGGCAAATACTTGCGTACGGAATTTCTTGAGGCCTCGTTCAAGAGGTTCCCTTTCGGCCTCTAAAACTTATGAGCCGGCCCTGCTGACTACTCCCAAGCAATTACCATCCATCCAACAGTTTTTGGCTGACATTTTCAATGCATGCAATGACTATTTCCCTCATGGCTCCCACGTGGAGCCTATTTCCATCAGGGCAAATTGAGTAGAAGGACATACTATAAGGGTTTTTGCTATAATAAGGATATAAATATTTTTCCGTAAAGTCTAAAGGACATTCTGCCCAGGATTTACAAAAAACCCCTCCCTAGGTTGACCAGCGTTGACCAAGGTTGACCGGCATTGATCGGCGTGTGCCTAACCCTAGGGTACCCTATGAAAGTGTCTAAAACCTTAGGGTACCCTATATATGAAAGTGCTTAAAACCCTAGGGCACCCTATGAAAATGCCTAAACCGCTAAAACACTATAATAGGAAAGTGCACCCTAAAACCCTATAAAAGTGCCTAAAACCTTAGGGTACCCTATGAAAGTACCTAAAATCCTAAGGTACCCTCTGAAAGTGCAACAAGATCGAAAAACACAAAGAAAGACATTTTGTGTTAGCCAAACAAGACCCTTGTCTCATTTAAGACAATTTAAATGAAAAAAGACATTTTTTGTGTTAGCCAAACAAAGCCATTGTCTCATTAAAGACAATTTTGTCTTTTCACGGACTCTAGACTCTAAAATATTTTTATGAATGGACTTTACACATCACAGAAATTTAAGCCGGACTAAAGCTCCTATGAGATTGTTACTTTAGACTAATATGTTGCCACTTCACGGTTTTCACCGACTCAACTGCATATGTAACTTGATAAACTCGACAATGCCGATCGCGGTTGCGAGCATATATGTAGCGAGGGAATTTTCATTTCGAGGGTATTTTAGGAAGGTTAAGGCGGAGAGGATCTCTCCGACTAGGATTAAATAATGGATGAACCAATTGTAGCTTGATACCTATATCTATGGACTGTAGGCCGAAGCTCTCTTTTTTTAAATCCAAACCATCTATCTGTTACATAAGAGGGATTAAAGTCAATTCTTGTTTAGATGGAAGTAAATTGTTCATCGTTACATACTTTATCGGACGTAAGTTATCACTCTAATAGTAAATTTCGGTACCTATAAAAATTCTTAATATAGTTTATTGAACCCAAAATTTACGAGAATAAATAAACCAATGCTAACAACCAAATCATCGGTCTTGATTATTAAAAAACATATGTACTGCTCCGTTAAATTTTACTGTTCAAGATAATTGCAAAAATTGCATACCATTGAAAAAAAATTCCACCTACTAACTAGGGTTAAACAGTAAAAAAAAAAAACTTCAGTCATGCCCAGGTTATGTACTGTTTGCTTTTTCCCTCTGCACTAGAATTGAGGTTTAGATGTTATGCCTCTCTTTTTTTTTGTTATGGGTCATGCTTATCAATGCCTTTTGTTATGCTCACCATATTACGACACCCATGTTATGCCCTTGTAGTGGCATTTTATGCCTATTTGTTTTTTTTTATACTATATACTGTTAATGGAAATGTTGGATGATGCTATAGTGTCCCCGGTTATTTTGGAAACACCGTAATTTTTGGCACAACTTTATCATTATGAGCATAATTAAAACCCATTACAAGCATAACAGAACCAAAACAAGGCATAACAAAGGAATATCTAAAAAACCAACCGAGGCATAACCAAACCCAACCAAGGCATAACAAACAAGTTATGCCTTGTTATGATTTTGTTATGTTTGTAATGGCTTTTGGTTATACTTATAATGGTTTTATTATGCCAAAAATTACGGTGTCCTCAAAATGACCGGGGACACCGAAGTCATTCCTGAAAATGTTATACTCATGTTTATGCCTACTAAATTTATATGTTACACTCTTTTTTCAAAAAGGTTATGCTATTTAGTGGTTCCGTTACACTAAAGGTGGATGACCGGTTCCTATGACCAGTTTGACCAGTCATATTTGGTCAAATTTTGCATACGTGGCATCATCTCAACGGTCTGGTCGGAGGATATGGTATCCCCTTTTGCTTGGGGAATACCCAAGGTGTTCGCCTGTTATTTACCGTTATTGTTTTGTTGTACTACTAAAAAAACAAGCAAAGATTTTTGTTATATTTGGCTTATGGACTACTTTTGGGATTTATCAAGGGGAAAAAAAAAAGGATAAGGAAAACAAAGTAGTCAAGTATTACCTACTGAGTCAAAGGGCTTGTAGCCCAATGGTATTCTCTAATCCTCTCACAAGGGAGGTCTCGCTGTGAGCGTTTGTGGATTCAGGATTATGAACAACCTCTTGACTTTCCGTGGATTAACTTACTAAATTCTTTTCTAACCTCCGTTGATATATAACTAAAAAAAAGTATTGCCCAATGTATATGGCTCTCCAAATTCATGACCCAAATAAATGGAGTTGGGGGAGTTGCTATCCCTTAAAGGGACAGTAGCCTGCTGTCTCGGCCAAGGGGGTTGTGCTCCGGTCTCGCTCCAATGATCGGAAATGTTTACTTCGTAGAGCTCGTCGAGCTGAACAAGTTTGTAAAAAATTAACTCAATCGGATATCATTAAATGCCTAATCGAAACCTTTATGTCTTGAAAAGAATAGATCCAAAACACTGGATCAAATCTACTAGAACCCATTATTGGCAAGTTATATGTGTTCCGATCAGTCACTTAATGATATCCGATCAAACTGATTTTTTGCATATTTGTTCAACTCGACGAGCTCTACGAAGTGAACGTTTTCGATTATCGGAGCAATACCGGAGCGGGACCCCCTCGACCGGGACAGCACGCTGCTGTCCCTCGAAGGGACAGCAGCTCCCCCCAGTCCCAAATAAATCATTGCTTCTTCTTTTTTTGGGGGGAGGGAGAGATGATGCTATGATTGTCTTTACGTTGCGACAGTTTTTTTCTGTTCACTCGAGATAAGGAAAGCTTGTCCCCTATTTTGCGCCACTCGTCAAGATAAGTGAGACCATGGCAAAACTCATTTCAAGCAGGTGCAGTATCCAATCAGTGGTGCCGGAATCATATATATTGCCACCGGAACAAAGACCCGGTAACTCAGTTGCTCCTCCCTCCAAGACTATTCCGATAATTGATCTCGACGACGATCGGACTGAAGTGATTCAGGAAATCATCGAGGCTAGCCAGGAATATGGATTCTTTCAGGTGAAAATTTCAGTGTTTAATGTTATCTGGTCATACTTTTTTCTTTTAATCAATAGTCAATTCATTTCGATCATTCAAAGGCAAAGATTTCATCACAATAAACAGGAATGAACCAAAACTATTAAAATTCTAAGACACGAGCTACTGCAAAAGCACTACAGGCTAATAGGCTCTACGACGCGTATTGCAAAAGCAGATAAACACTATTATGTGTCAGCATAGGGTCTGTCCACGATTTAGTAGTAGAGCATCCAAGGGAACCTAGCTCAAACCATAAGCATAAAACACATGCAAGATGAACTCACTGGCGAAAACCCCCACCGATCTGCTATCTGAATGATATAGAACACGTGGAGACCCAATTTCATGATCAATTGGACCGGTCGAAGCCTCGGAAGTCCAAACGTTGTTTAATTGCATATTACCTGATTTGGCAACTTTCGGACAAGCTCGGATTGGGCCCAAACTTGGTGGGCTGATTTATTTTCGCGTTGCAGTCAATACTTACCACCCTAAGTCGTGACTGATGGTGTTTTTTGGCCTAATTCTTTCGTTTAGGCCTTCAATTGGACGTTTTTGCCATTTTAGGAAATATTTGTTTCGTTAATAACTTTTAGCGTATAATTCCGTAGAAGTTGATTTTTTTGGGAAAGCCATGTTTTTCTTTCCTTTTTCCAATTTTATTATTTTCCCCAAATTTTGGAAATTTTCGTTTTTGAGTTAGGGTTTTGCTAGGGTTACGCATTTTTCCTATAAAAGAGGTTATAACCTAATGTTTATGCAGCTTTTTATCAATAATATTCAGACTTTGTCTCTTTCTCTTGTGGACTCGAGTTTATCATTCGTTCGATCAGTACACAACTAATCTCTTTGTTAATTCTGCTGCGTCACTGAAAGCCAACACCGGCTAGCTCATGGTGCAAGAAAACGCCGATATAGTCATACTTCAGCTATGCAAAGATTCAGTGTTTCATATTGTGAATAATTATATATTGTACTCCTTCCGTCCTATTTTAAATACTCTCTACTGAAAACCATGTAACTTTGACCTCACAATAAAAGATTTTGGAATTAATTTGTTTTTGTTTTTTTGCACCGTTCAAAAGTACTCAATATCAAAAGTACTCATTGTGATCTTTCGAACAGTGCAAAAATATTCGGAAAATATTTCCCAAAATATTGTGTTTTTTAAAGTCAAAATGCACGACTTTCTGTAGGATACGAGACGGAGGGAGTATGTATTAAAAATTATATAGGTCGATTCTAGCAAGGGTGGGGAGGCCCGTTAACTTCCCTCCGTCCCTGTGACGTTATGTAATAAGATGAAGAAATTAGAGTAACCAATTGGAGTATGACTTTGGAAAAAAAAACAACAATTGCAGTTGAGAAACCATGGGGTGTCGGAAGAGTTAATGAAGGATGCATTGGTGGTGGCCAAGGAGTTCTTTGATTTGCCTGTGGAGGAGAAAGAGAGGTTCTACTCTGAGGATCCGAATCTCATCAGTTGTGTGGTCAAAACAAGCATTGACTTCCCCAAAGAGAAGTTCCATTTCTGGAGAGACACTTTGAGGCACCGTACTCACCCCTTGGAGGATCATATTCACCATTGGCCCGAAAATCCGGCTCGCTACAGGTATATATATTACTACAAGTTTTAACTGCGGATAAGATTTCTCGTCTCCATACGCGGCGCCATTGTGTATTCACTGGTGGTGAGAATCTCGAAACATACTAATTTAAAGATACACTAGTAGTGTGACTGAAAATAGATTAGGACATGGGACAAGAATTCTCCTGAAAGAGAATTAGAGGTGATCGAGGGCAGACATGGACCACATCGTCAATTTTGTTCAGGTTGAGCATCAACCTAGTAATTAACCAACTCTGTTCGGTTTTAAAATCTCCCACTCACAACCAAGCCAATCAAGTTTTTAGAACCAATTAAATCAACCCAGTGAAAAGAAAAACTTGGTTTGGTTCTATTGGAAGTACCCCTTATTCCAGATCTCAAGCCAGGGCCGCATATCTCAGGCCAGGTTAGGTTCAGATTAGGCATGTTGTACATAATCATGGGGGGCGGGCTGTTCTCCCAAGCCTGTCTTGCTTGCTATGCTATATATGGCTTTTAAAGGTTTTTATTTAGTTGTAACATTGTGGGATTAGAAGAGATTAGTATTATGGAGAAAGTTGGCAGGGAAACCATGTCTATTAATTTCACTGTCGACACTCTTTGATCCTTACAAATTCGCTCTCTTTATTGGGCTTTTCACAGGGAAGTGTTTGGACCATACTCAGTGGAGGTGAGAAACCTTGGTTTGCGGATTTTGGATCTAATCTGCGAAGGGTTGGGCCTCGAATCGGGCTACTTCCGGGGACCATTGAGCGAGGGCCAATTGATGCTTGTTAACCATTATCCACCATGTCCTGATCCAACCTTGGTATTGGGGTTGCCGAAACACGGTGATCCTCACCTTATCACCCTTCTTAACCAAGGGGGTGTGCCTGGGCTTCAAGTCTGGAAAGATGAACAATGGGTCATGGTTGAGCCAATTCCTAACGCATTTGTGGTTAATATCAATCACATGTTACAGGTATTTTTCCTCTTCTTTCCCTGATGCTATGTTTGGTTAGTGAATTTTGTACGGGGATCGAGGAAAAGAACCTAATTTTTGCGGAGTTATAAAAATGAGTAGAAAATACACGAGCTGGGGCTCACACAGTGCTGGGCACGTCGGGTCACATGCCCGCACTTAGCTGCAAGGATTTTTTTTTTAATGACAAATCTGGAAAACCTTGGAAAGTAAAGGCTAGAGAGAGAGTCTCGGTAGAGTGCAGATCATAGGGTGGCCAATTTTCGTTCTAATGACAACTTTGAAATTATACATTTTACTAGTACTTAATTATAAACATTCAAATTTTGTAGATTATCAGCAATGGGAAGCTGAGGAGTGCATATCACAGGGTGGTCACGAGTTCAAATGTTGCTCGAACGACAGTTGCTGGCTTCATCCTTCCTTCCAAGGATATCCTCATTGAGCCAGCAAAATCTCTTGTTACCGAGTTGAGACCCCCGCTATACGAATCCTTCATATCTGGAGATTTCGAGAGCATTTACATCAATCATACCCACGAGGGAAAAGACCCGCTCGAGCACTTGATGATCCGATCTTGAGTCCGTTTCTATGCTCAGATGTTAAATTAACATCGTATCCAATTCAGAAGTCTCTCGCTCGCGAGACTAAACATGCATATGTATAGCAAACGTGATTGTGCAATATCAAGATCTTCATGTCATTGTACCTCGTTAGTACGTAAATGTACAATAAAGGAGGCTTTCAAAAGCTAATTGTGCTATATATATATAGCTCAGAGTAGCATGGAAGCCTTCAACTAGCTTCATAATTAATCAATAAAAGATTCGGGCTCGTTCACTAGGTTTAGTGATTAAACCTTGAGCAATTCTCTGGGAGACGAGAATTATGGCTTGTTTCATTTAGTTTTTTGGGCTTTTTCTAGTTTCTTGTCATTATCCAATTTTTTTTTTTCGCATTTATTGGTTTTGAGTCAAACTTTTTGTGGATCATTGGATTGAGGAATCGAAAAAGTAAAAAATTATGACTTATACCCTAATATTTTGAGAAATATCCAAGATAAAGCTCAACTTTGACTTTTCTGATTTCTCTCGTTGAGACGAACAATCCACGAAAGTTTGATGCAAAAGTGAAAAATGCAAATTTTTTTGAATAAGGAGTGAAGTACTATGTTATATATGGAGTTTGGATGTGTGAAGCACTTTAGCTTGGTAAAATTCACATTTAATGTTGACATTTTCCCCCTAAATAAGGTTTAATCCCTCTGAGGCCCTGCTTGGATGAAGGGAAAAAAGGAGGGGGAAAATTAGAAGAGGTATATGGGAGGGCCCCACTTGTTTTCCCCCCGTTTGGCAACCCAATTTGTTCCTCTATTATTTCTTACCCCCTTTTCGTTTTCTCCAATTGTAGGGATTGTCAGGTATTAGTTTTGGGCTCCTCTTGAGGTCCCCAAAAATAATCCGGCTGTGGAGGGGTGTTTTGTGGACGAAAATACCCCTCGTTATCCCCTTTTCCTATCCACCATTCAACCAACTTCTACTCTCCATTCTACCCAAAATCGTATTTTCCATTCAAACCTTTTCTAAGACTCCTTATTTAGTTTTAGGGCTCTCTTAGGGTGCTCAATTGCTCATTGAAAGGCCTTAGAGCCAAAAATCCATTATGACCATTTAAGATAAAATGATCAAAAAAATAAGAGTTTCACACCGGTTGAAACAGATTTGAAAATTGGAACTTTTAACTTGTAACTATATTTTTAGGCTACCAACAAAACAAAACAAGAGTGCACGAGTTTAGTCGTCTCAAATCTACGAGTTTAGTCGTCTCTAATCCCTTTGATAGAAGAAAGTTTTGGATTTTACCTTAAACCAATAAAAAGCAAAAAGTTTACAAAGTAAGATTTCACATTGTGAGTAAGAGTTTGTATAAGACTGGAAATGGCGAATTACGAATTTTACTTATCAATTTGATGACAAAATAACAGAGTATTATTATTATAGAGTTTATAATTTCGAAATAGAGTTATCAGTTGGTAGGGTGGAGATTAAAAAAAAAAACGCATGTGCGCACAAAAAAAAAAAATACAAGTTGTCGCAAAGCATGTCGAAGAAAAATCCTTAGTAATGAAAGTTTAATTTTTTCAGTACGATTTGCTTATGTGGTCGATGTGGTCACCCATTAATCCGGTGATGCAATTCTTTTCTTGGAAGGGAAATCACATTTTAAACCCTAGAGCTTGATGCATTTACCCTAGAGTTTGATGTGTTTCCCAAATTCAACCGTGTAATTTTAATTTTTCGAACTTGAACCCTGTATTTATTAGAAGATATATATGTAGACCATCCATCCATCTCCTTTAACCATCCTAGTCCTAGGTTGTCGATAAAAAAAGTGGAATTATGAGTGATTGTAATAATTCTAGATTGTTGATATCAATTAACGGAGATGGACGGATGGTTTACATCGCAATCTCCTATTAAATATAGGATTTAAGTTGAAAAACTTATAATTTGGGAAATGCAGCAACTCTATGGTTTAAAATATGGGCAATTATAATGGCACGACAAGTTATGTTAGAGCCACGATAAATAGTATTGGCTGACGTTTATATCCACGACTTTCATCCCATTCTTCTGCTGCTCCACTTTCTCTCTCCTCTACTTCTCAATTCCTCTCTCACCACACAGCAAAGCAAACCCACTGTTCTCTAGGTCGTCCCATCGATTCTCTCTTCTCTCCCTTCCTATGCAATATTTCTAGCCCTTAAAATGAAAATCATAACCTTCCCTCAATAGCAGTTACAACAAATAGAAGATAAAATGGAGAAAATCAGAATGCAACCTCATTTTTACCATCTTCTCTCTGTTCTCTCACTCAATGTTTTAAATGATTTTGCAAGATTTTTCATTATAGATACATATATGTCACTTACATGTTTAAAGAGAGAGAATGATTGATGAGTGCAAGGAAGATTCGACTCGATTGCAAGACAACGGTGATTACCGTTAGTTCATTACCATTGACCACGAATTTGCAGGTCCCAGTAGAATACCTGGAATAACACTATGTTCAGGGACCAAACTCATCGACATGTCAATCTACCCCCAGGAAGAAGTCGTCATTCCTCGAAGCAAAAACACTGCATCTTATTAAATTACACTGCAGCCTGAAAAGCATCACAATCTAAACACTTCCTTTCTTAGGAGTTACTCGAATCTGAATTCGTTTATCAAAGAGACTTTATAGGTGTCCTTCGTGAAGATTAACATTTCATATCGACCAAGATGGCACCAAAAGTTTAAAACCATGAGCCTTGCGGCCCAAGTTATGAATTGAACCTAGAGAAACGATGAAGAAAGAAATATCGTACAAAACTTCAGTTTAGTTATTTTCATTAAAGATACATAGTAAGAGCTGCATTAGAGGAAGAGTAGGAGTTTCTATTATTTAGTTGGACAATATTTTTGGAAGAGGGAAAATACTAAAGACAAGGGTTGAGAAAGAGAGCATTTATATTACACTCAAATTTAAACATTTTTTGGCTGGGTACAATAATGGCTAGAACCTAACCCTATATATATATATACTACCCAATGGAAGGCTTTATTACAAAGATACTTTCATATAAGATAAACTTCGAAGTTATTCTAAAATTACACATGTGTCTAATTCTCATAAAGAAAACTCTAGATATTTCACAAGGATAATCTAGAGCTAGATATTTTGTTGGTGAAATTACAACAATTTACACCAAAGAATAAAGAATAAAATTACAATAGACAAATTAACAAGCTGAGTCGCGGAAATCTCGCTCTCTTTAAGGAGATTCAAGCCCTCTACGGTAACAAATCGGTGCTGTAGAAAATCTCTGACTTGTCCCCTCCAGAATATAAACAGCCCGATAATTTATCATATGGTTCGGACCTATTTTGCACAAGTAGAAGAATCCAAAACTCCACAAATAAAACATGGATATATATATATATATATATATATAGGCAAAATGGAAAGGAAAGAATCCAAACTATATCTTTTCTATTAATGACTAAATCCACTTAGATAGATATGCTCCTGATTTTTTATAGATTTGCTAGATATGCTCCTTGATTCTTCTCGATTTGCTCCTAAATATCCGAACACCCAATTAAATGTTGTGATCTCAAGATTAGATATGATCTTGCAAGTGGATATCCAATTAAATGCTAAAATAAGAGCCCCCACATAGACATACATATGACTTGTAAAAGTCTAGCACCAAAAATGTAAAGAAATTTAATATTAAAAATATTAAAATATCCAACATATTTTATAATTTCTAAAATCTAGATATTTAGAGTTTCAGGTCCCATTGGTCCCTCAAAAGCACAATATACATAAGGCTAGTTAGTTATACCAAAGCCCAACACCAAACAAACTCGATTACGAAGAGGAATACTTCTGCAGTTTTGATATGCTGCTTGAGGCCCTATAGGGTATAGATAGAATCAAATGATAATATATTTGAGTGCATAGCTACGAAGAGTAATACTTCTGCAGTTTTGCTTCAAAATCACTGTGTTCTGATTTGGAACTTGGAGGAATACCTTACTGGAAATGCATCATTGAACTTGTGTTGTGAAGGCCCTCTTTGGACTATGGTTTAGGAGGGTAATGACAAGGGAAAGGAAAACATAGAAGGAATTAGGGCTGTGCAAAAAATTCAGTGAACCGTGAAATCGGTCCGGACCGAATCGATCTGTACATTTTGGATTTTGTCCAAGAATTAATGGTCCGGACACGGATTGAAAAATTAGAAAACCGTGACTTGCGGTTCAGTCCACGGATTTTCATTACAAAACCATGGATTAACCGAACCGGACCGTGAGATATTTATTTTATATAAATAATATATATACACACACACACACACCCACCATTGATCCAGTGAGGGATCCCGCATTTTGTTAACAAAATGCAGACCTCCCATTTCCCAAACAAATTTCAATGATACGAACCGTTCAATGTGATCAGAACGTGATTTTACTGTTTAATGTGTATGTGTGTGTGTATATATATATATATATGTATGCAGTCATTTTCAAATGAGGAGGTCCTTATTTTAGTTAAAATAAGGACCTCCCCATTTCTCCCATTTTCCGATAGAATTTCGATGATCTAAGCCGCTCAATGTGTTCAGAACGTGATTTTAGGGTACCTGCGAGAAATCGGCAAAAAAAAAATGATCGGGAAGGGCTTCATCCGAGCAATTTTTGTTTGAACCGTTCGATAAAAATTAAACAAAAACTACTCGGATGAAGCCCTTTCCGGTCATTTTTTTTGCTAATTTCTTGCGGGTACCCTTAAAATCACGTTCTGAACACATTGAGCGGTTTAGATCATCGAAATTCTATCGGGAAAGGGAGGTCTGCATTTTATTAAGTTAAAGTGGTCCTTACAGGAAGTGGACTAGTATATGTATGTATGTATACATATACATAATTGTTACTCCCTCCGTCCTCCTTTTAAAGTCCAGTATTCCATTTTGGACTGTTCCTTAATAAGTGTCCATTTTGTAAAGTTAATGGGTAAAAGTTGGTACATTTTTTATTTTGCCCATAAAAGTAGATTCCAT
Source organism: Rhododendron henanense subsp. lingbaoense (assembly GCA_020567845.1). Classification (NCBI taxonomy): domain Eukaryota; kingdom Viridiplantae; phylum Streptophyta; class Magnoliopsida; order Ericales; family Ericaceae; genus Rhododendron; species Rhododendron henanense. The sequence goes on along the minus strand of CM036312.1, from coordinate 3,365,334 downwards.
TTTGAAAAGTTAGTGAGTAAAAGTGTAATGATGATATCTCCATAGAGGGTAAATTGGGAAAGTAGAGGTAAAAGTTGATGTAAAATGTGTAATGATGATATTTTCTTAATAAGTTGGAGTTACGAAGTGGGACACTTAAAACGAGACGGAGGGAGTAGTACTATTAAAAACTTTTTTTTTATTTATCAATTTTAGTATTTTACCTTAATAATGGGATCATCCTAACCACAATCTACTTGGTAACTGTTTTCATTCGCTTTTGAATATGAAATTCTCTCGTTACTTACATGTATATAGACATATATGCATATATGTATGTATGAAATGGAACACAAACGTGTATCTTGATATAGTCAATCTGTGATTCTGTAATCTTCGGTTATTATTTTTGTTTTAGAACATAATCTGCAGATAAAATCGTAACTGATCCGCGAGTCACTGATTGGATTGGAAGCGGACCGTAGAACTTTCGGTCCAGACACGGATTTCATTTTGTAAAAACCGTGACTAGCGGTTCGGTCCTTGAATTTCTAAGAATCCGATCCGATCCAGACCGCAAACACCTCTAGAAGGAATGAAGAATTGTGAAGTGAAGAAGAGTTTTTATTTGAAGATAAAAAAAAAAGAAAGAAGAGTTTTTATTTTCTTGTGGTTTGCCAATCGTTTTCCTTTGCCTTGTAAAACAAAAGTTGTTATTGGGGATACTGTTATTTACCGTTATTGTTTTGTTATAGCTACAATTTTTTGGTTTTGTCCTTCAATTTTTTTTGCTTTTGTTAGTTTTGTGCCAATTTTTTTTTTATCTATTATTGTTTCGTCTCGACTAGATGAATCAAAAAAGTAAAAAAATTATGATTTTTACAAGTATTTTTGGAAACATCCAAAAAAATTACTTTTTCGATATTTCTTGGATATTTCAAAAAATATTTGTATAAAAGTCATTTTTTACTTTTTCTATTCCTCTTGTCGAGACAAACTAATAATACATAAAAATTTGACGCAAAACTAAAATACACGATTTTTTTAAATAAAGACGAGACTAGTCAACTTTTTGACTTGCGGAAACGCCCCCTAAGTAGTCAGGTATTTGCCTACTGTTTTCCTATCTCCTCGTATATGGCTCTCCGAATTCTTGACCCAAATAAATCATTGCTTTTTTTTTTGGTGGAGGGAGAGATTATACCAGCTATGCTAACAAGCAGAGACAATTTGTAGAGACCCACGCAGAGACAAATGCGTTTGGCCTCATTTTGGGTCCCAAAAAAATCTAGAAAAATATCCATAAATTTTTGAATATTATTTTATGGAGCCCTGTAAAAAATCAGCTCCTGCGGATATCGATAAGTATTACTTTTGGATTCGTATGGGCGAAATAAGCAGTTTCGCCTCTACGAATCCAAAAGTAATACTTATCGATATCCACAGGAGCTGATTTTTTACAGTGCCCCATAAAATAATATTCAAAAATTTATGGATATTTTTCTAGATTTTTTTGGGATCCGAAATGAGGGCCAAACGCGTTTGTCTCTGCGTGGGTCTCTGCTGTTAGAATTTTTGGAGATGATGCCATGATTGTCTTTACATTGTGACTGTTTTGTTCTGTTGAATGCGTTGTGAAGCTGTTTTTTTTTTTTTTTTTTTTTTCCTTTTCCCATAGCACAACTAGATGTTAATGGGTATGTATTGGGAAGTGGGTTTGTTGAATTCAACCTGCTCCATATGTCTTATATCATACACCAACATGTTTCATTTGTCTTTTCGTTTAATTTTATTATGAGGGCAGCTAAACAAACCCAAGTTAACTCGACCTTGTGTTTGCTCGTTAAAAATTCGTTTAAAATCTGTTTCTTAAATAAAGAAACTATTACATTTCGAAGCTTATTAATGACCCAAGTCAAGCTCAAACGAGCTATTACTTGGCTCGTTTTACTTGTGATGTATAAAAAATTCAAGCTACTCGTATTCGGCTTTGTTAAAACGCTTTTGAAAAGGGCTCAACTCGTGAACAAGCTAAGTTTTGAAACATATTTTTGAAACTCACTCGAACAAAGCCCCTAGCTTCTGGCTTAATTCATTCGAAAGGTCGATCATCGCTGGAATTGTTGATTTGCTTTCGAGGAAGAAAGCGAGAGCTAGCTTAGGTGGAATAGTCAATCCTATGCTTTTTGAAGCTTCGTAGCGGGAGTTCCAAAACTATGATAACGAAATTTGCATCCCGTCAAAAATGGAATGACAAATGGGACTTTGCTTCGGGGCTGGACAAGTCTTCAAACCGAGCTTAATCAACAATCTGCTCAGCTCGTTCGGATTTAATGAACGGCTAGAGACTCGAGATAAGAAAAGCTTGTCCCCTATATACCTTCTTTTTTTCAGCATCTTTTAAAGCTCCCAAATTAACCCAATTTTTGCGCCACTCATCAAGATAACTGAGACCATGGCGAAACTCATTTCAAGCTGGTGCAGTATCTAATCAGTGGTGCCGGAATCATATATATTGCCACCGGAACAAAGACCCGGTAACTCAGTTGCTCCTCCCTGCAAGACTATTCCGGTAATTGATCTCCACGGCGATCGGAGTGAAGTGATTCAGGAAATCATCAAGGCTAGCCAAGAATATGGATTCTTTCAGGTGAAAATTTCAGTACTGTTTAATGTTATCTAGTCATACTTTTTCTTTTTTGTTTTTAAATCAATAGTCAATTCATTTCATTCAACGTTCGAAGGACAAAAATTTCATCACAATACACAGGAATGAACCAAATCTACCAAAATCTAAGACACGAACTATTGCAAAAGCATTATAGGCTAACAAGCTCTACAACGCGTACTTCATAAGAAGACCAACGCTATGTGTCGGCATAGGGTCTGTCCACGATTTAGTAGTAGAGCATCCAAAGGGAAACCTAGCTCAAACCATAAGTATAAAACATGTGCAGATGAAATCACCGGCGAAAAACCCCACGGATGTGCTATCTGGAAGCCAATGCCGGCCGGCTCGTGGTGCGAGAAAACGCCAATCTAGTCATACTTCAGCAAGGGAGGGAGGTCCGGGCCTCCCCACCCATTAACTTCCCTCCGTCCCTGTGACGTTATGTAATACTAAGATCAAGAAATAGAGTAGCCAATTAGAGTATGACTTTGGAAAAAACAAATATTGCAGTTGAGAAACCATGGGGTGTCGGAAGAGTTAATGAAGGATGCGTTGGTGGTGGCCAAGGAGTTCTTTGATTTGCCTTTGGAGGAGAAAGAGAGGTTGTACTCTGAGGATCCCCATCAGAGTTGTATGCTCAAAACAAGCATTGACTTCCCCAAAGAAAAGTTCCATTTCTGGAGAGACACTTTGAAGCACCCTTCTCACCCCTTGGAGGATCACATTCACCATTGGCCCGAAAATCCGGCTCGCTACAGGTATGCTATATATCACTAAGCTTTACTCACTTTTAACTGCAGATAACATCTTTCGTCTCCATATGCATGCAGTCAATTATATTCACCGGTGGTGAGAATCTCGAAAGAACTTGAGTTTGGTTAGATTGGATTGGAAACTGTTATTGCATCTACTAAGCCAGGGTCACATATCTGAGGCCAAGTTAGTGTCAGATTGGACATGTTCTACATATTAACGGGTGGCCTTGTTGGAAATTTCCTGATTTGTGAATGGAAATTGGGACATACGGAGGATCATTGAGCTACCAAATGGTCCCGACCTCGGGTTCATTGTACCTGGACGACCTCCTCCATATTCCAGCAGTTTTCAGCAAGTTATTGCCCCATAAAAGTATGGTTTATGGCAGAAATCATTCACCAATTCACTCTGGCAGTTTCAGAATTGATTCACCCTATTCATGGCTGTGAATTGAAGGCCCTAATTCATTTCTGGGAGTTTCAAATCCTTCCAGAGGTGTATAAATAGGGCAGTCCTGTATAGGATTTCGCATCAGCTCACAAAATACTCTTGCATATTCAGAATTCGTTCTTGAGTGAGAGAGAGTCAGACGCATCTTTCAGTTCGCCAAGGCGGCTTTCCGGTGGTGTTCCGATAGCCGTGGTCTAACCGTTCTATCCTGGGAGACAGACGCCGGTCAACCTCCAACACCCAACGGTGAGGCGGTGAATCTGTTTTAAGGAAACTGAATCAGGGCTCGGTTTGTTGTTCATGTTTCTGTATTTTTCATGTTCAGTTCATGCTACTTGTAATCTGTATTTTGTCCTTGTATTGAAATGGAATTCGTCCTCTGGAATTTGCCGACTGTATTACAAATTTTTCCAACAAGCTTAAAACAGATTCAGTTTTGGCAATCGGAATTCCAGATTACGTATTCTGTTGGTTCTAACAATCTTGTGCAGATTAGTTTTCATGACAGGATGAGATAGATATATTCAGACCATAGGAGTAATCTGTTTGACGGTTGATTACTCGGTGTTTGCCCAGCGGGACAAGAAATATTCAGAACCTGTTCGGCTTCGGCCAGATCAGTCGTGCGCGACTGGATCACTTTGGTAACAGAAAAGCTTCGGCTAGATCAGTCGTGTGCGACTTGATCATGATCTGTTGGTAAACTGGATGGCTACGGCCTTGGCTAGTCGTGCGCGATTATGCCTAAGATTGATGGATGGAAGGGCCTCTGGAGCAGTCTACTCGGTTTCTGCCGTGACACTGCTTGGCCGTAATCTGTTATATACCTTACTCAATGGTAGCAGTCTGTGTCTTTGGCCTGATGAATAGCCAGTGGGAGGCTTGTTACAGCCATTAGTGCTATGCCTGATTTGAGCATCCAAGTGGTAGGATTGCTTCATTCAGTCGTAGTGCGTGGCCTGTGTGGTATGGCTAGGACACAGATTGATCTGTTTGAGTAAGGAGAAGTCAGACAGTCTCAGTCTTGCACTTAACAGATTGTGTATACCGTTTACCTTTCGGGCGATCCCCGCTGAGGGCCAGCCCTCAGACTCCCGCCCGGGGGCGCCGCCCCCAGGACCCCCGTCAGGGGGCGCGGCCCCCTGAGACCCCCGCCAGGGGGCGCGCCCCCTGGGACCCCCAGGTTACATGGTATTGTGGGGATGTCAGATTTAGCTTTTTTGATAGATTGTTAATCTATGCATGCTTAGCTTGTCGCTTGGATATTGAGATCTATTCTCTTATATGTGGTTGTTCCTATTTTCAGGAAAACATGACGAGTGAGACTGGAAAAACCACTGGCGATGTCACTGGCAAAAGCAAAGAGAATGCTAATAGCAGTGGTGCTGTTCCAATTTCTGTGCCAACCCCTGGAGTTCCCTCCGTTCCGATGTCTCATGTGGAGAGACCGAGCAAGTTTGTTGGGGTGGATTTCAAGAGATGGCAGCAGAAAATGTTGTTCTACCTCACCACTTTGAACTTGGCGAAGTGGTTGGTTGAGGAAGCACCGGCTATTGCTGAGGATGATCCTGACACTCAGAAGCGGATAGATGTGGCCAGGTGGAAAGAGCATGACTACATGTGCAAGAATTATATCTTGAATGCTCTGGACGATTCGCTATATTCTGTGTATGGCGAGGCTCAGTCAGCTAAGGAACTATGGGATTCCTTAGACAGGAAGTACAAGATCGAGGGTGCTGGGTCCAAAAAGTTCGTTGTGGGCCGGTTCCTTGATTACATGATGGTGGACTCCAAATCTGTGGCGGTCCAAGTCCAAGAGCTACAGCTGCTGCTCAATGAGATCAGGACTGAGGGGATGATTCTGAGTGAAGCATTCCAAGTGGCTGCTGTCATCCATAAGCTGCCTCCGGCATGGAAAGAATTCAAGAGCTATCTCATGTTCAAAAATAAGGAGATGACCTTGGAGGCTCTTTTCATCAAGCTCCGTATTGAAGAGGAGAATCGGGGTATGGACAAGAGTATCAAGTCCTCTTACATGGCCAAGGCAAATGTAGTGGAGCATGGTCAGTCTTCGGGCACGAAGAGGAACCAGTATGACAAGCGTACTGACAAGCGGTCTGACAAGCAAGCTGGTAAACAGAGGGACAGAGGTATCAATCTGGGCCCGAGAGGTGGTGTTGCCAAGAAACCCAAGGAGAAATTTCAGGGTAAATGCTTCAATTGCAACAAGTTCGGGCACAGATCTTCGGAGTGTACGAAGCCGCATAACCCTCGTGCACAGGCGCACTTAGCACAGGTGGAGGCGGGAGTGTCTGATATCAACCTCTCAGCTATGGTTTCTGAAGTGAACATGGTGGGTTCAAATCCACAGGAATGGTGGGTAGACACTGGGGCTACACGCCATATTTGTTGCGACAGGCAGATGTTCACTACCTTCGAGCCGGCTGCTAACGGTGAGAAGTTGTTTATGGGGAATTCAGCTACCTCAGATGTTGCGGGACAGGGGAAAGTGGTCCTGAAGATGACTTCAGGAAAAGAGTTGACTCTGAATAATGTGCTGTTCGTGCCAGATATTCGCAAGAATTTGGTGTCTGGTTCTCTGCTGAGCAAGCACGGCTTCCGTCTGGTTTTTGAGGCGGATAGGGTTACTCTGACTAAGGCTGGAATGTATGTAGGGAAAGGTTATATGACCGATGGTCTGTTCAAAATGAATGTAATGACTAAAATTCCCTATGAGAATAAAATGAAAACCCCAGTTGCGTATGTGCTTGAGTCTTCCTCTTTGTGGCATGGTAGACTAGGTCATGTTAATTATGATTCTCTGCGTAGAATGATTAACCTGGACCATATTCCAGCTTTCCAAATTGATAAGAAACACAGGTGTGAAACTTGTGTGGAGGCTAAAATGACAAGATCATCTTTCAAAGCGATAGAAAGAAATACTGAGCCGTTGGATCTAATCCATACAGATGTGTGTGATTTGAAATACGTTCAAACACGAGCAGGCAATAAGTACTTCATCACGTTTATCGATGATAGCACCAAGTTCTGCTATGTATACTTGCTAAAGAGCAAAGATGAAGCCCTGCAAAAATTCATTCTTTACAAGAATGAAGTCGAAACACAGCTTAGCAAGAAGATCAAGGCTTTGAGGAGTGATCGAGGTGGTGAGTATGAATCACCTTATGGTGAATTTTGTGCCCAACACGGGATTATTTACCAGACCACTGCCCCATACTCGCCACAGTCTAATGGGATTGCTGAGCGCAAGAATCGTACTTTGAAGGATATGATGAACGCTATGTTGATCAGTTCTGGGCTGCCTCAGAATTTGTGGGGGGATGCGATTCTCACCGCTAATTATATCCTCAACAAGATCCCTCGTAAGAAAGTTGACAAAACCCCATATGAATTGTTCAAGGGTAGGAAGCCTACCTACAATTACTTACGAATGTGGGGGTGTCTCGCGAAGGTGGCCATACCAAAACCTAAGAAGGAGAAGATTGGTCCAAAAACCGTTGACTGTGTGTTCATCGGGTATGCTGAAGGCAGTAGTGCATATCGATTTTTGGTGTATGAATCTGCCATACCCGATATTCACAAGAATACTCTCATGGAGTCTAGGAATGTGACGTTTTTCGAGCACATATTTCCTTATAGATCCATTGGAGAGTGAAGTTCGGCTAAGCGAACTTTGAGGCCTGCTGGTGAAAGTAGTCATGACAAAGACGAAGAAGTTGAATTCGAGCCAAGACGTAGCAAACGGGCTAGAACTTCTACGTCTTTTGGTCCAGACTTTCTAACTTTTCTATTAGAGAGCGAGCCTCGGACATTCAAAGAAGCTGTTAGCTCTCCAGAAGGTCCATTATAGAAAGAGGCTATCAAGAGTGAGATTGATTCCATTCTGCAGAACCATACGTGGGAGCTGGTGGATCTTCCTCCAGGCAGTAAGCCTTTGGGCTACAAATGGATTTTCAAGAGGAAAATGAAGGCAGATGGGTCAATAGATAAGTACAAAGCTAGGCTTGTTATCAAAGGCTATAGACAAAAAGAAGGCCTAGATTACTTTGATACTTACTCACCGGTTTCCAGGATAACATCCATCCGGATGATTATTGCAATTGCTGCGTTGCGAAATCTTGAGATACATCAGATGGATGTCAAAACAGCTTTCCTGAATGGTGATCTAGATGAAGAGATCTACATGGAACAACCTGAGGGTTTTTCAGCGCCAGGGCAAGAGGGGAAAGTCTGTAAGCTGGTTAGATCTCTATATGGTCTAAAGCAAGCACCGAAACAATGGCATGAGAAGTTTGACAATGCCATGTTGTCAAGTGGTTTCAAAATCAACGAATGTGACAAATGTGTATATGTCAAAGACACAAATGAAGGCTACATTATTTTGTGTCTCTACGTTGATGACATGCTTATTGTTGGCAGCAATGATAAAGTTATCAAGTCTACCAAAAAGATGTTGAATTCAAAGTTCGACATGAAAGATATGGGCCTAGCAGATGTAATACTGGGTGTCAAGATCACCAGGACATCTGACGGACTTGCTTTGTCTCAATCACATTACATTGATAAGATTCTTGAGAGATTCAACAAGTCTGATAAGGAGATAGCGAATACTCCTGTGGATGTACATCTCCATTTATCCAAGAATGTGGGGGAAGGAATCGCTCAACTAGAGTATTCTCGGATAATTGGGAGTTTGATGTACTTGATGAGTTGTACAAGGCCTGACATAGCTTATTCAGTTAGCAGACTGAGTAGGTACACGAGTAATCCAGGGCATAGTCACTGGAAGGCGATAGTCAGAGTACTTCGCTACTTGAGGTATACTCGTGATTTGGGACTGCACTATACCAGATATCCGGCGGTACTTGAAGGGTACTCTGATGCGAACTGGATATCAGACATAAAAGACTCCAAATCCACAAGTGGATATGTCTTTATTTTGGGTGGTGCAGCAGTGTCTTGGAAATCTTCGAAACAGACATGCATCGCACGCTCTACGATGGAATCAGAGTTTATAGCTCTTGATAAAGCAACTGAAGAGGCAGAATGGCTACGCCATTTCGTAGAAGATATTCCAAGGTGGCCAAAACCCGTGCCAGCAATCTGTGTACATTGTGACAGTCAATCTGCGATTGGAAGGGCACGGAGTAATATGTACAATGGTAAGTCTAGACATATCCGTCGAAGACACAATTCCATTAGACAACTGCTCTCTAGTGGGGTTGTCACTATTGACTATGTCAAGTCAAAGGACAACATTTCAGATCCGCTAACCAAAGGGTTAAATAGAGAGTTAGTTAAGTCGGCATCGATGGGAATGGGGCTTAAGCCTACTACGCTCACGTTACCGTGAAGGAAAACCCAACCTAGCTGACTGGAGATCCCAAGATCTGGGTTCAATGGGACAACCTAAATTGCGAGTGACAGAGAACGATCACTGGGGAGACGAGCTCTCCTACCCATTCCTATGGTGTGAAACAGTGAGACCTGCAATGGGAAAAGGTTGAGCATGGCTCTTAATGACTCTTTTGCGCTGGAAATTGGAATACCAGGCGGGGTATAGCAGGATACTCATAAGAAGGTCACCTATGTGAGTATGAAGTGGGGCCGCTTCTTTGAGAATTTAGAAAGGCAAAATTCTCGAGAAAATGCTTGCAGAACCAGGCGGGGGTGTCATGGCCAAAATGAACCCAACAGTGAGAACTGAACTGCGTTAGGAGAAGTTCCTGTGTGAAGTTTGTTGACTCGGTTTACACCAATGGCAGGACAGTTCAAGACATCACGTTCACTGGACAGCCAGTAAACCCGATGGGCTTTCACGAGGGAAGGTTCAAGGCCAAAAGCTACCTATCCTATGCAGGGATTATCCGTTGTGCTCTCTCTCCGGGTCAGCTTTGTATTCTGCGTCAGATCTCTGCCAATTCCATTCATGTGGGGGACTGTTGGAAATTTCCTGATTTGTGAATGGAAATTGGGACATACGGAGGATCATTGAGCTACCAAATGGTCCCGACCTCGGGTTCATTGTACCTGGACGACCTCCTCCATATTCCAGCAGTTTTCAGCAAGTTATTGCCCCATAAAAGTATGGTTTATGGCAGAAATCATTCACCAATTCACTCTGGCAGTTTCAGAATTGATTCACCCTATTCATGGCTGTGAATTGAAGGCCCTAATTCATTTCTGGGAGTTTCAAATCCTTCCAGAGGTGTATAAATAGGGCAGTCCTGTATAGGATTTCGCATCAGCTCACAAAATACTCTTGCATATTCAGAATTCGTTCTTGAGTGAGAGAGAGTCAGACGCATCTTTCAGTTCGCCAAGGCGGCTTTCCGGTGGTGTTCCGATAGCCGTGGTCTAACCGTTCTATCCTGGGAGACAGACGCCGGTCAACCTCCAACACCCAACGGTGAGGCGGTGAATCTGTTTTAAGGAAACTGAATCAGGGCTCGGTTTGTTGTTCATGTTTCTGTATTTTTCATGTTCAGTTCATGCTACTTGTAATCTGTATTTTGTCCTTGTATTGAAATGGAATTCGTCCTCTGGAATTTGCCGACTGTATTACAAATTTTTCCAACAGGCCTTTGCTCCCAACCCGGTGCTCTCTAGCCGACTGATCCTGTTGATCCTCTCTAATCACCACGATGAGGCTGGTCCCTCTTTTAGTAGACTCAGCTATGAATACAAATGAAGATCTTGTTATATATGCCTTTTAAAGGTTTCTAATCGTAACATTGCGGGAAAAGTAGAGATTATACTATGGAGATATGGTTGGCAGGATAAAAACATCTAATTCAGTGTCAACTGTCGACACTCTTTGATCATGACGATTTTTTTCATCCTTTGATCATGACGAATTCGCTCTCTCTTTATTGGGCAATATTTCACAGGGAAGTGTTTGGACCATACTCAGTGGAGGTGAGAAGCCTTGGTTTGCAGATTTGGGAGCTAATCTGCGAAGGGTTGGGCCTCGAATCGGGCTACTTCCGGGGACCATTGAGCGAGGGCCAACTGATTGTTGTTAACTATTATCCACCATGTCCTGATCCAACCTTGGTATTGGGCTTGCCCAAACATGGTGATCCACACCTTATCACCCTTCTTAACCAAGGGGATGTGCCTGGGCTTCAAGTCTGGAAAGATGAACAATGGGTCACAGTTGAGCCAATTCCTAATGCCTTTGTGGTTAATATCAATCACATGTTACAGGTACTTTTCTTCTGCTTTTCCTGATGCTACGTTTGGTTAATGAATTCGTTGAGGAAAATGCTTCGAGTCATGTTACCATGTCGCTTTCCGAAAAACAGTATTGGCTCCCTCAAATGGTGTGCATCTGGTTACAGCATATATGTTTTGAGGATTCAACAAAGTCTGATCTAACGATATTTTGCCTGCATTCGTATAAACGAAGGGAAAGAAAGAATACAGAGTCTAAAAAGACTCAAAACGTACCAAGTGGCTGTTAATTCCATTTCTGTAGAGTAATGGTGTAACAGTGTAACAAAACGATTTGTTAAATAAAGATAGCGCTTTCTCGATTTTCGGTGTACTGGCTTGGATCTAAGTTCTATTATAGACCCTGATGCACCTCATCGAATGGGTCACGACTCTTGAAACCCAAAACGAACAAAGTTGAAAGGTTTTGAAAACTGTTGGTAAAAATACGGCATATACAGAAATTCCAGAGAACAGTTTCATTGACAATGTAATAGTTACATAATCGAAGTAAAATATGAGTACAAAACAGATTGAAATAATCGAGATACAAACTGAAATTGAGAATATCGAACCGAGGCCTGTGTAATACCACAGTCACCTTAAGAAATATTCGCCGCCTACCGTGGGTGTTGTAGGTTGCGTCGGCGACTTTCTCCCAGGGTTGGCTCAGCTAAACCGCAAGCCGTCGGAACACCACCGTCGACTGCCTTGGCAAACTGACTACCGCCTGCCTCTCTCTCTCAAGAACGAATTTCAGAGTATGCTAGAAAGTTGTGAGTTTGCTTGTGATTTCTCCAAGAACGTGAGGCACCAATTTATAGGCAAATGGAGATCTTCACAAATGCTGAAGAATAATGCTGTCATTCAATATGAGTAACCCCCAAATGAATTCAGCCATGAATAGGAAGAATATTACAGCCATCATGGTGAGGAATAATGCTGCCATCAAGGTGGAGGGGTTACGGGAGTTACGGAATCCACACATCAATACGTCTATTGATTGTGGTGTGTCCGGATACAACGAACCCGGTACCGGTTGCCTCGGGAGACCCTCCAAAGATCCCGGTTTCGTTCATCCGAAATTCCGTAAATTTCCAACAAAAACATCCAAAAAAAAACCCATATATTTTGAATTTTTTATCAATCCCAACAGTATTTACTCATGTTGTGCCATAAACTCCTAAACTCTTTCCTAGCTTTGGCTTCTGTGATTTTCAGTCAATTTTTCGTTCTAATGACAACTTTAATTGTCATTACCTACTTTACTTATAAACATTCAATTTTGTAGATTATCAGCAATGGGAAGTTGAAGAGTGCATATCACAGGGTGGTCACGAGTTCAAACGAACGACGGTTGCTGGCTTCATCCTTCCTTCCAAGGATAGCCTCATTGAACCAGCCAAATCTCTTGTTAGCGAATTGAGTCCCCCGCTTTACAAATCGTTCACACGTGGAGATTTCGACAACATTTACTTCAGTGACACCCACGAGGGAAAAGATCCGCTCGAGCACTTTGGGATCCAATCTTAAGTATGTTTTTGTGCTCGGCTGCTAAACATCGTATCCAGTTCAGAAGTCTCTTGCTTACTAACTTGCTATAAGAGAGACTAAACGTGTATAACAACCGTCGTTGTGTTATGTCATGATCTTCATGTTATTGTGCATCGTTGTTACGTATGATTTATTATGTTTTATAAAAAAAAATTCATTCCCTGGCCATGTGCTTGTTCTTTCTGTTTCTCTGTCTTGAGTTTTTGGATTACTACGTGACTTTGTTTGTAAAGTTCAACTCAATTAAATCCATGATGGGTATTGCTTAAGTAGCACAATATAATGCATAATAGGAGTACTTAGTTACTTACCCCCCAAAAAAAAAAAAAACTTATAAAAAAAAAGCACAATATAATGAATACTTTTATAGGAGTATTACAGAGTTGGGGACCCCATTGTGTGATACCCTATTGTGTGATAAGTACGGTAGGGGACGCCATAACTCTCTACGGCAATGTCTTCGTTGCAAGTCGCATTGCCCAGATCATTTACGAAGGTCTAATAATCTAGTTCCAAAACTGCCAAGTAGCCTTTAGTTAAGTGGCATCAGAAAGAAGGTCAAAAGTTCAATTCATCCTCCAATGTGTTAATCACTTAATCTAACTATTTTAACAATATTGACTTTCGCTGATGGAAAAAAATCTAGTTCCAAAACAAGGTAAGAAAAAAGTTAATATAAAACTTAATAATAATGCTTTTTTTTTTTATACTCATAAAGCTTTATTCAAAACCTAAAAAGAAAACAAAAAACACACACACACACAAGAAAAAAGTAGTTTGATAAAAAAAGAAAAAGAAAAAAGTAGTCCAGTTTAGCAGAGCCGATGCGGTCATCTATTAATCCGGTGATGCAATTCTTTCCTTGGAAGGGAAAATCACATTTCAAACCCTAGAGTTTGATGCATTTCCCCTAGACTTTGATGTGTTTCCCAAATTCAACCCTGTAAATTTAATTTTTCAAAGTTGAACCCTATATTTATTAGGAGATCACGATGTAGACCATCCGTATATATCTGTTAATTGACTTAACAGATCAACAGTTGAAAGGTGGGATGCAAAAGAAATATATTGCCCACGTGGCATTATGTTGATGGGTCTTCCAACTTGATGTTAACATGCATTGCTAACTTAATCACGTCCAATCAAAACCACTCTTATCAAAATCTAGAATTGTTACAATCACTCATAATTCCACTCTAATCAACAATCTAGGATAGTTTTTTTTTTTTGTCAATTGATAGGAGAGGGATATGGTGAATGGGTGCTGCAATTCACAACGACAAGACTCGAACCCAGTTATTTTACCTAGTAAGGGAGCGCCACAACTACTCGGACAACCCTTTGGTCTTGACAATCTAGGATAGTTAAATATAAGGTTTAAGTTGAAAAACATATAATTACAAGGTTGAATTTGGGAAATACAGCAAACTCTATGGTTTACAATAGTATAACTTTTCCTGATTTGACTATTATTGCAGTCTTTTTTTAGTAAGTCCAGATTTTTCTCCGAAAATGACAGATAAGGAAAGCTTATCCCCCATAAAAGCCACTCAACATAAACCAAACTTGTACTCCATATAAACTGAAACTATCAAACTGAGACTATGGCTCAACTCATTTCAAACATGTGCAGTATCCAACCGGTGGTGCCGGAATCTTATATATTGCCACCGGAAAGAAGACCCGGTCAGCTAGTTGTTCATCCCTGCAAGACTATTCCGGTGATTGATCTTGACGGCGATCAGAATGAATTGGTTCAGGAAATCATCAAGGCTAGCCAAGAATATGGATTCTTTCAGGTGAAAAAAAATTCGTTGTTTAGCTATGCAAAGATTTTAAATCGTTCAAATTAGATAACCCAACGGAGAAAACAAGAGTATGATAAATGCTTGGCCTGGTAATGATTTTTCACTCTCTTATATCTAGTTGTACTCTATTTTTTTGTTCTTATTGAAGTAAATTTTTTTTTTAAATGTTCTTTGGATATGTGAAAAAGTAACTAGAAATAACCAGGTTAATTAAAGGTTAATTTTTCCTTATCAATATCTCATGATTCTTCAATTATTGTGGGACCCATGTAGCTAGTGATGTGAATATACTAAGACTCTCCTGGGCGGATAGATAAATGTTTGAATTTTTGCGATTATTGTTAAAGAATGATTGCTGAATATCAAAAGCTTATTACACGAAATTCTAGTATTTTTTTTTAGAACGAGTTGATCGATTGTTTTGTTCTAGAAACAATTATTTGTTCATGATCTAACTAACCAGGTTATCAGGGGAACTCAGGCTCCTTTAGCTGACCTCATTGGGTGGGTTACCCAGACCACTTAATCCAGTCAAATCTCCTTAAGTAAGATCAAGATACTCGTATTAGATTAACCAATTATGACATTTTGAAAATTAAAATTGCAGTTGATAAATCATGGGGTGTCGGAGGCGCTGATGAAGGATGTGTTGGTGGTAGCCAAGGAATTTTTCGATTTGCCTGCGGAGGAGAAGCAGAGATTCTTCTCTGAGGATCCAAAGCAGACTTGCAGAATGAAAACAAGCATTGACTTTGCCAGAGAGAAGGTTCATTTCTGGAGAGATAGCTTAAGGCACCCTTGTCACCCCTTGGAGGAACATATTCAGCAATGGCCCGAAAATCCGGCTCGCTACAGGTACGTATAAGTTGTGCTCACTTTTAACTACTGATAAAATTTATTTACCTGGTCTATAGCGTTCGCCCCATGATGTAATGAGAATCTCGAAACACATTAATTTGAAGACACCATCATGTGACCGGAAAGTACATTAGGACATGAAACATGAACTTTTCAGGACATAGAATTCTTGTGCTTTCTAGTCGTAACATTGTCGGATAAGAAGAGATGATCATGGAGAACGTTTGCAGGCAAACCTTGTCTAATTCATTGTCAACTCTCAGCATTCTTTGATCATCGTCTCTCTTTATTGGGCTTTTCCACAGGGAAGTGTTTGGACAATATTCAGTGGAGGTGAGAAACCTCAGTCTGCGGATTTTGGATCTGGTCTGTGAAGGTTTGGGCCTCGAACCGGGCTACTTTGGGGGAGAGCTCAGCTGGGGCCAGATAATGAGTGTTAACCATTACCCGTGGTGTCCTGACCCGACCTTGGTGTTGGGCTTGCCCAAACATGGCGATCCGTACCTTATCACCCTTCTTAACCAAGGAGACGTGCCTGGGCTTCAAGTCTTGAAAGATGAACAATGGGTCGCAGTCGAGCCACTTCCTCATGCCTTTGTGGTTAACATCAATCACATGTTGCAGGTATTTTGCTCTGTTTTTTTCGCCCGATCCTGTGTTTGGTTTCCTGAATTGGTGGAGGAGACTACTTAAAATTTAAACTCATGTTAAACTCTGTAGATAATCAGCAATGGGAAGCTGAAGAGTGCTGATCATAGGGTCGTTCCCAGCTCAAATGTCGCTCGAACGACAATTGCTAGCTTCATCCGTCCTTCCAACGATGTCGTCGTTCAACCAGCCACATCTCTTGTCAGCGAATCCAATCCCCCACTTTACAAATCTTTCACATTTGGAGATTTCATCGGCAGTTATATGAAAGATACGCACGAAGGAATAGATCCACTCGAGCGCTTCATGATCCGACCTTAAAAACGTTTGTCCGCCCGCTATTCAAATTAACATCGTATCTTCTGCATTGTCTCTCGCTTTTTCGCGTTTTCAAGAGAGAACAAACTTGAATAATAGTCGTCATTGTTTCAGATATATCATGAGCTCCATGTTATTGTGGCACTTTATTACATATGTGTATAATAATCGATCTCCTTTTAGATTTACGTGAAATAAATTACGTAATGGGGATTTTGAATAGGTCTTTGTGCTTTGTTAATTTGTATTTGATTAAGCAAAATTTCACAATAAATCAACAACAAAAAACAAACAAATAAAATTCGAGTCTCTTTTTCTTGTTTTGTAGGAGGGGAAAAGGGATAGGGAAAACAAGCTATATGACAAGCTCGTAGCAGCTTCGAACCCCTCAACTAACTTCATTCTCAAAAAGCGAATGACTTGTCCAATAGGTCATTCTCTTAGTCAAAATGTAACAAATTCCGCATTAAGCATCTCTCTACGAGAGACAAAGTACTATGGTTATGGAATTTAGATGGGTGTGAAGCACTTGAGATTGGTAAAATTCACGTTCAATGTAGATTATCAGCAATGGGAAGTTGAAGAGTGCATATCACAGGGTGGTCACGAGTTCAAATGTTGCTCGAACAACGGTTGCTAGCAGCTTCATCCTTCCTTCCAAGGATAGCGTCATTGAACCAGCCAAATCTCTTGTTAGCGAATTGAGTCCCCCGCTATACAAATCTTTCAAACGTGGAGATTTCGACAACATTTACTTCAATGATACCCACGAGGGAAAAGATCCGCTCGAGCACTTTAGGATCCGATCTTAAGTAGGTTTTTGTGCTCGGCGGTTAAACATGTATCTAGTTCAAAAGTCTATCTCTTGCTTCCTAACCTGCTATAAGAAGACTAAACATGTATAACAACCGTCGTTGTGTCATGCCGTGATCTTCATGTTATTGTGCATTGTTGTTACGTATATGTACGCTAAATAAGCATCATCTCTTGGAAACCACTGGAAATTTCAGTGGAAATATGATTTGTTATGTTTTATAAAAAAAAATTCATTCCATGGCCATGTGCTTGTTCTTTATGTTTCTCTGTCTTGAGTTATTGGATTACTACGTGACTTTGCTTGTAAAGTTCAACTCAATTAAATCCATGATGGGTATTGCTTAAGTAGCACAATATAATGCATAATAGGAGTACTTAGTTACTTACTCCCAAAAAAAAAAAAAAACTTATAAAAAAAAAAAGCACAATATAATGAATACTTTTATAGGAGTATTACAGAGTTGGGGCCGGGACCCTATTGTGTGATAAGCATGGTAGGGGACGCCGTAACTCTCTACGGCAATGTCTTCGTTGCAAGTCACATTGCCCAGATCATTTACGTTGGTCTAATAATCTAATTCCAAAACTGCCAAGTAGCCTTTAGTTAAGTGGCATCAGAAAGAAGGTCAAAAGTTCAATTCATCCTCCAATGTGTTAATCTAATTATTCTAACAATATTGACTTTCGCTGATGGAAAAAAAATTTGGTTCCAAAACAAGGTAAGAAAAAAGTTAATATAAAACTAAATCATAAAGCTTTTTTTTTTTTTTAATACTCATAAAGCTTTATTCAAAACCTAAAAAGAAAACAGAAAACACACACACACACAAGAAAAAAGTAGTCCAGTTTAGCAGAGCCGATGCGGTCATCTATTAATCCGGTGATGCAATTCTTTCCTTGGAAGGGAAAATCACATTTCAAACCCTAGAGTTTGATGCATTTCCCCTAGACTTTGATGTGTTTCCCAAATTCAACCCTGTAAATTTAATTTTTCAAACTTGATCCCTATATTTATTAGGAGATCACGATGTAGACCATCCGTATATATCCGTTAATTGACTAAACAGAACAGTTGAAAGGTGGGATGCAAAAGAAATATATTGCCCACGTGGCATTATGTTGATGGGTCTTCCAACTTGATGTTAACATGCATTGCTAACTTAATCACGTCCAATCAAAACCACTCCTATCAAAATCTAGAATTGTTACAATCACTCATAATTCCACTCTAATCGACAATCTAGGATAGTTTTTTTTTTTTTTTTGGTCAATTGATAGGAGAGAGATATGGTGAATGGGTGCTGCAATTCACAGCGACAAGACTCGAACCCAGTTATTTTACCTGGTAAAAGAGCGCCACAACCACTAGGCCAACTCTTTGGTCTTGACAATCTAGGATAGTTAAAGGAGATGGATGGATGGTCGATCATTGTAATCTCCTAATAAATATAAGGTTTAAGTTGAAAAACATATAATTACAAGGTTGAATTTGGGAAATACAGCAAACTCTATGGTTTACAATAGTACTATAACTTTTCCTGATTTGACTATTATTGCAGTCTTTTTTTAGTAAGGAGAGGTGCTTCCCCCCCTCCCCGAATTTCCACTAACACACCCGAATTTCCACTATTACCCCCACACACTCCCCCCACCCTTCTTTTCCCGGTTTTGGTTTTTTTTATTTTTTTGCTCTTTATTTCCTTTTCTTTATTTTCAGATTAATTTTTTTTTCTCTTTATTTCCTTTTCATTCTTTCCTGTTTGAATTTTTGTTCATTTTTTTTCTCTTTATTTCCTTTTCTTTCCAGTTAGAATCTTTTTTTTTCTTTTTTTAATTTTCAATTATTTTCTTTATTTGTTTCTTTTTCCATTTACCTCCCTTATTTATTTTTTTTGGTTAACTCAAATTCTATTTTCAATTAAAATTAACTTTATACTTAATAAATTTATGTTATTTTAATTAGTTAATTAATTTGGTCTTAACAATGAAATAATAAAAATAACTTCTAATGAACAATAATAAATTTAAACAAAATTTCATTTTATTATAATTGAGTATATATTGTCAAAACAATACATAAAAACACAAATTCTAATCAATATTTTCTCCAAATACTGCTCCCGGCGTGCTTATACCCATTACTTCGTACCACAATAGAATACGTGTTCCATAACTAGCAGTCCATCCTTTAGCTTCGTCCGATGCATGGTCCTGCCACCATATTGAGATGGGTGTTACAGGGTAATGAGGTAGTAAGAAAACTTGCATGAAGTGATTGTCAACACGGGCAATAGCAATTAATAGGAAAGACTACTTGTAAGACAATTAATAGGTTCAAGTCTAATTCTAGGCTTTGCAAATTAATTGAGAGGAAAAAAAAAGTGTTTCAATTGATCATGTTTATCCTGACTGTTTTTTTTTTCCTTTTTTTCCTATATACATATTAAAAATATAGTTAAAAAAATAAGTGTTTCAATTTTCAATCCGTTTGAATCAGTGCAAAGATGTTATTTTTCTGATCATTTCATCATAAATGGTCGTAATAAATTTTTTGCTCCAAGGCCTTTCAATGGACACCCTAAGAAAGCCCTGAAATTAAATAATGAGCCTTAGGGTGTTCGTTGAAAGACCTAAGAGCAAAAAAATCATTATAACCGTTTAGAATAAAATGATTAAAAAAAATACGATTTTCGCTCCGGTTCAACTGAATTGAAAATTGGCGCACTTAATTCTTGAATTATATTTTTTAATATAGAAATGGTGTATTTATAGAAATTAAATAAATAAAATATAAGTAATTAAATAAGGAAAGAAATTAAAAGGTGGGGTAGGGGGGAGCGGGCCCAGCCCCTAAAACGCCAACGTTTGGTTTTAAAAAAAAATCCTTACCATCAATTTGCAATCCTATGGAGCAAAAACGTGATTATGAGAGTCTTAGAGACAAAATTTGATTATGTCTCTTCAGAATAATATGATCTTCACACCCGTTCAAACGGATTAAAAATTGAAGCCCTTAATTTTTTAACTATATTTTTTAATATATAAACGGTCTCAAAAAATTAAGTGCTCAAATTTTCACTCCATTTGAATTGGTGCAAAGATCTTGTTATTCTGATCTTGTTAATAAGATCTTTGCACCGATTCAAACGGACTGAAAATTTGAGCACTTAATTTTTTGAGACCGTTTATATATTAAAAAATATAGTTAAAAAATTAAGGGCTTCAATTTTTAATCTGTTTGAACGGGTGTGAAGATCTTATTATTCTGATCATATTATTCTAAAGAGACATAATCAAATTTTGTCTCTAGAACTCTCATAATCACGTTTTTGCTCCATAGGATTGCAAATTGATGGTAAGAATTTGCCCCAGTCCAATCTTTCCCCCTTCTTCTTTTTTCTTTTTTCTTTTTTATTCAAAACTGATCGGCAGGGTTTCGAGTTGGTCAACGGCAGTGGTGATGGTGGATGATGCCGGCGTTATGGATCTCAGCGCTCCGTCGTCTCCTGGTCGTTTATGGGGGCCGAATTGACGGTTTCTCGGCGATCGTTGTGGGGGTCACGGGCGTCCAACGAGGTTGATTGTGGTATGGTTCTCTCGTTTCTTCTAGATCTCGTTTTTCCTTCTCTCCTCTCTTTTTCCGACCCCACACCCTCTACAGTTTGGGTTTTCATCAAATTTTGTCTCTAGAACTCTCATAATCACGTTTTTGCTCCATAGGATTGCAAATTGATGGTAAGAATTTGCCCCAGTCCAATCTTCCCCCTTCTTCTTTTTCTTTTTTCTTTTTTATTCAAAACTGATCGGCAGGGTTTCGAGTTGGTCAACGGCAGTGGTGATGGTGGATGATGCCGGCGTTATGGATCTCAGCGCTCCGTCGTCTCCTGGTCGTTTATGGGGGCCGAATTGGCGGTTTCTCGGCGATCGTTATGGGGGTCACGGGCGTCCAACGAGGTTGATTCTGGTATGGTTCTCTCGTTTCTTCTAGATCTCGTTTTTCCTTCTCTCCTCTCTTTTTCCGACCCCACACCCTCTACAGTTTGGGTTTTCATCTGTCTCGGCTTCTCCCTGTTACCCTCCTCCTCGGTCGTGCACTCTCTTCTGCTTGAACTCCGGACAGATTTCTGTTGGGTTCTCTGTTTTGGCCTAACGGCAAGGTTGTTCTGGTGGTGGGGTGTTATGGCCGGCGGGGCTCCCGCCGAGGTCGCTGTTGGGCACCTCGGTATTTGCCTAACAGTTTAGGTTGAGCCGGCGATAGATTGATGGGTTTGTGCACAGCGGGGTCTCACCGTTGGGGTGGCTAGTGGCGGCGTGGTGGTTTTGCAGTGGTGGCTATCTGTGCTGGTGGTGGCTATCTGGTGGGGCGGCGGCTGTGGGAGGTGGTGACAGAAGTATTCTCAAATTTTTAGGGTTGTGTTTTGGTTTCTTGGGCTGGGCTTATTTGTAATATTTGGACTTTTAGGCCTTCAGGTTTTTACGGGCTTTATTTGTTTTATCTGGGCTTTTAGGCCATTAGGTTATGGGCTTACCCATTTTGGTGTATTTTCCAACCCTTGGTTGGAAACCCCTCCCTTTTCCCCTTAATCAAATGTTACTTTTGCCGATCAAAAAAAAAATTAATTGATGGTAACAATTTTTTTTTAAAATCAAACGTTGCCGTTTTAGGGATAAGGGCTACTGTGCATGTGCATCCGGGTAGGAGGGGCGGGTACTTTAAGGAAGGAGAGAGAGAGATGGGGGGTGGGGGTAGTCCGGGAAAATGGGTGTGGGATCAGGGTGGGTGGGGTGTAGGGGGGAAAAGCAATTTACTTTAGTAAGTCCAGATTTTTCTCCGAAAATGACAGATAAGGAAAACTTATCCCCCATAAAGAGAGCTGCTAATGGTACAGCAATGGCTGTACAGCAGCCATGTACAGATGGCTTTTGCGTCTATCTTGGGTTTCGTAAAGATGATCGGAGCCGTTCATTTTGTTCAAAACATATTGTTTAGGGCGCCTTAAAAATCATCTCAATCTAATATCGATAAGGGCGTTACGAATCATCCAACTTTGCTTCAGAATTTAGACCTGTACAGCCATTGGTGTACCTCAATCTTTACTGCCCCATAAAAGCCTCTCAACATAAACCAAACTTGTACTCCATATAAACTGAAACTATCAAACTGAGACTATGGCTCAACTCATTTCAAACATGTGCAGTATCCAACCGGTGGTGCCGGAATCTTATATATTGCCACCGGAAAGAAGACCCGGTCAGCTAGTTGTTCATCCCTGCAAGACTATTCCGGTGATTGATCTTGACGGCGATCAGAATGAATTGGTTCAGGAAATCATCAAGGCTAGCCAAGAATATGGATTCTTTCAGGTGAAAAAAAATTCATTGTTTAGCTATGCAAAGATTTTAAATCGTTCAAATTAGATAACCCAACGGAGAAAACAAGAGTATGATATATGCTTGGCCTGGTAATGATTTTTCACTCTCTTATATCTAGTTGTACTCTATTTTTTTGTTCTTATTGAAGTAATTTTTTTAAAAAAATGTTCTTTGGATATGTGAAAAAGTAACTAGAAATAACCAGGTTAATTAAAGGTTAATTTTTCCTTATCAATCTCTCATGATTCTTCAATTATTGTGGGGTCCATGTAGCTTGTGATGTGAATATACTGAAAGGCTCTCCTGAGTGGATAGATAAATGTTTGAATTTTTGCGATTATTGTTAAAGAATGATTGCTGAATATCAAAAGCTTATTACACGAAATTATATTTTTTTAGAACGAGTTGATCGATTGACTTGTTCTAGAAACAATTATTTGTTCATAATCTAACTAACCAGGTTATCAGGGGAACTCAGGCTCCTTTAGCTGACCTCATTGAGTGGGTTACCCAGACCACTTAATCCAGTCAAATCTCCTTAAGTAAGATCAAGATACTCGTATTAGATTAACCAATTATGACATTTTGAAAAATAAAATTGCAGTTGATAAATCATGGTGTGTCGGAGGAGCTGATGAAGGATGTGTTGGTGGTGGCCAAGGAATTTTTCGATTTGCCTGCGGAGGAGAAGCAGAGATTCTTCTCTGAGGATCCAAAGCAGACTTGCAGAATGAAAACAAGCATTGACTTTGCCAGAGAGAAGGTTCATTTCTGGAGAGATAGCTTAAGGCACCCTTGTCACCCCTTGGAGGAACATATTCAGCAATGGCCCGAAAATCCGGCTCGCTACAGGTACGTAAAAGTTGTGCTCACTTTGAACTACTGATAAAATTTATTTACCTGGGTCCATAGCATTCGCCTCATGATGTGGTGAGAATCTCGAAACACATTAATTTGAAGACACCATCATGTGACCGGAAAGTACATTAGGACATGAAACATGAACTTTTCAGGACATAGAATTCTCGTGCTTTCTAGTCGTAACATTGTCGGATAAGAAGAGATGATCATGGAGAACGTTTGCAGGCAAACCTTGTCTAATTCATTGTCAACTCTCAGCATTCTTTGATCATTGTCTCTCTTTATTGGGCTTTCCCACAGGGAAGTGTTTGGACAATATTCAGTGGTGGTGAGAAACCTCAGTTTGCGGATTTTGGATCTGGTCTGTGAAGGTTTGGGCCTCGAACCGGGCTACTTTGGGGGAGAGCTCAGCTGGGGCCAGAAAATGAGTGTTAACCATTACCCGCGGTGTCCTGACCCGACCTTGGTATTGGGCTTACCCAAACACGGCGATGCATACCTTATCACCCTTCTTAACCAAGGAGACGTGCCTGGGCTTCAAGTCTTGAAAGATGAACAATGGGTCGCAGTCGAGCCACTTCCTCATGCCTTTGTGGTTAACATCAACCACATGTTGCAGGTATTTTGCTCTGTTTTTTTCGCCCGATCCTGTGTTTGGTTTCCTGAATTGGTGGAGGAGACTACTTAAAATTTAAACTCATGTTAAACTCTGTAGATAATCAGCAATGGGAAGCTGAAGAGTGCTGATCATAGGGTCGTTCCCAGCTCAAATGTCGCTCGAACGACAATTGCTAGCTTCATCCGTCCTTCCAGCGATGTCGTCGTTCAACCAGCCACATCTCTTGTCAGCGAATCCAATCCCCCACTTTACAAATCTTTCACATTCGGAGATTTCATCGGCAGTTATATGAAAGATACGCACGAAGGAATAGATCCACTCGAGCGCTTCATGATCCGACCTTAAAAACGTTTGTCCGCCCGCTATTCAAATTAACATCGTATCTTCTGCATTGTCTCTCGCTTTTTAGCGTTTTCAAGAGAGAACAAACTTGAATAATAGTCGTCATTGTTTCAGATATGTCATGAGCTCCATGTTATTGTGGCACTTTATTACGTACGTGTATAATAATCTCCTTTTAGATTTACGTGAAATAAATTATGTAATGGGGATTTTGGATAAATCATTGTGCTTTGTTAATTTGTACATTTGAGTAAGCAAAATTTCAAAAATAAATCAACAACAAAACAAACAAATAAAATTCGAGTCTCTTTTTCTTTTTTTGTAGGAGGGGAAAAGGGATAGGGAAAACAAGCTATATGGCTAGCTCGTAGCAGTTTCGAACCCCTCAACTAACTTAATTCTCAAAAAGCGAATGACTTGTCCAATAGGTAAACCTCTTAGTCAAAATGTAACAAATTTCGCATTAAGCATCTCTCTACGAGAGACAAAGTACTACGGTTATGGAATTTAGATGGGTGTGAAGCACTTGAGATTGGTAAAATTCACGTTCGATGTTGAAATCTTCCTACTAAATACATGATAATGTTTAATCACTTCGATAGATGAAAGATAAGTTACCCACAAAACAAAAAAAAATGGGAATGAAAATGGGCACAACTAATTTTTAGCCGTCTCTAATCTATTTTTCAATAGTATTTTTTTTGAACAATCCATATAGAACTTTGCTCCGCTTTTAATTGAACTTTCCGCGAGATGAACCGTGAGATTGAGCTCCCGTGATTATTTGAGGTATGCGCAGAACACCTGTGTTATGAAAAACCAAGAATAACTATCGCTTCAAAGTATGATCGCATTCAATCTAGAATTAGATTAAATAGAAAAATAAGTACGCCATACCATTCCTCCAATTCCTTTTCCCATTGATGAAACAGCCTGTTAAAAGAATTTCGACAATGTGAGATAATTTACACGAACATTTAATGCGTTGTTCAACATATTTAAAAAAAATATAACTATTTAAAACTCATTAATCAAGAAGTCTCCCGACTCTCCCCCAAGCATATGCAAATCCTAACCCAAAGAAGTATCTAATGGTGAAATTTTTCAGTACCGGGTGGGTATCAGGTGGTGCCCGCTCCCCTAAAAGACTTTTATATGAAAAACATAACAATTGCCTTTCCCGCCCGAATGTCCTTCTCTACTGGTTCGGTTTCCCTTCTCAATAATTTTTATGTTCTGATCTTCCTCTCCAGTCCTGTGGTTTTCAGATCTAACTCTTTCTTCGGCTTTCCTTTTGATCTCGTACTAAGTTCTGTTTGTGAATATTGTGCACAGAACAGAAATTGATATTGCGTTTAAAGTGTTCATCACAGCGAAAGGATTGTTCATCATGGACCGTGCAGATGTTGATGAATGGTATAACTGGAAATAAGAAAATAAAAATAACTTAAGAAACCGAAATTGATCTTCCACAAAACGCAATCATCAAATTCAGATGATCCAGATAACGGAGAGAGATAAAGGGGAAGGTTGCAATTTACCTAAGGGTCATCATCGGGCCGGGTCGGGCCGGCCCAGCCCGCCAAGTCACTACCTAAGCCTGCCCGTGGGCTGGGCTTAGCGGGCTTTTATTTTTTCATGGGCCGGGCAAGCTAGGCTATCTCTAAAAACTTAAAGCCCAAGCCCACCCACGGGCTTAGCCCAATCAACGGGCCAGAAGGCAAAGGTTCGGGCGGGCCAGCATTTGAGCGGACCAGCTCACAACAGTCAGAATTCAAAAATTGCCTAAAAAATGGGGTTTTTTTTATATGCACACATTGTTTGTGTATTGACAGTTTTTAAAACTCCCCAAAGTTGGTTTCTTGGTCCCCAAATGGATAGACAACTTGAAAACAATAAATTATTTTTTCCAAAAAATAAGGAGATTTTCGGGCTTGCAGCGTGTAAGTCTCGCGGGCGGGCTCACGGGCCGGGCCAAAGGCCGAGCTGAGTAAAAATTCATAAGCCCGAGTCTGACCCATAAAAACTTCAAGCTGGGCTAGCCCGCCCGTCCGTTGGACGGGCTCAGACCGGACAATAGCCAGATGGGCTTCGAGCGAATCGCTGGCCTTCGGGCTAAATGATGACCCTTAAATTTACCTAACCAAACCGGACTGTCCTCCTCTCTATTTTCGTGCCCTAAAACACAATCGTGTCATTATTCCCGACCGACATACTGGTAAACTACAATAATGCACCCTCTTACTCAACACTCAACACTATTTTGCACCCTCTATTTTGAATTGATGCGGTCTAACCCTCATACTTTATACTCCAACTCAAGTGTCAATATCCTTTAATGAGGCTCCTGGAATGTGCCTACCCCTACCCTGTTTGATTTGGATTTTGAGGGAGATTTTTTAGAGTAATGAGTGGAGAGGGATAGATAGAAAAAATTTATTGAAGACTGTGGCAAAGAATTTTAAAACCCCAAATCGGTTTAATGTCTTGGCCATGAGCTTGGCTTGTGGTAGTTGTTTCTCTTTCTTAAGTTAGTGATTGTTACGTGACTTTCCCTTGTCAAGTTCAATCCAATCAAATTCATCATGCGAGTTGCATAAATAACACAATATGATATTCTTTTGTGGACAATTCATACAAAATTTTGCTTCGCTTTACAGTGGCAGAGTATGGATTTTTGATAAATGTGGTCGAAAATTTGAACTATGTGTAATTTACTTTTCTAGTTGCTAATTGAAAGAAAGAATTAGGATTAATTATAATTAACTTGTTAATTAAAATTGACCTCAAGTTAATCAAAAAGTAGATATATATTAATAACAAGATTTACAATTGACCTCAACGACTTTTCGTACTTCAGAAACGATGGATGATAGCCTCGTTTATAATGGTTTCAAAAATATCTTTCTCTATATACACAACCAAACTATCATGCATATATTGGTCACATATACGATTACGAAGCCTACTCTTTACAATCTTCATAGCGGAAAATGCTCTCTTTACCATGACTGTGTGTGTGTGAAAGAGAAAAAGAGAGACGATTGAGAAGAGAAGGAGGTTCTTACCTTTCATGGAGATTTTGGTGTAGCGCAGTTGAGCAGAGGTTAGGAGAAGAGTCTGAAGAGATCACGTCAAACGAAACCCTTGATTTGTTTTGAGGAACGAACAAACTAATGATATGTTTGGGAATTTTGTGGGTGGAGATTTTATTTTGAATCATTTTTCTCTAAGTACAAAACCCTTATATGAGCTGGGGCAAAAACAAATTTTAAAGTGGGGTTAAATTAGTAAAAATTGGGTAAAAATTATACCTATCCCTATGATGGCAGCCAGTGGAGTCGGCTGCCCTTCCTTGTCCCTATGTCCCTCCGCCTATGCTGCTTTTAATTGAACTTTTTGCGAGTGGGCGAGGAGATTGAGCTCTTGGGAATATTTGAGGTGTGCGTAAACTAGCCAGGACACTTGAGTTATCAAAAAATAACACACTGTGATGAGTCGTACTATTTCGTTATTCATACTTCCTCTAACGCTTTTTTGGGTTTTTTTCGTTTTGTCCTTATTCAAATTTTTTTCGCGTTTGTTCATTTTGCAACAATTTTTTTTACCCCTATTGATTCATCTCGACGAGAAGAATCGGAAAGGTAAAAAATCATGACTTTTACCCAAATATTTTTGGAAATATCTAAGATAAAGCCCAAAAAATAAACTTTTTGGGTTTTATCTTGAATATTACAAAAAATATTAGGCTAAAAGTAAAAAAAAATACTTTTCTGATTTATTTCGTCGAGACAAATCAACAAGTGTAGAAAGTCAAAGCTCAAAAAAATTTGAATAAAAACAAAACGAAAAAGCCCCAAAAATCCCTTAGCTGAATGGCAGCTTAATGAAAATGCTTTTCATCATTGGATTCCATACTGTTATACGGGTATACGGAGTATTTGTAGTGACCATAACAGCCATAACAGGTTGGGTGAGTTGACATGTTTCAAAAGCTCTCGAAAAAGCTACTCCGATGAATTACACTGTGTAGTTTTGGCTTGATGTGCTTATCTCTTTTTAATTTCTTCAAATCATATGTATTTTTATTATCACGTAACAATAGATATACGTCTTTGTTGGTCGCGGGCCAGCATCCTGCCCACACGGGTTGAACCGTGGCGTTTGGGGCTTGCTATGCTTTGATATAAGGAAATAGAGTTGCGTCTTTACCACCAGCAGCGAGTTTTGGTAAGATGGTAAACGCTTGATCCTATAAGTGGTATCAGAGCTAAGGTCGCGGGTTCGACTCTCCTGGATGACATACTGCTTGCGGGCAGGTGCTATGGGAATTGTTGGTCGCGGGTCAGCATCCTGCCCACGCGAGTCGAACCGTGATGCTTAGGGCCCCTGTGGGGTTTTGGTAAGATGTAAGCGCTTGATCCTACAATCCTGATATTTTTTTTCTTTTTTATCGATTAGCCTCTCTACGGATTTGATTCTACAATATGAACGATTCACATCACCGAGATGAGGTCCGTGGTAGACCCACTGCTGTTATGAACGGCACCATGTTTCATCTTCATTCTTTAATACTCCATTAATTAATGACGCAATTGTGATGAGTTTGAGACTTGTGCATGCTTCACTCACTTTATAAATGGGGATTATTCTATTCAGCGACCACTAATATCATGTACTCATCTCACGGAAATAATCCAAATGGGCGGGTGGTGATCAGTTGTCCCTAAAATTTGTTTATTTTCTTGATAACTCACCACTAATCCCGGGGTCCTGACGTTAACGATTGGGTAAACCTCCAGCGGCCACAAGGTTCGGAACGTTCAGGCTCAATCTTGAGATTTTCGAGACCCTAAGCGGGATTTGAAAATGGGGCCTCTCAGTTTTTAGTATATGTATATGTTATTCAATATAATAAACGAAGGTACACATGTAGCTCAGTGGCAAAGTGCTTGTACTGACATTTAGATTCAAAGGCTAGGGGTTCGAGAATCCAAAAAACCTTTTCAAAACCAATTTTTTGTACAGAAGTTAGAAAACTTTGTGATAAAAACCGACGGCACCAGGTTTTCGAACTTGTGCTGCTGCACTGAGCTACATAAGCCTACTTGCAAAATAATTCACATACATAATATTTATTATATACCAGTTTTTGGGAGTCCAATTATTTGGCCCAAAAAGGAAGGTCCTAGGCGGTCGCCTGGTGTGCCTATGCTCAAGACCGGCCCTGAAAACGTTTGGCTTTCGTAAGATTCGACCTTGCAAATGAAGTAAACATGATCTCGTCGATGTGAATCAAATACAAGACCTCTAAATTCGTTCATGGAACAAATGAAAGAATCCCAGTAGAGGATGGCCGGGTTGCCAAATTTGACGCCCACATCCAATCCATATTGATAGTCATCAAGAACTCACTCATAAGTCATAATTACTACTCGGAACTTTTTTGGACAGCGGATCCAGTCACTCTCCGAGATATACTGTCCATGTTAGTAAAAAGGCAAGCTGCCAGATCTAACTGGGATTGTTTTGGTTCCCAAACCATTTTTGGGAAGAGAAAGAGAGAGAGAGAGCAAAGAAAGCAGAAAGATAAAATTTTGAGGCCTTGGAATCTAACAGCAAATCGGAATTAAGCATATAAAATTGCCGCACCATTAGTTTCCTTTGTTTATTATATAATGTTTTGCAGCCTTAGATGTAGTAGTACTAATTATGGAAGGATGAGACCACATAAATGATTTTTTTTTTTTCGATGGTTAAGGGTGTCTGGGTCAACTTCCGCGCACCTCAACTAATTCCGTTTTCGATCCGGTAAAAAGCAGGCTATCTATGGCAAGATTAGGGGCTTCACAATAAATTGACTTCAAGAAACAAACCTTGATTAATTATGTGAGAGCAAACCTACTAGGCAGGCAGGCAGGCACCAACCGGACTAGTCCTAGGCTATAAATAAATGGATCTACTCAAACACGGAATTGAGTATGTTGCATTTTATTAGAGGAAGATGGGGTAAGGGAAAGTAGAGGAGGAATATATATCATTGTCCTTTGTCTGTTTGAATTCATCATCCCACTCATTTTGTTCACCAAAGTTTCTTCATTGTATGTGGAAAATATGACGCATTATTCTCATCACTTGCTTTCCCATCTGGTTTCTTCTAGGAGGTATACATTGTATATATATACGGAAAACGGCTATAGTATAGAATCCAGAAAAAGGGGTGTGTACCGGAGATTTTCATGTTGTATAGATAATTTGTTTGACGAGCCATCAAGATGAATGATTATCGAGTTGAAATGGACCCAAAATGAGCCGGGAATAATCCAATTAGATTTACTTATCTCATTTTTACAAAAAGGGATTCTTATTAGTAATATAAAAAAGAAAAAGAAAACAGGCATGTTGACTTCAGTCTACGTGAATTCAATTGTATCCCGTCAACATAATTTTTGATGCAGCTAATGTTTTCAATGAGTCTTAAAAAATAAATCACCTATACAACATGAAAACGAATCTTATCTATCTCAAAATCGTACCTCTGCTTAAGGTCCCAATAAATTTTCTTTATCTATCTCTTTCCGCCTATTACCCCCAAAAATCGCTCTCAAAACACAAACCGAACATATTCGGTACGTGATCCCCAAAAAGACCTACAAGAACTTTGAAAGACCGTCCAGTACCTCCTCTTGGAGGATCCTATTTGATAATGTCGTGGCCATGAAGGGGGAGTTGGTGTTTCCACTAAAACGTCTTTCCAAATTCCAGGGCCCTAAGACCGTTGCAGTCATTTTCAACCATTTCCTTTTGTTTATGGACAATCATTAATGTCATTAACTTATGGTAACCCCATTCCAGTAAAAAAATCTTCAACAGAAAAACATCCATAAAAACCTAAAATCATGAGTCTTGCCAGTAAAGAGAATAACTCGGAGTCGTCGTGGATAAGTTATTCACGGAACTGTGCAATCTTAGCCGTCCGTTTCGGCAATCAATGATTGAGATATATTTTTAAACTTTGACCAGTAATAAATAGGAGTATCTATTGCCGGTAATAGTTTATTTGTAATCCGGATCGTCCAGAACATTTTTGGACGGCTGAGATTTAGCTCTGTTAAACTTATTCACGGCTCCTCCGTGAATAAGTTTTTCTCGCCAGTAAAGTCTAGGAACACACCTTTTGGGTACTACCAGCCGTGAATAAGTTTTTCTCGCCGGCAAACATAAGTCTAGGAACACACCTTTTGGGTACTACCCTGAACACAGTTGAGTCCGAAACCATTGGATATATATGGACCCATATGCATCGAACGGCTCTATATGTATAGACATATGGTTCTGTCCGGAGTTGCATTTTAAAAGTTATGTTTGTATCGTTACTCTCTATCCTAATCTAGTACTCTTAACACTCCCGACAAATTTGAATCATTATTTGGGTTAAAAGCAACAAAACCGGATTTCCTCCATGTATAACTTCTCCCATACAAATACATTTAGAGAATCATTTTCGATGATTGATCATGTTATCATTTTGCCGTCCTGTTTTGTTTTTTACCTCTTTATGAGTATTAAATTCATCCCTCCAGAGTGAAGAAAGGCAAAAAGAAAGCATGAGAAATGATTGGAAATCAATCCCAATAATCACCCTGAGATCACACTACTAAATTCCAATGTCTGCTATTGAGTGTTGATTTGGCCCTAATTTTGCCTGGAATTAGGAATAGGATAGGGTTGGAGGGTGGCAAACCAGGGAGATGGACCAGGGCATCTGTTTTTTGTTTTGTTTTTTGATCGGCAAAGGTTATTGCTAGAATAGTTTGATTAACACTTCGGAACTCCTGAATTCCTTTCTCGGTATCTAAGTGCACACCTGATGCCATTGTGCCAAAGGTCTCTTCGCTATGTTATTGTTTGTTTTGCTTTCCTTTCATTCATCTACTAGTCGATATGGAAATTGACTCCTAGCTCAGTTGACAGGGCAGATAAATTAGGATTTTATCTGCATCCTCTTTTTCCTAGGATATATAATACCAAAATATAAATATAAAAAGTTAGGGAAAAAACTTTCAAAGTCCTCTTATGCTCAAATATTCTCTTATTAAAACTTTTACCCATAGCTATAAATCGATGAAGGATAAAAATAATATAACAAGACTTTTTCCCGTGGAAGTATAGATAGATAAATGACTCCATCTCCACCCGTTTTTTTCTATAATTTTATAAACTAGGATTTTCTTGAATAAAAGAAAATCTAATCGGTATGAATATGGAAAATTTATTTTAGCACTCCAAAAATTGATGGAGGGGCTCCAAAACGACGTCGTTTTGTGTATCAACACAGTTCAGTTTTGGGGCCCCTCCATCAATTTTTGGAGTGCCAAAATCACAATCCAAATTTATTTCCTATTTAACGTTTGTATAAGTAGACTTTTAAAACGATCGATCTTTTACTTTCTCAATTCCTCCACTAGAGCCAAACTAAAAAGTCCAGAAGAATAGAACTTTGTGATCATGATTGGAAAAAAAATTCGAAAAAAGGTGGAAATTTTTTTGACTTATCAAACCAAGGCTAAATATGACTTGATGAAAATAAGTTGGAAACCATTGAGGATGCTGGGCAGAAAAGAAGGGGGACAATGGCAATTGAGGTGTAGGTTGTCATACCTTTTAGCAGCTAAAATGATTGAAATGACAAGGGTCTTGGCTTGGGAGGGTAAAGTTCAATTTCAGGGTAGGGGAAAAGAGAGATTGGTATGGCAGAGAGAAGAGATGATGGGGAAGATAAGGAAGGCAATTTCCTCACCATAAATCATGTTGTTTGCCATCATTAGGCTACCAAAGAAAAAAGGGCATTCACACAAGGGGAAGATTTATTGGAAGTAAAATTCCACACCAAATCCAAATGAATTTATACTTAAAAAAAAAAAAAAAAACCCATTTGTAGACTTGTTTCTGTGTGTCTCGACATTGGATCAATAAGTTCATCATTTAAGACCTACCAAAATAAAATTTAAACAATTACTACTACTTCTTGCTAAAGGTCTTGAAAAATAAAGTTCATTTTCACGTTCAGACCCACAAAAAATTCTTGATTCGTAATTTGTTTTACTATCTATATAAAAAATTTATGCCAATTAGCGAATAATTTACTTAATCTCAACTTTTTACAATGGAGTATACTCCATTGTCTTTATACAACTTGCCTGTGATAAGGTGGTTGAAATCATTTGATGTGGTCACAGCTATAAAGGCAAAATAAAACTTGGTTTTTGAATGTCATCAATTTATTTTTTTCTGGAAGGAATACTCTCTCCGTTCTAAAAAAGTTATCCAGTCAACGAAAATCTAAATATGTACTTTTATAATAAAAAAAAAGATGCTAATATTTTTTGAATGAGTTGAAACAGCTCATTGATACTCCGTAATAATTTGCAAAAGAAAATTTGAACTTTTATTCACAAAAATGCATTATTTTTAAATTCTCATTTTGTAGACCGGGCAATTTTTTTGTGACGGAGTGAATAAGGTATATAGTAAGAAATTGATTTTGGCACTCCTTTTTTAGCTACAGACACTCTACTTTATGTCTTGATCATGTGAGATTACAAAACAAATTGTGAATTGCCATTGGCTAAAACTGGAGTGCCAAAATCACATCCCTATATAATAATGTCCTTAATTAGATATTCATCATGTGGTCCCAGGTTTCTATTTTCTTAGGAAAAAGTAAGTATCCTTTTAATGTGGAGAAAAATAAGAAATGTAAAGATTTGGGCAATCTTTATTTATTTATTTATTTTTTAAATCACACCCAAAGACAGTACACAGTAGCTGTAAATCGAACGGGATGCGTAGGATAACTCGAGAAACCATCAATGATGCGCACTAGGCACCCTGCGCACCCTACTCTCTCTCTCTCTCTCTCATCGACCAAAAGCTGCTCGCTCTCTTCTGTATATATAATGGAAGTTTCAAACTAATACAACTGCGAATTCTGTTAGCTCTCCTTCACATACACTGCCGACTCTCTCTCTCTCTCTCTCTCTCTCTCTCTCTCTCTCTCTCTCTGTTTGTAGAAAGTAAAGCAACGAGACCTCGCGTCGTCAATGTCGTCGGACATAAGTTAATTTTGTGAATTTTCTGTTTTCTCATTCAAACACTCGCCTTAGGGCTTTTGAAAAAAGACTCCAAATTTCCATAAATTCTACCACTTCTGGACTTCAATGGCGGTTGTTTTGATTTGGAGTAGTCCGTGTAGCGTTCCTAGTAGCTGATTTCATGAGTTTGATAGGTCACGTGGGTCAGTGAACTCTTTCAAGATCTTAGCTTTTGTTGCTTTTTTCTTTGCCTTAAAAAGTTTTGTTTTCAAGATTTCCACTAGGGTTTCGAAGGACTCGATTTTTCCAAACAATTCCAACGGTTTCTTTGAATTTGATGGCGATATGTCATGAGGGCTTAATTGGAACTGATTTCACGAGTTTAATAAGTTACTTGGGTTGCTGAGCTCTTGCAAGATTTTGGATTTTTTTTTCCTGGGTTAGGGTTTTAGCTTGTGTTGTTTGAGTGAGGTTATGGGGTTGGAGGTTCTGTTGCTTTTTCAGACGGCAGGACCGCCAATAAAGCGGCGAGCAGGGTTGCGAAGGAAGCAGGCTGGTAGAGGTTCTTACAGAGGTAGCTAGGCTAGAGGTGGAGGTGGTGGTGAATTCAGTGGGAATTAGGGTTTTTTTTTTCAGTGACGAGTGGTTAGGGGAATTGAATTAACGTTCTTTTGAATATAGACCAGATGGGTACTCACTTACACCAAGCACTCAGGGCCCTCTGTCTCAACACTGACTGGAAGTATGCTGTCTTTTGGAAACTCAAACATCGAGCTCGAATGTAATCTCATTTCCTTCTACTTTTACTTCATTTGAAATTTAGTTTTTCCTATGACAATGTGAATAGTTTGGTGAGTATAATTGGATTTAGGGTTGTTATTTAAACTTGGGTTTATAATTTCATGAAGGCATCTTTAAGTAGGTCTAAACTATAAAATCTGAGGTACTTGAATTTGGACCAATTGTTTCTATAATTGGCGTTTTGAGTTTTTCTTCAATTATGTGCACATATCAAACTGGCTTGCTCTTGTGTTTACTTTCTACACTTTTCTGTTTCAAGAAAGTCATTCAACAGTTGAAAGCCCAATGACCATTTTGATATCTTGATGGTTGTGATCCCTAGTCCCTACCCTTGAATTTGATAAAAAAATAAAATATTGGCGCAGAAATAAATGGGTCCTTAATATCTTCTTATGGTTACTTCTGTCGTGGAAAATGTTTATTCTAGTTTATCAATTTTCGTGACTCAATTTGGTAAGAAAATACTGTGTTTTGTCTGCCCTGCTGCCTGGTGTAGCAATTTACATTTGAGTTAATCCATTCCATTCTGTAACAATAATACTCAATACTCTTCATTGTTATTCTGAACGTTGGATTTCTGGTAGGGTGCTGACTTGGGAGGATGCTTACTATGACAACCACGAGTTATATGATCCTCTGGAAAACATGTGCTTCACTGGAATGGGGGATAACTTGATTGATTGGTATTCACGTGATCCTCTTGGGTTAGAGGTGGCAAAGATGTCATGTCACGTTTACTCTCTTGGTGAAGGGTATGAAATAAAACAATTGATGGAAGTTATATTTTATATTTTTATAATTGGACCTCAACCCCAACCCATGCTAAGTGCTCTGTGCACCAGCTTTTCGGTGAAGTTTTCCTTAAGTTAACTGAGTTTTTGAAAAATTTGCCTTTCCTTGGACATACCCATGCTTGTAGGCCTAAAACCTTCATGTTTGCTATCCTAGTTATGAAATCAGTTTGAAACGAAAATTCTTCAAGAATGAAAATTTTCACTCTAACGCTATATTTATCAAATTGTTAAACAGGGTTATTGGAAAGGTGGCAGTTACTGGAAAGCATATGTGGATTTTTGCAGATAACTGTGTGACAGATTCATGTTCACCATTTGAGGTGAGAAATTATTTGGTGATACTATAGCACTGTAAAACACGTGCACTACACCATGTGGGAAGGACCCCTAATTTGTTTCTCCACGCCACCTCTTTTATTTAGTTTAGCTTTCCATTTGTTCTTATTTCATAATATTGGTAATTTTCCAGCATTATGATGGGTGGCAAACTCAGTTTTCAGCTGGGATTAAGGTGTGCTTTCTTATCCGTTTTCCTTCTCAAAGTTTAGTAACTGATATTACACACTACTAATGCACTTATGTTAGGCCTAGGCACACAAGTACACAACATTGATAATTTGTGGAGTCTTGATGTTAATAGTAGCTCTAGAGGTTTGTGAACACACGATGGTCTTACCTAGTAAAACAGCAATCATTGTGGGTCATCATGACTTTTATATACCCAAGACTCTCCATGTAGTCTCCCAATGTGGTGCTTAGCGTACCTCAATGAAGGTTGGTTCGTTGCTCCCCCTTTATCCTCTGACGTCCTCGACTCCTCGCTAGGGGATCACTTGATCATGAAAACCACTAGTTCCCTTCTGGTGCCTTGAAACAACGACCCCACGTTGTAGTATCCTTAAGTCCACGGCCGTGAACACGGATGAGTCAGTTGGCTCTGATACCATGATTATCACCATCGACTTTGTCACCAAAGGATAGCCTACGTTATCAATCGGCTTCATTGTCTCCACTTATATACCCAAGGCTTCCTATGCAAATTTTGATGTGGAACTGACTCAAGTTCAACATACAGTAACATTACAAACTTGTGAGTTGCACATTAAGTCGAAGTTACTTGGCTTTGTAAATCAACACATTGGTGCAATGCCACTGCTACTTGGTAGTTGGTCCTGTGATTTAATTGTATTGGGCTTCTGGCTGTGGAGTAGGACAAAGAAATAAAGTGGCTTTGTGCTGCACAGAAGCTCGAACAATATCTATCATGTGATTATGGGGTTGTTTGGTGTGTCGTCGTTCAGTCGATTGTGAAACATGTCTTGTGAAAACTATAAGAGAGAACTGCTATTGGAAACTTCGTTTCTAAAGCTTCTGATTTTAGAAGAATTTTCTTTACAGCTAATACACTTTGGTCCTCATATCATCTGTTTTATTTGACATGTTTCCTGAACAGTATCTCTTTGTCTTTTGTTTTCAGACTGTTGTGGTGGTGGCTGTGGTTCCGCATGGTGTTGTACAACTTGGCTCTATGAATAAAGTAGGACAATTTCTATTGCTACACAGTCACTTCCATTCATTATATTTGCGACATGCTTGATGTCAGTACTATGCTTCATATTGTAATAGACCTTCCTTGGTTGGTCAGCGCTCCTTGTATTCTCATGTTTGGCTATGGAGTTAATTATAGATTATTAGTTTTTTGTCTTACCTTTATTACTCTTTTAACCCTTGAATCTTGGAGTTTATATGTTTTTACTAGGTTTTTCATTGTATTGTTGATAAAAAGTAAAGAGAAACCCCCTCATGTGTTTTGAAACTTTGAGCTAGAAATTTTTGTCAAGTTCCAAATTATACTATAGGATCTTATATCAGTAGGATTTGCGAATCAAATTGTCAAGTGAACACCTATTTGCACACACCTTATCACTTTTACAAATGGAAACTGTGAAATGCTTTGGTTGGATTGAATCAATTAGTTATCAAACAGCACCCCTGAGTTAATATTTCCAGCCCTCTTAACCCTTTTGTACTCTCCCATTCTCAGAGTTGTTTTCAATTATCAGTGGAACTTTTTAGTTTTACCAACTGCCACCTTTTTTCATTACAGCTGCAACAAGGTGTCTACAACTTGTCTGTGTTCTGTTAAGTTGCTCACTCACATACAGGGCAAAACTTCACCATCTGCTTTAGTGTTGTTTATGTTTTGTTGGATCTTGCAATTTTTTCGGATATTTTCTGCTGCTCTTGTATTTTATGCAAGATTTTTGTATGATTCAATGATTTGCTTGTTGAATATGAGGTAGACAGTTTACTCCTCATACTTCATGATTCAAGCATCAAATACATCCAGTATACTTTCTGCTTGTTTTAACTCCATGGAAAGAGTTTTTTCGCCCTACCCATTTTTTTCTTACGTTGGACTGTCGAAATGTGTACCTCACATTCACTTTCTGAAGTCAAGCCTACTCATCAGTGTCTCCTACTTTGTATTTTTGTTCTTTTCTTTCATCTGAGAGGAGCAGATCCCTGAGGACTTGAAGCTAGTAAACCATATCAGAGATGCCTTCTTTGCACTTCAAGATTCGCAAGTGGGGTGTACTCCTTGCATAATTCAGTGTACTATGGGGCCTTCCTCTTCCTCATGTCTGGTAAGTCTTTGTCTCCACGAACACACCTGTTGAGCGTAAAATAATCTCCTGATGGATCTTTCTTTCCCCAGTCAAATATATCTACGATAAGTTCAGGATCTGGAAATTTTCATGATTGCGTAAGCAACATTGGTATACCTGTGAACAAGGAGAAGAGTCAGAAGACTATAATAAGGTCTCGCACATCTTCCTCAATTACAAACCTTGCTGATTTTTCTTTCGTTCAACCATCGCCTGGTGATTTGCTAAAGAAGACAGTTGAAGCAAGCAATAAGGATGGAGGACTTGAATTATCAACATTAGGGGGTCATGTAAGTAGCAACCTACTACAAGCAAGTCCCGAATTTTACTTTTCAGAGCAGCAGAAATATCAGAATGACATGCAAGTTCAGGATGTTTTGGAAAATACCATAGATTTCACTACAGAAATTGATATTTTGGAGTCATTGAAAACACCATTCAAGTTTTCTACTGGCTGTGAGCTGTATGAAGTACTTGGGCCAGCTTTTCGGAAACAGAATAGTTCTTGCGATTGGGAGTCAGAAAAGACTTTTACCGATAAAACTATTGAGATGCCAGATGGAATGGACTGTAGTAGCCTGTTGACAGCAGAAACTGGCTCAGAGCATCTTCTAGAGGCAGTGGTGGCTAACGTTGTCCGTAGTACAAGTGATGATAGAAGTGAAAAATCATTATGTAGTTCGCCAAAGTCCCTGTTGACTTCTGAAAAAATGCCACAGCCAACGTGTGATAAGGTTACTGTTAGTGCAGTTGGGTATTCATATGACCAATCTTTTGTAGAAAAGGACACATTGCACTCCTTGGGCTCTGAGTCATGTGGTGTGAGCTCTTCAATGGGCTTTTCATCAAGGAGTCATAGTGCATTTAGTGAGCAGCTGAACAGTGCACAAGAACCAGCTAAGGGCAATAAGAAGAGGGCTAGACCAGGTGAAAATGGTAGGCCGAGGCCAAGGGACAGACAATTGATCCAAGATCGTATTAAGGAGTTGAGAGAGCTAGTGCCCAATGGATCAAAGGTACTTTCCATCATTCTTTTTCACCTCTTAGATTTGCACGACTTGTTTATCCGTCTCTCTACTTTTCTCTTTAACTTTTTCTGTGCTGACTCTTTGGATATTTACAGTGCAGTATTGATTTACTTCTGGAGCGCACAATCAAGCATATGCTCTTTATGCAAAGCATCACTAAGCATGCTGACAAACTAAGTAAATGCGTAGAGTCAAAGGTAAGGTTCGGCGTCCTGTTTCTTCAGTTGAACACCAATTGCATTTGTTTGATAGTGTCCATGCCTTGCACGCCCGCAATTGGTAATAGATAGAAATTGGTTAGGACAAATAAATTGGAAGATAAGAATTGTTGCTAGGAACCTAAATTATTTTGTGTGCTTTCTCCAGGGCTTTTAATTTTGAACATGCTTTTTGCTAGTTGTTGAATTCAGCTTTTAGTAGTTTAAGGCAAGAAAGTGTCATTCATGGACAACATATAAGTTGCCAAAGTAACCTTATCAAAGCATCACTAAGCATGCTGACAAACTAAGTAAATGCCTAGAGTCAAAGGTAAGGTTCAGCATTCCTTTTGTCAGCGTCCTGTTTTTTCAGTTGAACACCAATTGCATTTGTTTGATAGTATCTGTGCCTTGCACGCCCGCAGTTGGTAATAGATAGAAATTTGTTAGGACAAATAAATTGGAAAATAAGAATTGTCATTAGGAACCTGAATTATTTTGTGTGTGTTCTCCGAGGCTTTTAATTTTGAACATTCTTTTTGCTAGTTGTTGAATTCAGCTTTTAGTAGTTGAAGGCTAGAAAGTGTCATTCATGGACAACATATAATGTTTCTTCCTTTTTGAGACTTCTTGTCATGATAACATGTTCAGACCAGAGAAGTTGATATTCAGACCTTGAACTTGACTAGTCTCCCGAAGCAAGAAACTCTGATTCAACCTACTATCTTCAGTCATGATTTTCCTGATAAGTTGCCTTGTGTTGTTGATTCTGCAGTTGCGCGACAAAGGAACAAGTTTAGGAGGCTTGCCCGGATATGATCAGGGTTCAAGCTGGGCAATGGAAGTGGGAAGTCACCTGAAAGTTTGCCCTATAATGGTAGAGAACATTAACATGAATGGCCAAATGCTGATTGAGGTATAGCCTGGTCAGATATACATTAAGTTCTTCTTGAATTAAATAGGAGAGAAGGAAAATACTTATAAGAGATGTGGCTTTCAAGTGAGCAGCATCTCAGAGCAAATCCCGTGTAGTATTTCTGATTCTAGATGTGGAGTAATAGTTCTGCTGGATCCATGCAGATGTTGTGCGAGGAAAGCGGCCATTTTCTTGAGATTTCAGAAGCCATCAGGAGCATTGGTCTAGCGATTTTGAAAGGTGTAGCGGAAGCTTTTGGGAAAACAACCCGAATGAGTTTTGTGGTTGAGGTACAGTCCTAGTTTTGGCTGGGTATGATAAACAAGTTTGCATTTTTAGGGTCTAAATATGAGAGAACTTAATTATGAATGAACGAATATAGTTGGTCTTTTCTTTGTGATGCACATCATACATTGATGTCGGCTTCAACCTGTGCTAATCATATAGCATATGAACTTGTTCCAATTGGAGCATGTCACTGAGACCAAAATGGGAAAGCCCCCTTTGGATGCAAGACAGGCTAAAAGGTTTTAAAGAGCAAAATCTTCAGCTGTTTCAGTTTTTGGAATATTTTCACTATCTTATAGGCTTGATACGACTTCCATAACAGAGTCTGCAAGCAAACTTCTTGATGTTCGTGCATTAGTGGACATCATTTGAGCAAATATTACTGCAAGTTCCTTCCGCCAATATGTGTAAACAAGGTTTCCAATTTTGTGAAAATTGCAGGGGCAGAACAGAAGCATGCATCGGATGGATGTGTTGTGGTCACTTGTGCAGATATTGCAACCCAAGACAACGGTTTAGCAGCTATGACAAATACTGAACGTGAAAATCAAATCAAGCGCAGAAGGTAGAGGCTTCTATGTGGATCCTGAAGATATTTGGAGTTTTAGTTGCCCCTATATAAGTTGATAACCCTGTAAAGATATGCCTTTTCTTTTCTGCTGTTGTGTGTGGAGATGGTATCTTGTTCTTTTTTGGTTTTGTGTTTTTTTAACTGTGTTGTTTTGTGTACCACGGATTTTTTTGACCTTGTTTGTCCTCTTGGATCAATTTTTGAGAGGCTCGGTAATTGAATATCGTTTTTACCAGCAATTTAATCATGTGTGTAACTAGTCTATGCAACTTTTCTTATTGATGTTTGCCCTATTCTTTTTGTTGTTCTTGTTGGCGTTTGACTATCTCCAGTCAAGTGGAGTTGGGCCGATCTCAATTTCGGTTATTTAAGCATGAGTTAGGATGTTGATCTTAAAACCTAGAAAGCACGACTCAGTTTGGCTCGTTTGCGGCCCTAGATCCAAAATTGAAGTATATTTGCAGATTTGGGCTATGGAGACATTCCCTGTTTTCTGGCTTGCATTCACCTACATGCTATATATGCAGCATGAAATCTATAGAATTAACAGTTGAATGTTTCTGCTGAACAGATTACCAAACTACTGATATGAAATGCGAAATTTGTATTAGTTCAACAAAATGGAAATATTGGAAAATAGCCCCTTATATATATTTATTCAATACGATGGATCAGATAGGGATTCACACGATAAGTGTTTCAACACCTTAAGACATGAGCAATTACTTGTACAAACAACATCGCCAGAAGCCTTGCTACACAACAGCATAACTTTCAGTAACCTCTCCGGCCGGCACCGGCACCCGGCACTTCATAGCTTGAAGTGAGGAAGGGCAGAGTTGACATCTTGTCCTTTGGTCTTGTAATAGGTAAAGTACTCATAGCATAGGAATTCCCTGTAT
This sequence comes from Rhododendron henanense subsp. lingbaoense, assembly GCA_020567845.1. Lineage (NCBI taxonomy): Eukaryota > Viridiplantae > Streptophyta > Magnoliopsida > Ericales > Ericaceae > Rhododendron > Rhododendron henanense. Next base: position 3,322,785 of record CM036312.1, on the reverse strand, counting down.
ATCGCTGGACTTTCCTCCGACAGAAGCTCCTTTATGGGTCCGAAGGGTTTAGCTGCAGCCTTACTGCTGGGAGAGAAGAAGCATGCAACTGATACTCTTGGTCCAATTGGTTGAGCCAAAACTCTGTGCTCCACGCTTACGAACTTGTCATTTGATATGATCTATACGAAAAAGGGTTGAACAAAAGGGAAAATTGAAGTTAGAGAACAAATGGAGGAAAGCACCCTTTGAAAATGCTCAGCAAATTTGGATTCTACATGATTTCTCAGTACTATTTCGGGATTTTGTTTGTTCGTACATAGAAAATCTGAAGTACTACTAGCTAGAATGCATGTTCATGTTTATGCATTTGTTACGTATGATTCATACCTGCATCAGATCCCCGATGTTTGCAATGAGGGCGCCGGGAACTGGAGGGACATCGACCCACTGGTTTTTGTGAAGAATTTGGAGGCCGCCGATGTGGTCTTGCAGCAACAAAGTTAGAAAAGTGGTGTCTGAATGCTTGGGAGTGCCCAAGGTCAGGTGCGGCTCGGGGCAAATCGGGTAATAGAGCGAAGCCAATGCTTCGCTTTTCATGCATTCGATACGAGAAAGGTAGTCGCTGCTTAGTCCTAAAGCCTCGGAGAGTAACTCGGCCATTGTCTCCCTCAGCTTAATCATGCATTTCACATACTCTTGCACTTCTTTTCTGCAAATTATTTATGCAGAGCGCGGAATATTAGTTACGAATTACTACTTCGAGGCAGCAACATCGGTGAGTCGAATGAGAAGTTGTTCTACTTGTCAAAAAATTAAACACGGTTGACGGATTTCGAAAAATTCACAAAGAATAGTACCAGAATATATTCTACTATACACGATTTGAAATTTACACTAAGAGAGAGAGAGAGAAGATTTATCTTATTTTCTTGAATCATGTAGGGTCAGCGGAATATGTTAATGCCAACTACTAACACGTACTGTAGTTACGTAATTGAACTAGAAAATATATGTAATTTAGTCTAAGAAAAATGAATCCAATTGGTTAGTTAATTTGTAATGGGAGATTGGTTCCTTTTTAATCCGTAATTTCAATCAAATTCTTCAAAAGGGATTGAAAAAAGTCAGTCAAAAGGGCACACATCCAAAAAAGGAAAAAACAAAAAACAAAAAACAAAAAAAACAGAACGTTGTGGAATGGAAGGTGATAGGACAATTGACCCATGTGCTACATGATGATATATTTTTTTTTTTATATAGTCAAAATTAAAAAGTGCTTTCCATAAAGCTAGGTCCAATATTTCATATTTGTTTACATTAGCACAGAAACATAAAAGAAGCCACAGTCAACAACACGTCGTACTAGGTTGCCAAAATGTTTGACATCAAAGAAAAAGGCTAATGGGCTACAAATTTGGTAACTCCGGGCTCTCCCCCCGGGAGACCAGGGCTTGAGCCCTACTGTGATGGTTTATAAGTTCAGAATTATGGATAGTTTATGAATTTTATGTGGATTAACTCTTCTTTCTTTAACCCCGTTGATGTATACAATATTGGCAAAAAAAAAAAAAAAAAAGGCTAAACTTCACAAGGCGCTACGAAATCGAAATTGATTATAAATTTTTTTGATATCTTCACGGGGCGACACTTCATATGACATGTAAACTTCACATGAGGTTTACGAAATCAAAATAGATTGTCAAAAATTTTGACATCTTCATTGGGCGACACTTCATACGACGTGTAAACTTCACATGACGTTTATGAAATAGAAATGGATTGTCGAAAATTTTGACATCTTCATGGGGTGACACTTCATATGGCACGTAAATAAGCCCCATATAATACACACCCGCACATGATTTGTTCATCTAATATATCGATCACATCGTATTTTATTTGTGAGATCTCATATCGGAAACTTATGAAAAAATCAAATTGTTTATATAATAATGTCCACCAACTACTACTAACTCAAGGTTAACGCTTTGAGCTATGTAGTTAGGCTAAGGATTAAATAGGTCAGCTGATACGGGTCGTTACATTATCAAAATATGGTCAATCGAGTATCACTAGGTAACACCCCATTTTTTTGTTGTTAAAAATAGACTTTTTTCCATAAAATTTTTCTTCAAAAATCCCATACGTACGACTAGTGAAAATAATACTATACTGGTGATCACATCTTTTTATCATCTCATGTGGAACTACTAGACACTTATCACGACTTGTAGTCTCTACATACGACAATGTTATAATGATCACTCACATGATATGGCCAACGGGCCAAGTGTGTTTTAGTTATCACCATAACATTGTCGCTTGATCATTTACATAACCCGTTTTATCACGCTACATGAATTACCATATCAAATGATACTCAAATATCATCAGAGTAGCTAATAGCTCAAATGTTTGATGCATATATATATACACACACACGGCGCTTCAGATAAGGACGCCCGCATAGTGGTAAAATGCGGACGTCGCTCGGCTGCCGTTGGATTGTGTTTTGAATGGTCCGGTTGCGCGAACAAACTATCCGCGCATCCGGACCATTCAAAACACAATCCAACGCCAGCCGAGCGACGTCCGCATTTTACCACTATGCGGACGTCCTTATCTGAAGCGCCGTGTGTATGTATATATATATATATCGGGGCGGTTCCGGGGACCCTTAAAAAAACCTCTAAAAAAATCCCGCCAAGTTTCCGTTCGAATTTTGATGATCCGAGCTGCTCAATGTATATATTGTTATGGATTTTACGCAATCCTACAACGCCCCTACGGATCTTGGAACAATGGATCACAGAATAAAGCAAACAAATACGTGCGTAATGAAAACTGGAAAGAAAACGAGACACAAGATATACGTGGAAAAACCTCAACGTGAGGAAAAAACCACGGGAGCCACACCAGTCCACTATGAAATCAATCCAAGAGTACAAGTCTTCTCACAATCTCTCTGAGATGTGTTTTCTCTCGCCTCTCTCTTTTTCACGCTCAGAAAAAGTGATTACAATAAACCCTAACACGCACAGCCGCGCACAAAACCCTAAATACAATTTAAGGCCCGAAGGCTCTCGGTAGCGCTATAGCAAAATTGCTATAGCGCTAGACCACGCGGTAGCGCTACACCAAAAATGGTGTAGCGCTAGGAAACCCACTGATCAAAAGGTTGCTGAAATGTTGTCTTACCCCAACAATCTCCCACTTGAAGATAACCTGAAGCATCCGCAAACAATCAACTGCAAACCCAAATAATCTCAATCAATCATGGACGTAGTCATCTGACCCCTCTTGGTGTGGCTCCAGGCCCATCATCTCTTCAAGCATGAAGGCCAACTGAAGTCGAACACAACTTCAGTTTCTGAACAGTAACAGACTTGGTCAACATATCTGCCGGATTTCGTTCCCCCAAAATCTTCTCTAGCAACAAATCCCCATCTTCCAAAAGCGAGCGAATAAAATGATACCTCAAATCAATGTGCTTCGTCCTGGCATGGAACACTGGATTTTTGGCAAGGTGTATAGCACTCTGGCTGTCACTGAAAAGAACGCAGTTCTCTTGCTTCAAACCTAACTCCTCCAAGAAGCCCTTTATCCAAACCATCTCCTTTGCAGCCTCAGTCACGGCCACATACTCAGCTTCTGTAGTAGATAATGTCACTAATTTCTGCAGACGTGAGACCCAACTCACCGCTGTTGAACCCATAGTATAGATATATCCTGTGGTACTTCGCCGCGTATCATGATCACCGGCAAAGTCAGCATCCACATATCCCTGCACTGTCAATTTCCATCTCCCAAAACAAAGTGGCAAATCAGTGGTACCTTTCAAGTATCGCATAATCCACTTTACTGCTTCCCAATGCTGTTTCCCCGGATTGCTAGCAAACCTGCTCACAACTCCCACTGCATGGGCAATGTCTGGTCTCGTGTTCACCATCGCATACATCAGGCTACCCACGGCTGAGGTATACGGAACCTTGGCCATGTACTCTCTCTCTGCATCTGTCTTGGGTGATTGCCCCTGAGAAAGTTTGAAATGACTTCCCAAGGGTGTGCCAACTGCCTTGGCACCCTGCATATTGAACCTCTCCAGAACACGCTCAATATACTCAGCTTGACTCAACCGTAAGGTTCCCTGAGCCTTATCTCTGCTGATTCTCATCCCAAGTATCTGCTTAGCTGCACCCAGATCTTTCATAGCAAACTCTGTTGCCAACTGCTGCTTCAATTTGTTGATCTCCCTAACACAGGAACCTGCTACAAGCATATCATCTACGTAGAGCAATAAAATGATGTAGCTAGACTCAAACCTCTTGAAGTAACAACAGTGATCCCCATTGCACCTTGTATAGCCACTGCGCTGCATGAAACCGTCAAACTTTCTGTACCACTGTCTGGGAGCCTGTTTCAAACCATACAGACTCTTCCTGAGCCTGCACACCATCTCTTCCTTGTCTTTCACAATGAAGCCAACAGGCTGCTTCATGTAGATTTCTTCATCCAAGTCTCCGTGAAGAAAAGCAGTTTTAACATCTAACTGCTCAAGGTGGAGATTTTCAGCAGCAACCATACTCAGCACCACTCTGATAGTGGCCATCTTCACAACGGGTGAAAATATCTCTGTATAATCAATCCCCTCCTTCTGTTGGAAGCCCTTTACAACCAATCTTGCCTTGTACCTTTTCTTGCCATCACTCTCCTGCTTAAGCCGAAAAATCCATTTGTTCTGCAAGGCTTTCTTTCCTGCGGGAAGCTGAGCTAACTGCCAAGTACCGTTGGAATAAAGAGAATCCATCTCTTCCTGCATCGCAGTCTTCCACTTTGCTGACTCAGAAACCTGCATAGCCTCATCATAGCACTCTGGTTCTCCACTGTCCGTCAAAAGCAAGTAATCAAGCGAAGAAATATATTTCGGATTCGGCTTGTGTACTCTAGTTGTCCTCCTCAACTCTCTGACCGCTGAACTAGTCCCTGTCTCTGGAGCTGCCTCATCTGAAACTGTCCCCTCTGAAACTGTCTCATCTAAAACTCTCTCCTCTGCCTGACCAGACCCCTGTTCAACCCCTCTGTCACCTGGAAGATCCTCCAACCCAAAGTACTCGGATGTATCTCCATCCGAAGTGGTACTCCCACTGCTCAGTTTGCTGTCCCTGTCTTTGTACATCACCTTTTCATCAAACACAACATCTCTGCTTCTGATTATCTTCCGGTTCTTGTTATCCCAAAAACGATAACCAAACTCATCTCCGCCGTATCCAATAAAGGTGCACTTCTGTGACTTAGCATCAAGTTTATCCCTGTCCTTGTCGCTAATATGCACATAGGAAACACAACCGAAAACACGTAAGTGTGAGAGACTTACCTCTTTACCACTCCAAACCTCCTCTGGTATGCCAAAATTCAACGGAACTGATGGCCCAAGATTGATCAAATGTGCTGCTGTGCTGACTGCATCTGCCCAAAACATTTTGGGCAACCCTGCGTGTAACCGCATGCTCCTAGCACGCTCAGTCAAAGTCCTGTTCATCCTTTCTGCAATGCCATTGTGCTGCGGAGTCCCTGGAGGTGTCCTCTCTAAACGAATCCCGGATAGAGCGCAGGCTTTCTTGAACTCCCCCAACTCATATTCTCCGCCGTTGTCGGACCTCAACCTTTTTACCTTCAAATCTGTTTCATTCTCAACCATGGCCTTCCACTTCTTGAAGACTTCAAAGACCTCTGACTTGTGCTTCATGAAGTATACCCAAACCTTCCTCGAGTGATCGTCGACAAAGGTAACATAGTAATAAGAACCGCCAAGAGAAGACACTGTAGCTGGACCCCACACATCTGTATGGACAAGCTCTAGCTTCTGAGCCCTGGGAGGCCTGCCGCCTTTCTGAAAGCTAACCCGTTTCTGTTTCCCGAAGATACAATCTTCACACATGTCAATATCCACTGACCCTAAACCCGGTAGCTTCCCTTTTGACTGCATAACCTTCATTCCCTTCTCACTCATATGCCCCAATCTATAGTGCCACAGATTTGAACTCTCCTTGCTGTCTATAACTGCAAGTATGTCGCTACCATGTGAAGTCAAGTAAAGTGTACCAACTTTCTTGCCTTTAGCCGTCACCATGGTACCATTGGAGACTTTCCACATGTCCCCTGTGAATGTCGATGTATAACCTGCTGCTGCAAGCTGTCCAACCGAAATAAGATTCCTCTTCAACTTCGGAACGTGCCTGACATCTTTCAGATACCATTTGAACCCATGCGTTGCAATCTGAACATCCCCTTTTCCCACAATACTGCAAGGCTCGTCGTCCCCCAAGTATACTTTCCCAAAGTCCCCTGCTACATAGTTCTGCAGAACCTCCCTGTTAGCAGTGGCGTGGAATGAGGCACCCGAATCAATCACCCAAGATTCAGTGTCGCTGTTCATGGAAAGAATAAGTGCATCGTGCACAACGTGAGCCTACTGCCCACCGTTATTCTTTTTCGGTGCTTTGCAAGTTTGTGACATATGGCCTGTCTGACCACAATTCCAACATTCACCTTTAATGGGCCGAACCTGAGATCTATCTTTATTTCCCTTGCCCTTGCCCTTCGATTTTGACCTGTTCCTGTTCTGATTCTGACCACCCTTGGTCTGGCTTCTGCCCCTCTGCTCAAAACTTAGAGCTGAACCTGAACTACCTGAACCATCGATCGAACCCCTTCTGACCTCCTCAGTCAGAATCAAACTAACAACCTCACTCAGTTTCAACTTTTCTTTCCCTGCCGAATTACTGACTGCAGTAACAGTACCCTGCCAGCTCTCTGGCAACTGAGACAGTATTAACAAGGCTTGAACCTCATCATCAAACTTGATTTCGACAGACATAAGTTGATCAACTATCGTATTGAACTCACTGAGATGTGACATAAAGGAAACCCCTTCAGCCATAGACAGATTGAAAAGTTTTTTCATGAGATGTACCTTATTCGCAGCAGACGGTTGCTCGTACATCTTTTTCAGTGCTTCCACAAGACCCTCCGTCGTTTTCTCCTTCAAGATGTTGTGGGTGACTGACTTTGAAAGGGACAGGCGAACAACCCCTAACGCCTTCCTGTCCAGGACGTCCCAATCCTCGTTGCTCTCATCTTTCTTCTTCCCCTTTTCTTTACCCAGCAGCGGCCGGTAAAGATCCTTCTGGTACAGATAGTCCTCTATCTGCGTTTTCCAGAACGCGAAGTCTGACCCGTCAAACTTCTCCATCCTCTGCTTGCCTTCTTCAGAACCCATAGCTCCCACTGAACTCTGGCCTGCTCGAACGAGATTAAACCCTAACCTGTCGAACAAAACCTACCGCAACCGCGGCTCTGATACCAGTTGTTATGGATTTTACGCAATCCTACAACGCCCCTACGGATCTTGGAACAATGGATCACAGAATAAAGCAAACAAATACGTGCGTAATGAAAACTGGAAAGAAAACGAGACACAAGATATACGTGGAAAAACCTCAACGTGAGGAAAAAACCACGGGAGCCACACCAGTCCACTATGAAATCAATCCAAGAGTACAAGTCTTCTCACAATCTCTCTGAGATGTGTTTTCTCTCGCCTCTCTCTTTTTCACGCTCAGAAAAAGTGATTACAATAAACCCTAACACGCACAGCCGCGCACAAAACCCTAAATACAATTTAAGGCCCGAAGGCTCTCGGTAGCGCTATAGCAAAATTGCTATAGCGCTAGACCACGCGGTAGCGCTACACCAAAAATGGTGTAGCGCTAGGAAACCCACTGATCAAAAGGTTGCTGAAATGTTGTCTTACCCCAACATATATAGTGTGTGTGTGTGATTATACGTACCTGCAAACAAGAGGAATAGCTTGAGGATCCAAATAATCATCATTGAAAACACAAGTCAAAATATCCCTCCAACTAGCCGCATCGAACTCCCTAGGCGGCACATTGCTATTGAACCTAACCCTCTGTCTACTATCCCCGGAATAGTACTCCATCTTGTCCTCTCTCCTCTGCTCGTGAAACCTCCTGACTGCCTCCAGCATCGCCTCCATGACCCCGCTCGGCACCCCGTGGTTCACCATCCGGAAAAACCCCCACTGGGACGCGGCCGCCCGTATCCCCTCCACCACCTCCCTCCGCCTTGCCCCGTCGAACTCCACCCCGGTGAAGTCCACCGTGGGGAGCTCGAGGGGGGATTCGGGCAGCGGGTTTTCTAGGCTCTCCGGGGGGTGGACGAAGAATTCGGGGAGCTTCTTGACGCCGGCGTCGACGAGTCCCTTGACGCCAGCTTTCGTCTCGGCGAATTCTTTCACTTGCTTGGCCCAGTCGTACTGGGTGTTTACGGGTTGTGCTGGGATCGTTGTGGCGACCATTGTTGCAATGGGGGCTATGGTGTTTTGAGAGAGAGAGAGAGAGAGAGTAAACGTGTGGTGCGTTATGTATTTGGTGAATTAGCTAGGGGCCAAGTATCCCTTTTATAGTGTTAAAATCAATAGTGTTGTAAGAAGATGCATGGCAGATTAAGTAATGACATGGTCCCCAATACTCTATTATGCGTAGGGCTGTAAATGAACTGAGCCGTTCACGAACTGTTCGAGACTCGGTTCGGCAAGAACTCGTTCGAGTTCGATTTGTTTGCTAAACGAATTGAACCTGAACCTCAATTCTAGGCTCGTTCCGTAAATGAGCCGAACTTGAGCCTAACGGTATTCGGCTCGGTTAGGCTCGTGAACCTATACTTAAAATTTAATTAATAATTCAATAGGGGTCTATTTGTAAATATAAAAAAATTTAAGGTTGTATATATAATTCAATACTTATTTTTCTCCCAAATTCTATACGATCAATGAGAGAGTTTGGGTTCGCTTGAGTTTAATGAGCCAAGCCGAACCAAACCCGAGTCTTGACGAGCTCAATTCGAGCTTAGATTCGGCTCGGCTCCATTCGTTTGAGTTTAACGAGCCAAACTCGAGCAAAGATGTTCAGGTTCGAATCGAACCCGAGCCGAACTTGAGCCAAACTAGTATCTTAACGAACCCAATCGAGCCGAACCCGAGCCTTGAAAAATTTTAACGAGCCGAACTAATACCTTAACGAACTCGAGCCGAACTTAACAGGGTTCGGCTCGATTCGGTTCGTTTACAGCCCTAAATTTATGCGTGGCATGCTATCTAGAAGTTCTGTGAATTCAAAGAGTAAAAATTCAACGAAGTCAGGCTCCGTTAAGAAGGGCAGAAGTTTCCCGTGCTTTTAAATTAAAAGTTTCGACTTCAAGATCACCTTTTCATTCACTTTTCTTTTCTTTTTAAAGCAGTAGTATAAGATTAGTTAACTCCGAGGGGTAGTGCATTTGGTGATTGGTCAGGACGTCGGAGGGGCCTATCATTCCGAGGTCTCAGGTTCGACACTCCTGTGCTGCGAAAAAATTCTTGAGGCCACCCATGTGGAGTTGAGTTTTGTTCACCCTCCATTTAAGAGGATGAACATTACCCTCCTTCTTATTGATTGAAATGATGTGGACCCCACCACAAAGTGATGTCATGCTTACCAAAAAGTGTATTGCATGGTAAGCATGACATCACTTTGTGGTGGGGTCCACACCATTTTAACCAATAAGAGAAAGGGTAATATTCACCCTCCTATTGCACTCCACCCATGCGTAAAAACTCTTTGGATTAGCAAAGGGTGGTGGCCGAGGGCCGTAGAGATTTAGTCATGTGGTGCATGCAAGCTGACCCGAGGAACTCCATGCGTTACCAAAATATAAAAGATTAGTTGAGTTTATAGTTGACTATATATGTTACCCATGCATGTTCAAATATCAACGGGTAAAATATAATTTCCATACTATATCTTATCTCCAGACTACATTAATATACTATACCGTGTAGTACTGAAACACCTATGATATCATTTTATATGATTAATATATTCCTTTTTAGTACGATGTTAATTTCAAAATTATTTGACGTGTACTCCATTACAATTTTACGGGACGGGGTTGCTGTAGTGCACCCCGCACTACAAGTATAGTATGGTTAATCTGGCCGTCCATCTCGGCAATAAACGGTTCGAATTTTCATCCGAACAATGAACGGTAGGATCGACTGCACTATACGGTGTAGTGCGGCGGGTGCACTACAACCCCTTCCATTCCCAATTTTACAGTCTTCAATATTCCAGCCGGCCCGGCCCATTCAACAAAATGTACATATTAGTAATATCGTATTATTAAATGACACACTCTTTAGCTTATTATGGATTAATTTAATCCATAACCACTGTCAGGCACCATCGTTACCGCTACAATTAATCACCTAATCCTCTATGAGAATTCTCTCTGTGAAGATGGCGTGAGAATTTTCATGAGATCCGGACGGACCACCGTCCACCGCACCCACCACTTGTACTGCACAATCAAGTTCATTTCATTCAAAATAATTAGTCGGTTAAAGAACAGCATGCATGGGAATGGGAGCACAAGTCAATTTCGTTCTCTCGTTTCACTTTACATTCTCTAAGTTAAGTAGTATATCAAATCTGTTGTTCTCCTGCTTGCCCACCAAACTTGGTCAATGTTGGAAACTGAACAACGAGATCGATGTGCATTCCATTTCTCTTTTTAATTAGTCCATTCCAATATTTTATTATCTCATCTCAAGTTAATTTTACGATTCATTAATCCTGCAGCATATCAACATAGTCTTTACTCCGTTCTCAATTTTCGCATTACGCTCGCGCTCTCAATCATTGTTCTCACAAATTTTACTAGTTTAGAATGTGTTTCAAAGACGCTTTTACTCTCGCGTGCGAATTATGTGACTTATTAGCTCATCACACTACAAAATAATCACATACCATCTATATTAATTCACATGCAGCCTGGCCTAGATATATATGCTCTGATCACCGCTTGGACTTGCGATATTCGATTCTTCCTCTAAAGGACAATTTTATTTAATTTAATCATGAAATTAAACCAACAACAAAGAACATATTGTTTGACTTTGCGATACTCAGAAAACCAATTAACTTCTTCTTCTAGAAAATCACCGTCTTGTGTATACTATTCAGAGTTTATCACATGTGGTAGTACTTGTTTATATATATCATTAAGTAATCATAGGATTGACAAATCCTTTTTTTTTTTTTTTGGTAAATTAGCTTGAAATTAAAAAAAGGTTAACCGAATATACAGCCTGCAAGGAACAAATCCCAAGAGGAAAAGAAAAGGCAAAAAGAAGAACAATGAAAAAAGTGCGATAACCCATGACAAATCCAATTTACTTTAATACTCACTACACGTTTCAAACAAGTAAGAATAGACTAGTACGACTTTATTGTCAACAAAGAAGAAATCACAGCCAGGGGAACACAGGGACCATATACTACAGTTGTGCAATACTGCGCAATCCGAGCCGTTCAATATCTCTTCAATCAGAGGTTCATATTCTGGAGTAGTTTATGAAATTTTAGACCATTGAAAACACTTTTGAATGACTTGGATTATGACCTTGCATTACAGGGTCCTGGTAAAAATAACGTTATGCAGAATGTCCCGGCCGGACTAGCTTGCGCACGCTACTCTGGAAGCCCCTTTCCTCCACGCAGAGTTATTTTTTTAAAGAACCCGAGACTTCACGGGCCCATACTTCTAGAGCTTTGCGGTCCATAATTAAAATCTGATTGACTATATATGCAACAACCCAGATTTTTGCGCAGAACATATTATTTTCAAACTATATGGTAATTTCAACATGCATTAATTATTTGATTACGTTGAAATTAAACGTACATTTACAGCCCACCTGTGATGGAGGCATAGCTAAACAAGCCAAAAACTTGAGCTCAGCTTCTATTAGTCTCGTTTACTAAACAAGCCAAAAACTCGAGCTCGAGCTCGTGACCTGCTCGGTACATTTACAGTCCTAGCTAGGCACCACGTGGCAGTGCCTCAAAAACCAACAAATAATTTTTTTGAACGAGTGATTACACTTATGTTAGGTCCATACAATTAGTACTGGGCCCTACAGAAATGCGCAATGGAGAGAGGGGTGTTGGGGCATGACGTGGCAGTGCCTCAAGACCACCAAATAATTTTTCTAAATTAAAGAAATAAATTTGGACCAGATGGAGTACTGTATTATAGAAAGAGATAGTCAGTATAATCGTGCCAAATGTTGTTTCCTGTAACATCACACAACCAACAGATATTAAAATTTGATACGATGTTGCAACCAAGAATTAAAAATAGGTGGAGTAACTTCTATAATATATTAGCCAATCTTTGATGGCTTAGATGAGAAATGCGGGCTTCATTTAATATATTCAAGTCTGTCCCCCTTAAATTTTCATTTTCCAAGCTCGTCACTAGTCCATTTATTTTTCTAAAGTACCCATGGAGTATAAATTAATCATGCTCGCTATTATAATTTATAGTTTGCAACCTTAATTATGATTATACGAATAGCAAGGAATATATATATATGTATACGTATGCATTAAAAAAAAAGGTATTCTGTACTGCTGAGAAAAAAGAAAAAGAAAAAAGGGTAATGTGTATATAGGTATGGTAGTATCTTTTTTTTTTCATAATATAAATATGGAATGCACATCATTATGATAATTTTATACGGGCCGGGTTGATTTTAAGAGATATTTTCAAACCCATGTCAATAACTAAATGAGCTTAGAAACTCAACCCAGACCAACTCAATTGGCCTAGATCCATATCTAAAACCCTAAAAAAACAGGCTGGGTTGGGTGGCTAGTGTGCACTCCTAGAATGAACTGATGGGATTATTTCAATCCCACCCGTGACGGAGGCGTACCAATAAAACACGCACAAAGATAGATACAATGTATACATGTGATTCACCTTCAATACCTACTTCATAGGGCAGGACAATTTCCAGAAACATTGAATTGAATGATCAGTACAATGAAATAAGAAATATTCAACCTAAGCCGTAGCTCAGTACTTGTATTTTGGTCTTCACCTTTCACCTCTGGAATTTCAATTAATTTGTTGTCTTTGTCTGGGCCATCAAAGAAGCACCTTCTTTCTCCCTGTCTAAATTGACACTTCGTGGACTTTCACGAACTGTTTCTAGAAACCCACCATCAGCTTTTTTTTCAACAAAGCAAGAATTAAAACAGTGAATAACTAGGGGGATGATTCGGATGAACCCCTGGCAAAAGCTACACCAGCCAACAGGGCTCGGTGTGAAGCGAAGTCCCACATCACACATCGCTTGGGTACCTAGAGTATTATATGAAGTATACAAGCATGAAATACAATGTTACCTTTGGTCAATATTAAGCTGAAAATGATCGATATGTAATGATATTTGGCTTTATCTTTGGTCACTATGATAGCGAACTCCAATTTTATATCCAAAAAATTGATTCTAAAAGCATCTCCAACTCCGGCTTCAAATTTGAAGATGTCAAATTTTTTTTCGAAAACTTACATGATCGATTTGACATGTTGAATCGCAAAGTTTTGTCGTTTTTGAACTTTAGAGATGCATCCGAAATCCTATTTTGTGCAATACTCTAATGATCTTCGTAATGGTCGTTGTAAAGTGGTCAGTGGTGGTGAAGTGACGGTAGTGAAGATGGTGGTGGACAGATGGTTTTAGGGTGATGGTTTTGGTAGTGGAGGAGTGATAGCTAGTACTCCAATGATCTTTGTAATGGCCTGCTATCTCTCCCCTTTCCATAAAACAACGTTTATTATTTTTATGGTTGGATTCCACATTTTTCTAGTATTTTGAAAATCCTATTTATCGATATATAATAGGTCTTTATCTGATTTGAAATGAGGGAAATGTGAGACTTTTACCGAAATATATATTTTGTTTTCCGACCAACCGAGGGTAAATGGTCATATCATTTTATGTACAATTAAATTAGGTTCAGAACTACTTTAGTTAGAAAATAGATTCAACAAGCTTTTTAACGTTTCAAACCACGCACAATTCGGAGTTTGGGAGTGTTCGAGACAAGCCCGCGAAGTTTGAAATATTGTGTACTTTTAATGCTCCTTAGGCGCAATTCTATGCTCCTCGGGTGCATCTTGTACAACTTACAAATGGCCAACTTTTTGCGGTCTTGCCACAGACATTTCCAAACTCCGATTTCGACTTGGTTTGAACCGTCGAAAATTTTGTCTAGACTACTTTCTAACCCAAGTAGTTTGGATCCCAAAATTGTTTATACATCGAAAGATATGACAATTTTATCCTTGACACGTTGAGAAATAGATTACGTTGAAAATATACTCGCATTACACTAATTTTAAACCGGATCGAAATCTATTTTATATCAATAAAGAAAGTATTCAAAGTACTATAAATTGGTGGAATAGAACCATAACAATATTAGATTTTCTATAACAATTCACAATTGAGCAGTCGATGATTTGAACACTCTAATCCTAGACTTTGATGAGATTCGAGTTGAGTGTCAATGTCCCCCCGCCTCCCCGCGCGGTTCGAATGGCGAAGGCATCGGATGAAACGTATCAGAGCGATGCCTGGAAAATGAAAATGAAGAGCTCAGGGACCATATGCAACGGTGAAAAACATGAATTTTACCACTCTTTCTGCAGAAAACAACCACCGCGTAAGCTTTGAGTGACTCCGGGATTACTTCTATTTATACATTAGGGCTATTACCTGCAAACTTAAGCCTACAATGCCGTATTTATTACACTGCGTTGAAACTACATAGCGGGACGCGTACGATTCGAAGGGACGTAGCGATAATTTGAAAGTGAAATTATGCGGAAGCGTTCAATCTACTCCTAGAGGGGGGGTGAATAGGAGTTGAGATATAAAAAATCACCAATTTTTTGATTTAAAAATTAATATAGATGAACGGGCTGATTATCTCGATTAATCCAATCCAAAAATCAAGTACTGCAGTAGAATAAAAATTATGACAAGAGACACACGATTTACGTGGAAAAACTTAGGGTCCTAAATAACCCTAAGCCAAAACCACGGCCTAACACTACTGCTTTATTCTATTAATCAAAAAGAAGTACAGATTGCGAAATAGCAAAAACCTTACCCAAGCCTTTACCTATTCTCGCCAATCTCCGATGCTCCCAGAGCTTCTTCAAGATCCAATAGATGCACCACGGACTTCACGCCCGATCTCCGGATTCAACCAGCTCCGAATCAATATCAAAAGATTCGGCCACAGCAGCAAACGGCACAAAGAAGCACGAACAGTGAATGGATGAATGATGTGAACGTGACCAAAACAAAATCCTTAAATCCCGTGCACCCCCTTTGTTAAACAAAAAATAAAACTCGCCTCTGCCAAAAACCAAAAACTCGAGCAGTGCTACCTTTTCTTTCTTTTATGAAAACCAAACTCTCTCTCTGCTCTCTATGTTTTTTGACTTAGTAGGTCTAAGTATATATGGGCAGATGCAAAAAGAAAAACGTGATAGAAAACATGGGTTGTTGCCTTAAACAAAAAATCTTCTCGGAAAAAGCTCTACTCCTATAGACGATCAACCCCACTTTTTATACTTGTATTTTCCCCTTCTAGGAAAGATCTCTTAATGATGCATAAATGGAAAGTTAAATTTTCAGACCCTTTCAAAGATATTTGATTTAGGATACATATATATATATATATGGAAAACTAATTACCGGAGAGATTTACCAGAAAGAAAAATGTGTAGGAATAAAATTTCTAATCTTGCATGTTGTGTTGTGTAATGTTTTTACCTCTCACGCAATTGGATTGATTTTGCAGCGGTCAGCTTGGCACAGATAATGGGAGGAGTATCGAGCGAGCAACTACCCACTACGAACCTACCCATTACAATCAAATGGAGTCGATATAGCAAAGACACCAATGGAGGTTTTGGACAACCCCGGAAAGTGCCAAAAATTCTAACAATCTCCCCCTTTGGCATTTCCGGGACAAAACCAACTGCACTAAAACACAACGAAAAAATACAACTTAAAGAGATAAACACTAGCCTAAACTATGTCTATCCAATGAAGCTTGAGTTGCACCTGCAAAGATAGCTCAACAAAAACTATGCGACAAAATATATGTAACTAGAACGGGTCAGCATAATTTAATAATAAACACCAAGCAGCATTATATCCAAAAGCAGAAAACTAGACCAGCGATTCATCAATCATCAATAAAATAAATCTCCCCTTTTAAAAACACTAAAAAAAATTCTCCATCACTCTCCATTACTCCCCAACCCATGATCATACCAGAACCATAAAAATTCTCCCCCTTTTTTGTCACGGAAAAACAAAGGAAATGACTCTACCAGAGTGAGACACATGCAACTAGAAAGTATACGAGAGAATCATATGATATGCAATAACAAGAATCACATAGGCAAGATGACTATAAGAGACATGCATCGAATGAAATTTAAGACCATATCAACTCATGAAAGCAGAATGATGCAGATCAAAGAATGGACAGAATGCCATGCTCAAGCCTATGAATGTGAAGCGTAAACGCCGTGTATGAGGAGCAAGAAAACTTATCAAGGATTAAGAGGGCGCTATAATCTTATCTCAAGAAAGGTTTAAACAAGACTATCACGAGGAAGTCAAACCAGAAACGCTCGGACCTAGGAACTTAAGCACAAATCTCATCGGTTGTTTTAGACTCAAGATTAGCGACTTACACCTAACCTTGTGGGGCAAAGGACCAGGCAGCTATAACCTCTAAGGCGAAGAGACAAATATAAATAAACCCCATTTTTTTTCATTTTCTGCTTCCTTTTTTTTTTATATAGGGGTATTGTTTGTTTTTTTTTAAACAATAGATAAGAAATAAAAGAAAGTCTCAATTTGATTTTTCCAAACCTTAGAGGTGCGTTACACACCAATCCATAGGCGGCCCATCTCATAAGGAGTCAAATGAGGGAAAGCATCCCGAGGTAAACAACGAACATGTGGTCAATCAAAGTGATTAGTTAAGATAAACCCAACTGAGACTCAATAGAGACCACTTAAACAATGTAAGTTTGCTAGCTCCAAGTGAGATTGTGTGCATAGAAACGTGAGCATGGGATTCTAATACCAAAACAGAGAACATCACTAAGTAACAGATTGATATGATCGAAAATTCGATTCGATACATTACTCTCAAAGGCATATGCATATGTAAAACCGATATCAAGATAGCACATGATTCCCAAGCACGCAAAAAAACATTGCAAGCACGCACACGATTAAAAAAAAACTTTGACTCAAAACAATTCACAAAAAAAATACTACTAAGTACATAATAACACATGACAACTCAAAATTTAAAACATTCAAAGCAAGCATATGAGATGACATGTGACCCCACACACAATCTAATCTAGAGAAATTAAACGAAGAGATTTCCTAAGGTACTCAAACCTAAGAGAATCTAAAGGCTTAGTGAAAATATCCGTTGTTTGAACTTGTGTGGGTATAAACTTATAATTCAACTGACGAACTTGAAAGCTTAGAGAATAACTCAATTCTCCCATTAGGCTCATTTGAAACTCATGGGACATCTGTGCCCCAAAGTGTTTCGCATGCCACTCATTTGTGGATCCGAACACAATATCATCAACATATATTTGAGGGATCAAAAGGTCGCTCTCAATTTTCTTCAGAAATAAAGTTCGGTCTACTCCCCCTTTCACAAAGCCGGTATGTAAAAGATGGTCGGTCAAACATTTAGTGGTTGCAACTAAATTTATCTTTTTATGGGGGCTTTTTATTTGTTTGCCCTTCATGTAACCATCACACACAAGCCCTTGCCCGTTGGCAAGTTCGGGCACTCCCCTCACATTGTCGTTCTTGATTATTCGATGCAATTCTGGAAAATTTACATGTCCTAAACGTTGGTGCCAAATTTCTACATCGTCAAGCAAGACTCGATGACACACATTAGAACATGCAATTTCAACACAATAGCAATTATCCGAGGAACGAACACCTTTAACCACACACACCCCCAATGCATCAACAATAGAGCAATTATTTTTAGAAAAATTGACTTCATGCATATTATCACAAAATTGCCCTATGCTTAACAGGTTAGCTTTCAAACCCTCAACATATAATACGTTATCTAACGGAGGGATCCCGAGCGCGTTTATGGTGCCTTGTCCTATGATTTTACCCGTATTACCATCACCGAATGTGACAAAACCACCATTATACTTCTCTAGCTTAGCAAACAAAGATTTATTTCCGGTCATGTGTCTAGAACATCCACTGTCTAAGTACCAAGCGCAAGCATCATGTGCCTGAAAAGCAGTGTGTGCTACATGACAAACGAAATCGACTCTCTTCCATGTTTGCTTCGGTATGGTGTTCACATGCGAGGTGTGACCGTGTGTAGTACGTCTTTCAATAATCCTATTAGTCTCTCCATTATTTTTAGTCAAATTTGACAACTTTTTGATTTCCTTGACGAGGTGAGAAGTTTGATTTGCCAACTGACTCAATTTCTTTTGAAAATTCTCATTCTTAATGTTTGTGGGAGACTGGCGCACAACTTGAGATCTTCCCACATTGGGTTGACCATATCGAACATTTTTATTAACTGGGGCTACAAACAATTTCCCCTTTGTTCTCTGATTGTCCCTTCTAAGTGTATAACAAAAAGGTCGAATGTGACCTTGGTCACCACAGTAGTGACAGATGAAAGGATTTTTCTTAACAGGAGCATGAATATTGTTGTACGCATTTTTAATGATGGTGGGAGATTTAATAGAAGATTCGGGTTTATCGCTCACTACCTCATTCTTTGCAATTTCAGATTTCACAAACTTGATTTCCTTTTTTGTGAACTCGTTAGCCTTAGGTGTCAGTGAAGGTGGATCAACAAACCCTAAGCCACTTCTATTTCTAAACGTACGTGTCATTTCGGCAATACGAGTTGCGCCACACTCATTACGCTTTATGGCCTCAGTGGCCTCCCTAAGGTCACGCTCCAATTCAAAAATCCTATCATTAGACCCTTTGAGAGCTTTCAAGGCATCCACACGCACTCTCTCAATTTTGGCAAACTTGTCTTCCAAATTAGCATTATAGGTTTTTAATACTTCAAGCTCGATGTTCTTAGATTCAATGTCATCACTAAGTTTGTTCCTCTCACCACTAATTTTCTCAATGACACTCATGAGTTCCTTATTTTTCTTTTTCAGTTTGACACCCTCTTTAAACAATTGATTATAGGCCTCATGAATAGAATCTATATCATCATCACTCTTCTCACAGTCTTCGTCAGTCGAGACATACTTACTATCATCGCTAAGAGTTGTAGAAAGTTCAACCAATTTGGGGGATGTGGGGGACTTAATGTTGGCAACAAGCACAGAATATCTAGAAGCTTCATAACCCCCATCACTACCCTCATCACTATCGTCATCCCACGTAGCCTTATACCCCTTGGCCACTTTCTTTTTAAGAGTGTTTGCACACTCTGCCTGAACATGCCCGAAACCATGGCACTCGTGACATTGTATACCTTGGGGTTTCTTGGATTTATCAATAGAAGATTTCTTTTCATTATCCACAGAATTAAAATTGTTACCTCCACTAGTCGAAGAAGAAAAATTTCCAGATTTATTATTCTTACGGATTTCAACAAATTTTCTGAATTTCTTAGCAAAGAAGGCAAGTTCTTCTTCGTCAAGGTCATTATCACTCTCTTGTGTCACAGAGGATTCTTCTCTAGATGATTTAAAAGCAATGCTTTTATTGAGCTTTAATGTAGGTTTCTTTGAGAGATGATTCAATTCAAACGTTTGAAGTTTACCTACAAGTTCCTCAAAAAGAATGTCATCAACTTTATCACTTTCTTCGATTGCAACTACCTTAGCCCTAAACCTTTCAGGAAGAGACCTAAGCACTTTTCGACAAACTTTAAGATTAGGGATTGGTTCTCCTAATGCATGGAAGGAATTAACAATGTCACTCAATTTAGTGATAAAACTATCAAATGTGTCATCTTCCTGCATTCTCAAATCTTCAAAACGTGTTGTAAGCATTTGGAGTTTTGAAGTTTTAACTGTCTTAGTACCCTCATGGGTGACTCGGAGAATATCCCAAGCCTCTTTTGCAGTGGTGCATGCGGAAATACGACTAAACTCTGTTTTACTTAATGCACCATAGATAGCTCCTAAAGCTTTAGAGTTTGCCTCAAAACTATCATTGTCAGCAGTATTCCATTCTTTGTCCTCCTTAGCCCTCATCTGTTTAGTAGTAGTGTCTTCTATGGTAGGGGCCTCATAGCCGTACCTAACAGATCTCCAAACCCTAACTCCTAAGGAACTCAAATGCGTGGTCATACGGGCTTTCCAGTACGGATAATCATTACCGTCAAAAAAAGGTGGCCTCGAGTTTGAGGCTCCCTCTCGTGGTGCGTTCATGTCCATTATAATATAACCAGAATTAAACTCAGGTGGTTAAACCTAAACAGAGCAACCCGCTCTGATACCAATTGAAATTATGCGGAAGCGTTCAATCTACTCCTAGAGGGGGGGTGAATAGGAGTTGAGATATAAAAAATCACCAATTTTTTGATTTAAAAATTAATATAGATGAACGGGCTGATTATCTCGATTAATCCAATCCAAAAATCAAGTACTGCAGTAGAATAAAAATTATGACAAGAGACACACGATTTACGTGGAAAAACTTAGGGTCCTAAATAACCCTAAGCCAAAACCACGGCCTAACACTACTGCTTTATTCTATTAATCAAAAAGAAGTACAGATTGCGAAATAGCAAAAACCTTACCCAAGCCTTTACCTATTCTCGCCAATCTCCGATGCTCCCAGAGCTTCTTCAAGATCCAATAGATGCACCACGGACTTCACGCCCGATCTCCGGATTCAACCGGCTCCGAATCAATATCAAAAGATTCGGCCACAGCAGCAAACGGCACAAAGAAGCACGAACAGTGAATGGATGAATGATGTGAACGTGACCAAAACAAAATCCTTAAATCCCGTGCACCCCCTTTGTTAAACAAAAAATAAAACTCGCCTCTGCCAAAAACCAAAAACTCGAGCAGTGCTACCTTTTCTTTCTTTTATGAAAACCAAACTCTCTCTCTGCTCTCTATGTTTTTTGACTTAGTAGGTCTAAGTATATATGGGCAGATGCAAAAAGAAAAACGTGATAGAAAACATGGGTTGTTGCCTTAAACAAAAAATCTTCTCGGAAAAAGCTCTACTCCTATAGACGATCAACCCCACTTTTTATACTTGTATTTTCCCCTTCTAGGAAAGATCTCTTAATGATGCATAAATGGAAAGTTAAATTTTCAGACCCTTTCAAAGATATTTGATTTAGGATACATATATATATATATATATGGAAAACTAATTACCGGAGAGATTTACCAGAAAGAAAAATGTGTAGGAATAAAATTTCTAATCTTGCATGTTGTGTTGTGTAATGTTTTTACCTCTCACGCAATTGGATTGATTTTGCAGCGGTCAGCTTGGCACAGATAATGGGAGGAGTATCGAGCGAGCAACTACCCACTACGAACCTACCCATTACAATCAAATGGAGTCGATATAGCAAAGACACCAATGGAGGTTTTGGACAACCCCGGAAAGTGCCAAAAATTCTAACAGAAAGAAAATTCCAAGAATTGCAATTGCAAAATCAATGAGTTTGTCTACCTATATGTGTAAAAAAAGACAAACAAGCCGGCCTCAACGTGTTTAATTGCACTGAATTCAATTTCATCAACCAATGTACAACCAAGATTTGATGGGGTTGTGTGGTCTACATATTGCCTCAACGTGTTTAATGAGGTTGTTCAACGTTATGATACCACCAAGATTTGATCGTGATAGGTCACAAGAGGCTGCTCTCAGTGCACTCTGAAGCATGAAATTCAAGGTTTTGAATCACATACCGTACCGGTAGGTACACACCGGATTTGCCTATAACAGGTACCCAACCCTTCTAATTTTGTTCCAATTCAATTTCCGGTTGGTACATTAGGCAATTGCAAAAGAAGGCTCGAGCAAAATTGCATGCCTTCAAGCAAATAATGATAAGATGATTAGTATCAGCTGGGTACGTAGTTGTCTTCAGACATTGATTCTCGTAGTTGATTAAGTATCAATATTGGTTAAAGTTGATAATCTTTTCTCCTCGAATGCAATTGCCCAGTTCGTGTGGTAGGGATACGCCTTCCTCGTCAGCATATTTGGTGTGGTCGAGATACGTACGCCACCCTCGTCAGCATATTTTCTAGTCCACCATCGCTACTCGCTAGTATGTACTTTGTGAGGTTCTCCCAGAAAACCAAAACAAAAAACTGAAATGTACTTGGACACTCCTGAGATCGCCGTATATGTGTCGTACAATCTGAGGACACGCCGCTTGACCGGTCTATGAAATCTTAATATTTTCTTACGGTGGACCGATGATGCAATAGCCCAAGAGGAGGAGTATCTCCTTAAGCGTTCCAGAAACTGACTAGTAGAAATCATAACTGACCGAAGGATTTAGCGTTGAGGCCACTTGGGTTCGATCCGAAACGGCCCAACGGTCAAGACACATCGCCTCTGGCCATGTGATCTTCGTTTTTTAGCCGTTTTCGGCCGTTTAGGGCTCCGAAAGGCCTAATTTACAGTTGTGCAATACTGCGCAATCCGAGCCGTTCAATATCTCTTCAATAAGTGGTTCATATTCTGGAGTAGTTTTTGAAATTTTAGACCATTGAAAACGCTTTTAAATGACTCGGATTAGGACCTTGCATTACGGGGTCCCGGTAAAAATAACGTCATGCAGGGTGCCCCGGACTAGCTTGTGCGCATTAATCCGTAAGCCCCTTCCCTCCCCGCAGAGTTATTTTTTTAAAGAACCCGAGACTTCACCGGCCCGTACTTCTAGAGCGTTGCGGTCCTGAATTAAAATTTGATTGACTATACATGCAACAACCCAGATTTTTGCGCAGAACATATTATTTTCAAACTATATAATGTAATTTCAACATGAATGATCTGATTACGTTGAAATTAAACGTACAAATTACTATTTAGGCTTTGAATTTAGCGATGACGGAAATCTATATTTAGTTGGGAATAATATGTAAGGCTAATAAGAATCGGAGTAGTTGGGGTGTTGGGGCACCGCCACGTGCTGCCCTCAACAATTAGAGTATTTGGTAGTGTTGGGGCAACACCAGGGCTATAAACGAGTCGAGTTCGAGCTTGGTTCAAGCCTTAATGAGCCGAGCCCTTAACGAGCCAAGAGTAATCATTTTCTAAACTAGCCTTTTTAATCGAGCCTAGCCTCCCTCAACAAGCCAAGCTTTTGTCAAATGAGCCGAACTGAGTGGAGCTCGGCTCGTTTACTAAATAAACCGAAAACTCGAGCTCAGCTTCCACTAGTCTCGTTACTAAACAAGCCAAAAACTCAAGCTCGAGCTCGTGACCTGCTCGGTACATTTACAGCCCTAGCTAGGCACCACGTGGCAGTGCCTCAAAACCAACAAATAATTTTTTCGAACGAGTGATTACACTTATGTTAGGTCCATATAATTAGTACTGGGCCCTATAGAAATGTGCAATGGCCGGAAAGAGGGGTGTTGGGGCATCACGTGGCAGTGCCTCAAGACCACCAAATAATTTTTCTAAATTGAAGAAATAAATAATTAGGACCAGATGGAGTACTATTATAGAAAGAGATAGTATAATAGTGCCAAATGTTGTTTCCTGTAACATCGCACAACTAACAGATATTAATTTGATACTCCATCCGTCCTTTATTTAGAGTCCAGTATTTCATTTTGGGCTGTCCCTTAATAAGTGTCCATTTTATAAAGTTAGTGAGTAAAAGTTGGTGCATTGTCTATTTTGTCCCTAAAAGTAAATTTCATTTTGAAAAGTTAGTGAGTAAAAATGTAATGATGATGGGTAAGTAAGGAAAGTGGAGGAAAAAATTGATGTGAAAGGTATAGTGATGATGTATTTTTAATAAGTTGGAGTTACGAAACATGACACTTAAAAAGGGACGAATGGAGTACGATGTTGCAACCAAGTCCATCCCCCTTAAATTTTCATTTTCCAAGCTCGTCACTAGTCGATTTATTTTTCTAAAGTACCCAAGTATAAATTAATCATGCTCACTAGTATTATAATTTATAGTTTGCAACCTTAATTATGATTAAGAAATTGATTTTGGCACTCCAGTTTTTATCACTGGCACTCCACTTTGTGTGTTAATCATGTGAGAAAATAAAACTAAAAGTGGAGTGCCATTGGCTAAATTTGAAGTGCCAAAATCACCTCCCTTATGATTATACGAATAGCAAGAAATATATGTATACGTATACATTAAAAAAAGGTATTCTGTAGCTGAGCAAAAAAAAAAAAAAAAAAGGTAATGTGTATATAGGTATGGTAGTATCTTTTTTTTTTCTTAGTATTTTTTCATAATATAAATATGGAATACATATCATTATGATAATTTTATACGAGCCGGGTTGATTTTAAGAGATATTTTCAAACCCATCTCAATAACTAAACGAGCTTAAAAACTCAACCCAGACCAACTCAATTGGCCTAGATCCATATCTAAAACCCTAAAAAAACAAGCTGAGTTGGGTGGCTGGTGTGCACTCCTAGCTAGGATGAATTGATGGAATTATTTCAATCCCACCTGTGACGGAGGCGTACCAAAAAAACACGCACAAAGATAGATTAAATGTGTACACGTGATTCACCTTCAATACCTACTTCATAGGCAGGACAATTTCCAGAAAAATTGAATTGAATGAGTACAATGAAATAAGAAATATTCAACCTAATTAGGCCCAAGCTCACTTGTATTTTGGTCTTCACCTTCACCTTCACCTCTGGAATTTCAATTTGTTGTCTTCGTCTGGGGCATCAAAGAAGCACCTTCTTTCTCCCTGTCTAAATTGACACTTCGTGGACTTTCACGAACTGTTTCTAGAAACCCACCATCAGCTTTTTCCTGGCAAAAGCTACACCAGCCACATCTCCAGCCAACAGGGCTTGGTGTGAAGCGAAGTTCCACATCACACATCACACATCGCTTGGGTACCTAGGGTATTATGAAGTATACAAGCGTGAAATACAATTTTATCTTTGGTCAATATTAAGCTGAAAATGATATGTAATTATATTTGGCTTTATCTTTGGTCACTATGATAGCGAACTCCAATTTTATGTCCAAAAAATTGATTCTAAAAGCATCTCCAACCCCAGCTTCAAATTTGAAGATGTCAAATTTTTTTTCAAAAACTTACATGACGATTTGACATGTTGAATCGCAAAGTTTTGTTGTTTTTGAATTTTAGAGGATGCGTCCGAAATCCAATTTTGTGCAATACTCCAATGATCTTTGTAATGGTCGTGGTAAAGTGGCCAGTGGTGGTGAAGTGATGGTGGTGTAGATGGTGAAGTGACGGTGGTTGACAGATGGTTTTAGGGCAATGGTTTTGGTAGTGGAGGAGTGGTAGCTAGGACTCCAATGATCTTTGTAATGGCCTGCTATCTCTCCCCTTTCCATAAAACAACGTTTATTATTTTTATGGTTGGATTCCACCCTTTTCTAGTATTTTGAAAATCATCTTTATCGATATATAATAGGTCTTTATCTGATTTGAAATGAGGGAAATGTGAGACTTTTACCGAAATATTTTGTTTTTCGACCAACTAAGGGTAAATGGTCATATCATTTTATGTACAAATAAATTAGGTTTGGAACTACTTTAGTTAGAAAGTAGATTCAACAAGCTTTTTAACATTTCAAACCACGCACAATTCGGAGTTTGGGAGTGTTCGAGACAAGCCCGTGAAGTTTGACATATTGTGTACTTTTAATGCTCCTCAGGCACAATTCTATGTGCCCCGGGCGCATCCTGTACAGCTCACAAATGGCCAACTTTTGCGGTCTTGCCACAGACATTCCCAAACTCCGATTTTGACTCGGTTTGAACTGTTGAAAATTTTGTCTAGAATACTTTTTAACCCAAGTACTTTGGATCCCAAAATTGTTTATAGTACATCGAAAGATATGACAATTTTATCCTTGACACATTGAAAAATAAATTATGTTGAAAACATACTCACATCACACTAATTTTAAACCGGATCAAAATCTATTTTTATCTCGATAAAGAAAGTATTCAAAGTACTATAAATTGGTGGAATAGAACCATAACAATATAATATTAGATTTTCTATAACAATTCACAATTGAGCAGTCGATGATTTGAACATTCTAATCCTAGCTCTTTGATGATATTCGAGTTGAGTGTCAATGTCCCCCTGCCTCCCCGCACGGTTCGAATGGCGAAGGCATCGGATGAAACGTATCAGAGCGATGCCTGGAAAATGGAAATGAAGAGCACAGGAACCATATGCAACGGTGAAAAAAGGGAATTTTACCACTCTTTCCGCAGAAAAAACAACCACCGCGTAAGTTTTGAGTGACACCAGGATTACTTCTATTTATACGTTAGGGCGATTACCTGCAAACTTAAGCCTACAATGCCGTATTTGTTACACCGCGTTGAAACTACATAGCGGGACGCGTACGATTCGAAGGGACGTAGCGATAATTTGAAAGAAAATTCCAAGAATTGCAATTGCAAAATCAATGAGTTTGTCTACCTATATGTGTAAAAAAAGACAAACAAGCCGGCCTCAACGTGTTTAATTGCACTGAATTCAATTTCATCAACCAATGTACAACCAAGATTTGATGGGGTTGTGTGGTCTACATATTGCCTCAACGTGTTTAATGAGGTTGTTCAACGTTATGATACCACCAAGATTTGATCGTGATAGGTCACAAGAGGCTGCTCTCAGTGCACTCTGAAGCATGAAATTCAAGGTTTTGAATCACATACCGTACCGGTAGGTACACACCGGATTTGCCTATAACAGGTACCCAACCCTTCTAATTTTGTTCCAATTCAATTTCCGGTTGGTACATTAGGCAATTGCAAAAGAAGGCTCGAGCAAAATTGCATGCCTTCAAGCAAATAATGATAAGATGATTAGTATCAGCTGGGTACGTAGTTGTCTTCAGACATTGATTCTCGTAGTTGATTAAGTATCAATATTGGTTAAAGTTGATAATCTTTTCTCCTCGAACGCAATTGCCCAGTTCGTGTGGTCGGGATACGCCTTCCTCGTCAGCATATTTGGTGTGGTCGAGATACGCCACCCTCGTCAGCATATTTTCTAGTCCACCATCGCTACTCGCTAGTATGTACTTTGTGAGGTTCTCCCAGAAAACCAAAACAAAAAACTGAAATGTACTTGGACACTCCTGAGATCGCCGTATATGTGTCGTACAATCTGAGGACACGCCGCTTGACCGGTCTATGAAATCTTAATATTTTCTTACGGTGGACCGATGATGCAATAGCCCAAGAGGAGGAGTATCTCCTTAAGAGTTCCAGAAACTGACTAGTAGAAATCATAACTGACCGAAGGATTTAGCGTTGAGGCCACTTGGGTTCGATCCGAAACGGCCCAACGGTCAAGACACATCGCCTCTGGCCATGTGATCTTCGTTTTTTAGCCGTTTTCGGTCGTTTAGGGCTCCGAAAGGCCTAATTTGCCGTTTTAGGAAATAATCTTTTTGCTTATAACTTTTGGTAGGAAAATCCAATAATTTCCATTCTTGTTGGAGAGGTTTTGTTTCTTCTTATATTTTCAGAATATGTAATAATTTTGGAACTTTCCAAAATTGGTATTTTTTCCTTTTCCTAGTCGTTTTAGGGTTTGCTTCTTATTTAAGGAGTTGTAAGCTTTAGGGCTACGGAGTTTTTTGATGATTATTGATTAATAAAGTGTCTAGAGAGCGTTTCTCTATATCTATCCCGTTTGTGATTGTCCTTGTTACACGTTTATTCTTCGATTCATAATTCTGCCCTGCATCAACCGGGGACACACATTGGACACAGTAGGGTGATTTTTCTAAAATTTAAAAGTTTTTTCACGATGAAATAGTTATGATTTCAAAAGAATTGTGCCAAAAGTGTAATATAAAGCGTGTATATGTGCATAAGATACACCTTCGGTCAGTAATGCATTCAATAGGAATCCTCTTGTAAATATTTAGTATTTACAATGTAGGTTTGCATAACTCAAAGAAAAAATAAAAAGGGGGTGTCCTTGCCGTGTCCGTGTCCCCATTTTTGGAGAATATTCATGTTCTCTATCCTTGTCTTTGCCGAGCTCAATTTTGGTTATTTAAGCATGAGTTATGATGTTGATCTTAAAACCTAGAAAGCACGACTCAGTTTGGATCGTTTGCGGTCTTAGATCCAAAATCGAAGTATATTTGCAGCATGAAATCTATGGAAATACTGGAAAATAGCCCCTTATATATATTTATTCAATACGATGGATCAGATAGGGATTCACACGATAAGTGTTTCAACACCTTAAGACATGAGCAATTACTTGTACAAACAACATCGCCAGAAGCCTACACAACAGCATAACTTTCAGTAACCTCTCCGGCCGGCACCGGCACCCGGCACTTCATAGCTTGAAGTGAGGAAGGGCAGAGTTGACATCTTGTCCTTTGGTCTTGTAATAGGTAAAGTACTCATAGCATAGGAATTCCCTGTATATCGCCGGACTTTCCTCTGACAGAAGCTCCTTTATGGGTCCGAAGGGTTTAGCTGCAGCCTTACTGCTGGGAGAGAAGAAGCATGCAACTGATACTCTTGGTCCAATTGGTTGAGCCAAAACTCTGTGCTCCACGCTTACGAACTTGTCATTTGATATGATCTATACGAAAAAGGGTTGAACAAAAGGGAAAATTGAAGTTAGAGAACAAATGGAGGAAATTAAGCACCCTTTGAAAATGCTCAGCAAATTTGGATTCTACATGATTTCTCAGTACTATTTCGGGATTTCGTTTGTTCGAACATAGAAAATCTGAAGTACTACTAGAATGCATGTTCATGTTTATGTTTATGCATTTGTTACGTACGATTCATACCTGCATCAGATCCCCGATGTTTGCAATGAGGGCGCCGGGAACTGGAGGGACATCGACCCACTGGTTTTTGTGAAGAATTTGGAGGCCGCCGATGTGGTCTTGCAGCAACAAAGTTAGAAAAGTGGTGTCTGAATGCTTGGGAGTGCCCAATGTCAGGTGCGGCTCGGGGCAAATTGGGTAGTAGAGGGAAGCCAACGCTTCGTTCTTCATGCATTCGATACGAGAAAGATAGTCGCTGCTTAGTCCTAAATCCTCGGAGAGTAACTCGGCCATTGTCTCCCTCAGCTTAATCATGCATTTCACATACTCTTGCACTTCTTTTCTGCAAATTATTTAAGCGGATGTGTTAGAGAGATTATGCAGAGCGTGGAATATTAGTAACAAATTACTTCGCTGCAGCAACATCGGTGAGTCAAATGAGAAGATGTTCTACTCGTCAAAAAATTAAACATGGTTGACGGGTTTCGAAAAATTCACAAAGTATAATACCAGAATATATTCTTATACACACGACTTAAAATTTACACTGAGAGAGAGAGAGAGAAGTTTTATCTTATTTTCTTGAATTATGGAGTGTGTTAGCGGAATATGTTAATGCCAACTACTAACACGTAGTTACATAATTGGACTAGAAAATAATATGTAATTTAGTGCAAGAAAAATGAATCCAATTGGTTAGTTAATTTGTAATGGAGTTGATTCCTTTTTAATCAGTAATTTCAATCAAATTTCTCCAAGGAATTGAAAAAGTTAGTCAAAAGGGCCCACACCCAAAAAAGGAAAGAACAAAAAACAAAAAAACAGAAAGTTGTGGAATGGAAGGTGAAGGTGCTTTCAATAAAGGTATGTCGAAGGTAGGTCCTTTCAATAAAGGGAATTAGGTCGAAGGTAGGTGCTTTCAATAAAGCTAGGTCCAATGTCATGCTTTCAATAAAGGGAATTAGGTCCGTTTTTCACATTTGTTTAAATTAGCACAGAAACATAAAAGAAGCCACGGTCAACAACACATCGTACTAGGTTGACAAAATGTTTGACAATCAAAGAAAAAGGCTAATGGGCTACAAATTAATTTGGCAACTCCTGGCTCGATCTCCCATTTGGGAGACCAGGGTTCGAGCTTCACTGTGACGGTTTATGGGTTCAGGGTTATGGATAACCATTGAATTCTTTGTAAACTAACTCACTAACTTCTCCTTTAATCCCTGTTGATCTATACAATATTAGCAAAAAAAGAAAGAAAAAAAGATAAGAAAAAAAGGCAAAACTTCACAAGACATTACGAAATCGAAATTGATTATAATTTTTTTTGATATCTTACACTTCATACGACAAGAAAACTTCACATGAGGTTTACGAAATCGAAATAGATTGTCAAAAATTTTGACATCTTCATTGGATGACACTTCATACAATGTGTAAACTTCACATGACGTTTACGAAATCGAAATGGATTGTCGAAAATTTTGACATCTTCATGGGGCCGGGCGACACTCCATATGGCACGTAAATAAGCCCCATATAGTACACACCTGCACATGATTTGTTCATCTAATACATCGATCACATCGTATTTTATCTCTGAGATCTCATATCGGAAACTTATGAAAAAATCAAGTTGTTTATATAATAATGTCCACCAACTACTACTAACTCAAAGTTAACGTTTTGAGCTACGTAGTTAGGCTAAGAGTTAAATAGGGTAGCTGATACAGGTCGCTACATTATCAAAATATGGTCAATCGAGTATCACTGGTAACACCCCTTTTTTTTTTTTTTGTTGTTGTTAAAAATAGAATTTTTTCCATAAGATTGTTCTTCAAAAATCCCATACATACGACTAGTGAAATAACACTATAAACTAGTGATCACATCTTTATATCATCTCATGTGGAACTACTAGACACTTATCACGACTTTGTAATCTCTACATACGACAATGTTATGATGATCACTCACATGATACGGCCAACGGGCCAAGTGTGTTTTAGTTATCACCATAACATTATCGCTTGATTTACATAACCCGTTTTATCACGCTACATGAATTACCATATCAAATGATACTCAAATATCATCAGAGTAGCTAATAGCTCAAATGTTTGATGCATATATATATATATATATATATATATATATATATATATATATCTATACACACGTGTTATTATACGTACGTACCTGCAAACATGAGGAATAGCCTGAGGATCCAAATAATCATCATTGAAAACACAAGTCAAAATATCCCTCCAACTAGCCGCATCGAACTCCCTTGGCGGCACATTGCTATTCAACCTAACCCTCTGTCTACTATCCCCGGAATAGTACTCCATCTTGTCCTCTCTCCTCTGCTCGTGAAACCTCCTGACTGCCTCCAGCATCGCCTCCATGACCCCGCTTGGCACCCCGTGGTTCACCATCCGGAAAAACCCCCACTGGGACGCGGCCGCCCGTATCCCCTCCACCGCCTCCCTCCGCCTTGCCCCGTCGAACTCCACCCCGGTGAAGTCCACCGTGGGGAGCTCGAGGGGGGATTCGGGCGGCGGGTTTTCTAGGCTCTCGGGAGGGTGGACGAAGAATTCGGGGAGCTTCTTGACGCCGGCGTCGACGAGTCCCTTGACGCCGGCTTTCGTCTCGTCGAATTCTTTCACTTGCTTGGCCCAGTCGTACTGGGTGTTTACGGGCTGTGCTGGGATCGTTGTGGCGACCATTGTTGCAATGGGGGCTATGGTGTTTTGAGAGAGAGAGAGAGAGAGTAAACGTGTGGTGCGTTATGTATTTGGTGAATTAGCTAGGGGCCAAGTATCCCTTTTTATAGTGTTAAAATCAATAGTGTTCTCTGACGATGCATCATGCGTGGCACTATGGCAGATTAAGTAATGACATGGTCCCCAAATCCCAATACTCTATTATGCATGGCATGCTATCTAGAAGTGTTTTACTATTCGATCTGTGAATTCAATTCGTTGGAAGGAGACCAAGTGACCGACCCTTTTGTTTTCTTCCCTCTCAGGTTGTCCAGCTGCCCAAAAAGATTCCCAAAAGGAGAGAAGTGAGAACACAAATTCTTAAATCCGACCCAGATTATTACTACCATTTCAAAGAGTAAATATTCAACGAAGTCAGGCTCCGTTAAAAAAGGCAGAAGTTTCCCGTGCTAGCTTTTAAATTAAAGTTTCGACTTCAAGATCACCTTTTCATTCACTTTTCTTTTTCTTTTTTAAGTACTATATACAAGATTAGTTAACTCCGAGGGGTAGTGCATTTGGTGATCGGCCAGGACGTCGGAGGGGCCTACCATTCCGAGGTCTCGGGTTCGACACCCCTGCACTGCGAAAAAAGGCTGACGAGGGCCGTAGAGATTTAGTCCTGTGGTGCGTGCAAGCTGACCCGAGGAACTCCATGCGTTACCAAAATAAAAAAGATTAGTTAAGTTTACAGTTAACTATATATGTTACCCATGCATGTTTCAAAATCATATCAACGGGTAAAATATAATTTAATCCATACTATATCTTATCCAGACTACATTAATATACTATACCGTGTAGTACTGAAACACCTATTATATCATTTTATATGATTAATATATTCCTTTTTAGTACGATGTTGATTTCAGAATTATTTGACGTGTACTCCATTACAATTTTACGGGATGGGCGTGCTGTAGTGCACCCCCACATTACAAGTATAGTGCGGTTAATTCGGCCGTCCATCTCGGCAATGGACGGTTCGGATTTTCATCCGAACAATGGACGGTAGGATCGACTGCACTATATGGTGTAGTGCAGCGGATGCACTACAGCCCATCCCATTTCCAATTTTACAGTCTTCAATATTCTAGCTGGCCCGGCCCATTCAACAAAACGTACTGGAGTACATATTAGTAATATTGTATTATTAAATGACACACTCTTTAGCTTATTATGGATTAATTTAATCCATAACCACTGTCAGGCACCATCATTACCGCTACAATCACCTGATCCTCAATGAGAATTCTCTCTGTGAAGATAGCGTGAGAATTTTCATGAGATCCGGACGGACCACCGTCCACCGCCTCCACCACTTGTACTGCACAATCAAGTTCATTTCATTCAAAATAATTAGTTGGTTAAAGTACAGCATGCATGGGAATGGGAGCACAAGTCAATTTCGTTCTCTCGTTTCACTTTACATTCTCTAAATTAAGTCGTAGGAGTATATCAAATCTGTTGTTCTCCTGCTTGCCCACCAAACTTGGTCAATGTTGGAAACTGAACAACGAGATCGATGTGCATTCCATTTCTCTT
Organism: Rhododendron henanense subsp. lingbaoense; assembly: GCA_020567845.1. Lineage (NCBI taxonomy): Eukaryota > Viridiplantae > Streptophyta > Magnoliopsida > Ericales > Ericaceae > Rhododendron > Rhododendron henanense. The sequence goes on along the minus strand of CM036312.1, from coordinate 3,289,490 downwards.
TTTAATTAGTCCATTCCAATATTTTATTACCACTCATCTCATCTCAAGTTAATTTTACGATTCATTAATCCTGCAGCATATCAACATAGTCTTTACTCCGTTCTCAATTCTCGCATTACGCTCGCGCTCTCAATCATTGCTCTCACGGATTTTACTAGCTAGTTTAAAATGTGTTTCAAAGATGCTTTTACTCTCGCGCTCTCGCGTGCGAATTATGTGACTTATTAGCTCATCACACAACAAAATAATCACATACCATCTATATTTCACATGCAGCCTGGCCTAGATATATATGCTCTGAACACCACTTGGACTTGCGATATTCGATTCTTCCTCTAAAGTAGGAGTACAATTTTACTTAATTTAATCATGAAATTAAAGTTATTAAACCAACAACAAAGAACATATTGTTTGACTTTGCAATACTCAGAAAACCAATCAACTTCTTCTTCAATTCTAGAAAATCACCGTCTTGTATATACTATTCAGAGTTTATCACATGTGGTAGTAGTTGTTTATATATATCATTAAGTAATCATAGGATTGACAAATCCTTTTTTTTTTTTTTTGATAAATTAGCTTAAAATTAAAAAAAGGTTAACCGAATGTACAGCCTACAAAGGCATACCCCAGGAGGAAAAAAAAAGGAAAAAGATGAACAATAAAAGAAGTACGATAACCCATGCACAACCCAAGACAAATCCAATTTACTTTAATACTCACTACACGTATTCAAACGAGTAAGAATAGATAGACTAGTACGACTTTATTATCAACACAGAAGAAATCACAGCCAGGGGAACACAGGGACCATATACTACAGTTGTGCAATACTGCGCAATCCGAGCCGTTCAATATCTCTTCAATCAGTGGTTCATATTCTGGAGTAGTTTTTGAAATTTTAGACCATTGAAAACGCTTTTAAATGACTCGGATTAGGACCTTGCATTACAGGGTCCCGGTAAAAATAACGTCATGCAGGGTGCCCCGGGCTAGCTTGCGCGCATTAATCCGTAAGCCCCTTCCCTCCCCGCAGAGTTATTTTTTTAAAGAACCCGAGACTTCACCGGCCCGTACTTCTAGAGCGTTGCGGTCCTTAATTAAAATTTGATTGACTATACATGCAACAACCCAGATTTTTGCGCAGAACATATTATTTTCAAACTATAATGTAATTTCAACATGAATGATCTGATTACGTTGAAATTAAACGTACAAATTACTATTTAGGCTTTGAATTTAGCGATGACGGAAATCTATATTTAGTTGGGAATAATATGTAAGGCTAATAAGAATCGGAGTAGTTGGGGTGTTGGGGCACCGCCACGTGCTGCCCTCAACAATTAGAGTATTTGGTAGTGTTGGGGCACCACCAGGGCTATAAACGAGTCGAGTTCAAGCTTGGCTAAAGCCTTAATGAGCCGAGCCCTTAACGAGCCAAGAGTAGTCATTTACTAAACTAGCCTCTTTAATCGAGCCTAGCCTCCCTCAACAAGCCAAGCTTTTGTCAAACGAGCCGAACTGAGTGGAGCTCGGCTCGTTTACTAAATAAACCGAAAACTCGAGCTCAGCTTCCACTAGTCTCGTTACTAAACAAGCCAAAAACTCAAGCTCGAGCTCGTGACCTGCTCGGTACATTTACAGTCCTAGCTAGGCACCACGTGGCAGTGCCTCAAAACCAACAAATAATTTTTTCGAACGAGTGATTACACTTATGTTAGGTCCATATAATTAGTACTGGGCCCTACAGAAATGCGCAATGGCCGGAAAGAGGGGTGTTGGGGCATCACGTGGCAGTGCCTCAAGACCACCAAATAATTTTTCTAAATTGAAGAAATAAATTAGGACCAGATGGAGTACTATTATAGAAAGAGATAGTATAATCGTGCCAAATGCTGTTTCCTATAACATCACACAACTAACAGATATTAATTTGATACTCCATCCGTCCCTTATTTAGAGTCCAGTATTCCATTTTGGGTTGTCCCTTAATAAGTGTCCATTTTATAAAGTTAGTGAGTAAAAGTTGGTGCAAAGGTCAATAGCAGTCCCCCCCCCCCCCCCCCCTCTCTCTCTCTAGAAGTTCAGAAGCCTTGACTGCCGGCTAGGGTTTCTTCCGCCTGGGGGGGAGGCGCCGCCTCTCCCCTCCTCCCCTTGGGCGTTTCTCCTCCTTACTCCACCTCTGTCTACCTATCTTCCACCCTTTCTCTTTCCCTCCGCGTTCTTCTCTTTCTCCCCTTCCGCATTCGTTTTCCTTCTCCTTTTTTTCTTTATTCACAAAAATGGTAGGCATGGTAACGAGGTTGGTGGCGGCGGGTCTTGATGTTGCAGTCGGAGTTATGGGTTTCGACATCCGAGCTTCTCCAGATCGTTTATGGGGTCGAATCGTCGATTTCTCGGCGATCAATGGTGGGGTGGTTCTGACGGCGACGAGATCAGCCTCGGTAAGATTTCTTGGCTCTTCGATCCTTCTTTCCTCGATCCTCTGTTTTTTCAACCCCCCTTCCTCTATTTCGCAGTGTAATTTCCGATAAGTGTTCTGCTCGTCGGTCTCCTCTCTCGGTCGTGTTCTTGGTTCTTGGTTTTCCAGCCAGGTTTGCTCTTGGGCTCCTGTGCTTCTGCTTAACGGCGAGGTTATTCCGGTGGACTGGAGCATGGCCGGCGTGCCTCCCGCCGGTTTCTACTGTTGGGTGGTCCGGTCTTTGCCTAACGGCTTCGGTTGAGTGCATGCGACTGTTTGGGTTTTCACTGTCGATCTGTTTGTTCAGTGGTGTTGGCTTTGGGCGCTCGGTGGTGGCTGAATGGATTGTCGACGGTGTGGTGGTGGGCAGTCGGAGCTGGTGGTGGTGTGGTGGAAGGCTTGTTGCGAAATTGCACTGTGTTAGGGTTAGGGTTTTGGGTTTTCTTTGGGCTGGGCTTCATTGATTTATTTGGGCTTTTTGGCCTATTTCTAGGGCTTTGTCCCTTTTGAGGTGTTTTTCTTTGGGCTTCACTGTTGTATTTGGGCTCTTAGGCCTTTGGGTGTATGGGCTTTGGTCCCACTTGGCTGTATTCCAACTTTTGGTTGGAGTCCCCTTCCCCATTTCCCTTAATAAAATGTTACTATTGCCTATCAAAAAAAAATTTGGTGCATTGTCTATTTTGTCCCTAAAAGTAAATTTCATTTTGAAAAGTTAGTGAGTAAAAATGTAATGATTGCTTGACCTGTCGGGTGTTAATAAATTTAAACTAAAAACGCGTCCCAAGCGTAGGACTCTCGACCAGTGTAGCACAATAAATCCGGAAGTACCGGAGTCGAACCACAGAGACGGACGGACGGTGCTTAACTTAAATGTGAAGAATTCTAGTTTAATCTGGCTCTTAGGTAGCCACCCCTTTGTCAGTTGATTGATGGATTGATCACCTAAACTACTAAATTGAATTAATTAACTATGAATTTAAAGGAGAGTACAGCCGTGGGAACCCAGCGTCTGCAACTAGCCTAACCAATATTCACTCGGGACACAATTATTTGATTCACTGATTTCAGAATAAGGGAAGAGGGGGTTCCCAATAAATGCCTACCGCCTGTCACCAGCCCTCATGCGCATTTGAAATCTGATGATGCCTGGGTTTTGTTTACTAGAAAATGATTCTCTTTCGTATCCCAAAATTGCTGGAAAAATAAATTAATTCGTACCCGAGATGAAATATTGATTAAATTAATCACAGGACGCCTTTGTCCCGTGGCTGCACCCTAAGGAACTACTCACACATGCTTGAAGTAACAGGGAATAAAAACCTAGATCGAAACATGATCATCTATTTTTAATAGAAATGGAAAATAAAAGAAAGATCTACGAAGAATAACTAATAACGAACAACTTTAATTAATGAAGTAAATACCAAACGTTACCAGAATCCAAGCGATTGAAGGAAATAGTGTCGAAAACTCAAGAACTGAGAGAAAACAAAACAACGTTAGAGAAAAAGCTGCTACGTAAAGTCTGGAATGAAAAATCTACCCTAAAACTAAGTTAAAACGGGATATTTATATTAATCCCCTTAAAAACAATTTAAATCCTAAACTAAATCGGAAATTGAACCGAGACGACCCCAAAACGCCGTCGTTCCTGGCCTTCCATAAGCGCTCGGTAGCGCTACACCAAAATAGGTGTAGCGCTCGCGAATCCATTAAGGGCGTGTTTCGTTGACCTGCTGACGTGGCCGTTGACCTCTCAAAACCCATTGTAGCGCTATACCAAAAGGCCTATAGCGCTCGCCAACTCTCTGATCTCTTCGTGCAACAAATTATGCCATTTTGAGCGCTATACCACTTCCTTTGTAGCGCTCACGAAATCTTTACTTCAACACTTAGTCTCCTCAACCCTTTTTGCTCTCAAACTCCACCTCGGCTTTCCAGGACACCTCCTATTAGCGTCAAAACATCCCAATTTCCTGCAATTTCAGCACAAACACAAAAACCAACCACGTGCACGTATTAAACGGAAAATGAGAATTAAAGGCACGTCTAACGCGCTAATTTCCCCTACTTAGGCGCTAAAATCCTATGCATTTCACGCGCCTATCAATGATGATGGGTAAGTAGGGAAAGTGGAGGAAAAAATTGATGTGAAAGGTATAGTGATGATGTATTTTTAATAAGTTGGAGTTACGAAACATGACACTTAAAAAGGGTCGAAGGGAGTACGATGTTGCAACCAAGTCCGTCCCCCTTAAATTTTCATTTTCCAAGCTCGTCACTAGTCCATTTATTTTTCTAAAGTACCCAAGTATAAATTAATCATGCTCACTAGTATTATAATTTATAGTTTGCAACCTTAATTATGATTAAGAAATTGATTTTGGCACTCCAGTTTTTATCACTGGCACTCCACTTTGTGTGTTAATCATGTGAGAAAATAAAACTAAAAGTGGAGTACCATTGACTAAATTTGGAGTGCCAAAATCACCTCCCTTATGATTATACGAATAGCAAGGAATATATGTATACGTATGCATTAAAAAAAGGTATTTTGTAGCTGAGCAAAAAAAAAAAAAAAAGGTAATGTGTATATAGGTATGGTAGTATCTTTTTTTTTTCTTAGTATTTTTTCATAATATAAATATGGAATACACATCATTATGATAATTTTATACAGGCTGGTTGATTTTAAGAGATATTTTCAAACCCATCTCAATAACTAAACGAGTTTAAAAACTCAACCTAGACCAACTCAATTGGCCTAGATCCATATCGATCTAAAACCCTAAAAAAATAGGCTGGGTTGGGTGGCTGGTGTGCACTCCTAGGATAAACTGATGGGATTATTTCAATCCCACCTGCGACGGAGGCGTACCAAAAAAACACGCACAAAGATAGATACAATGTATACACGTGATTCGCCTTCAATACCTACTTCATAGGGCAGGACAATTTCCAGAAACATTGAATTGAACGAGTACAATGAAATAAGAAATATTTAACCTAAGCCCTAGCTCAGTACTTGTATTTTGGTCTTCACCTTTCACCTCTGGAATTTCAATTTGTTGTCTTTGTCTGGGCCATCAAAGAAGCACCTTCTTTCTCCCTGTCTAAATTGACACTTCGTGGACTTTCACGAACTGTTTCTAGAAACCGACCATCAGCTTTTTTTTCAACAAAGCAAGAATTAAAACAGTGAATAACTAGGGGGATGATTCGGATGAACCCCTGGCAAAAGCTACACCAGCCAACAGGGCTCAGTGTGAAGCGAAGTCCCACATCACACATTGCTTGGGTACCTAGAGTATTATGAAGTATACAAGCATGAAATACAATTTTATCTTTGGTCAATATTAAGTTGAAAATGATATGTAATGATATTTGGCTTTATCTTTGGTCACTATGACAGCGAACTCCAATTTTATGTCCAAAAAATTGATTCTAAAAGCATCTCAAACCCCGGCTTTAAATTTGAAGATGTCAAAGTTTTTTCGAAAACTTACATGATCGATTTGACATGTTGAATCGCAAAGTTTTGTCATTTTTGAACTTTAGAGGATGCGTCCGAAATCCTATTTTGTGCAATGCTCTAATGATCTTTGTAATGGTCGTGGTAAAGTGGTCAGTGGTGGTGAAGTGACGGTAGTGAAGATGGTGGTGGACAGATGGTTTTAGGGTGATGGTTTTGGTAGTGGAGGAGTGATAGCTAGTACTCCAATGATCTTTGTAATGGCCTGCTATCTCTCCCCTTTCCATAAAACAATGTTTATTATTTTTATGTTTGGATTCCACATTTTTCTAGTATTTTGAAAATCATCTTTATCGATATATAATAGGTCTTTATCTGATTTGAAATGAGGGAAATGTGAGACTTTTACCGAAATATTTTGTTTTCCGACCAACCGAGGGTAAATGGTCATATCATTTTATGTACAATTAAATTAGGTTTCAGAACTATTTTAGTTAGAAAGTAGATTCAACAAGCTTTTTAAAGTTTCAAACCATGCACAATTCAGAGTTTGGGAGTGTTCGAGACAAGCCCACGAAGTTTGAAATATTGTGTACTTTTAATGCTCCTCAGGCGCAATTCTATGCTCCCCGGGTGCATCTTGTACAACTTACAAATGGCCAACTTTTTGCGGTCTTGCCGCAGACATTCCCAAACTCCGATTTCGACTCGGTTTGAACCATCGAAAATTTTGTCTAGAATACTTTCTAATCCAAGTAGTTTGGATCCCAAAATTGTTTATACATCGAAAGATATGACAATTTTATCCTTGACACTTTGAAAAATAAATTATGTTGAAAACATACTCACATCACACTCATTTTAATTAAACTGGATCAAAATCTATTTTTATATCGATAAAGAAAGTTTTCAAAGTACTATAAATTGGTGGAATAGAACCATAAATTGGTGGAATTGAGCAGTCGATGATTTGAACATTCTAATCCTGGCACTTTGATGAGTTTCGATTTGAGTGTCAATTAATGTCCCCTGCCTCCCCGCGCTGTTCGAATGGCGAAGGCATCGGATGAAATGTATCAGAGCGATGCCGGGAAAATGAAAATGAAGAGCTCAGGGACCATATGCAACGGTGAAAAACATGAATTTTACCACTCTTTCTGCAGAAAACAACCACCGCGTAAGCTTTGAGTGACTCCGGGATTACTTCTATTTATACATTAGGGCGATTACCTGCAAACTTAAGCCTACAATGCCGTATTTGTTACACCGCGTTGAAACTACATAGCGGGACGCGTACGATTCGAAGGGACATAGCGATAATTTGAAAGAAAATTCCAAGAATTGCAATTGCAAAATCAATGAATTTGTCGGCCTATATATGTGTAAAAAAAGACAAACAAGCCGGCCTCAACGTGTTTAATTGCACTGAATTCAATTTCATCAACCAATGTACAACCAAGATTTGATGAGGTTGGGTGTTCTACATATTGCCTCAACGTGTTTAATGAGGTTGTTCAACGTTATGATGTTAGGTCGCAAGCGGCTGCTCTCAGTGCACTCTGAAGCATGAAATTCAAGGTTTTGAATCACATACCTTACCAGTAGGTACACACCGGATTTACCTATAACCGGTACCCAATCCGTCTAATTTTGTTCAGGTTCAATTTCCGGTTGGTACATTAGGCAATTGCAAAAGAAGGCTCGAGCAAAATTGCATGCCTTCAAGTAAATAATGATAAGATGATGAGTATCAGCTGGGTAGTTGTCTTCAGACATCGATCCTCGTAGTTGATTATCATTGGTTAAAGTTGATAATTTTTTCTCCTCGAACGCAATTGCCCAGTTGGTGTGGTCGGGATACGCCATCCTCGTCAGCTTATTTTCTAGTCCACCGTCGCTACTCGCTAGTATGTACTTTGTGAGGTTCTCCCAGAAAACCAAAACAAAAAACTGAAATGTACTTGGACACTCTTGAGATCGCCGTATCTGTGTCGTCGTACAATCTGAGGACACGCCGCTTGACCGGTCTATGAAATCTTAATATTTTCTTACGGTGGACTGGGGACACACATTGGACACAGTAGGGTGATTTTTCTAAATTTTAAAAGTTTTTTCACGATGAAATAGTTATGATTTCAAAAGAATTGTGCCAAAAGTGTAATATAAAGCGTGTATATGTGCATAAGATACACCTTCGGTCAGTAATGCATTCAATAGGAATCCTCTTGTAAATATTTAGTATTTACAATGTAGGTTTGCATAACTCAAAGAAAAAATAAAAAGGGGGTGTCCTTGCCGTGTCCGTGTCCCCATTTTTTGAGAATATTCATGTCCTCTATCCTTGTCTTTGCCGAGCTCAATTTTGGTTATTTAAGCATGAGTTATGATGTTGATCTTAAAACCTAGAAAGCACGACTCAGTTTGGATCGTTTGCGGTCTTAGATCCAAAATCGAAGTATATTTGCAGCATGAAATCTATGGAAATACTGGAAAATAGCCCCTTATATATATTTATTCAATACGATGGATCAGATAGGGATTCACTCGATAAGTGTATCAACAGCTTAAGACATGAGCAATTACTTGTTCAAACAACATCGCCAGAAGCCTTGCTACACAACAGTATAACTTTCAGTAACCTCTCCGGCCGTCCCCGGCACCGGCACCGGCACCCGGCACTTCATAGCTTGAAGTGAGGAAGGGCAGAGTTGACATCTTGTCCTTTGGTCTTGTAATAGGTAAAGTACTCATAGCATAGGAATTCCCTGTATATCGCCGGACTTTCCTCCGACAGAAGCTCCTTTATGGGTCCGAAGGGTTTAGCTGCAGCCTTACTGCTGGGAGAGAAGAAGCATGCAACTGATACTCTTGGTCCAATTGGTTGAGCCAAAACTCTGTGCTCCACGCTTACGAACTTGTCATTTGATATGATCTATACGAAAAAGGGTTGAACAAAAAGGAAAATTGAAGTTAGAGAACAAATGGAGGAAACCCTTTGAAAATGCTCAGCAAATTTGGATTCTACATGATTTCTCAGTATTATTTCGGGATTTCGTTTGTTCGTACATAGAAAATATGAAGTACTACTAGAATGCATGTTCATGTTTATGCATTTGTTACGTTCGATTCATACCTGCATCAGATCCCCGATGTTTGCAATGAGGGCGCCGGGAACTGGAGGGACATCGACCCACTGGTTTTTGTGAAGAATTTGGAGGCCGCCGATGTGGTCTTGCAGCAACAAAGTTAGAAAAGTGGTGTCTGAATGCTTGGGAGTGCCCAATGTCAGGTGCGGCTCGGGGCAAATCGGGTAATAGAGCGAAGCCAACGCTTCGCTTTTCATGCATTCGATACGAGAAAGGTAGTCGCTGCTTAATCCTAAAGCCTCGGAGAGTAACTCGGCCAATGTCTCCCTCAGCTTAATCATGCATTTCACATACTCTTGCACTTCTTTTCTGCAAATTATTTAAGCGGATGTGTTAGAGAGATTATGCAGAGCGCGGAATATTAGTAACGAATTACTTCGCTGCAGCAACATTGGTGAGTCAAATGAGAAGATGTTCTACTCGTCAAAAAATTAAACATGGTTGACGGGTTTCGAAAAATTCACGAAGTATAATACCAGATTATATTCTTATACACACGACTTGAAATTTAGTGAGAGAGAGAGAGAGAGAGAGAGAGAGAAGTTTTATCTTATTTTCTTGAATTATATATGGAGTGCATTAGCGGAATATGTTAATGCCAACTACTAACACGTAGTTACATAATTGGACTAGAAAATAATATGTAATTTAGTGCAAGAAAAATGAATCCAATTGGTTAATTAATTTGTAATGGTGTTGATTCCTTTTTAATCAGTAATTTCAATCAAATTTCTCCAAGGAATTGAAAAAGTTAGTCAAAAGGGCACACACCCAAAAAAGGAAAAAACAAAAAACAAAAAAACAGAACGTTGTGGAATGGAAGGTGAAGGTGCTTTCAATAAAGGTACTCCCTCCGTCCCAATTTTCTTGTCTCAGTTCTATTCTAACCGGATAAAAAAATTAGTTATATCTTTAAATTGGTAATGAATTTTATATTCAATATGGATCTTGTTTGATAGATCTCGATTTGTTCTATAATACAATGTTTTTAAAATCATCTAAAACATTATAAATTATAAGATATAATCAATTGAAAAGTGACACGAATCCCAAAAAGTGACAATTAAATTGGGACGGAGGGAGTAGGTCGAAAGTAGGTCCTTTCAATAAAGGGAATTAGGTCGAAGGTAGTTGCTTTTAATAAAGCTAGGTCCAATGTCATGCTTTCAATAAAGGTAATTAGGTCCGTTTTTCACATTTGTTTAAATTAGCACAGAAACATAAAAGAAGCCACGGTCAACAACACATCGTACTAGGTTGCCAAAATGTTTGACTTTTGAGAAGCCACGGTCAACAACACATCGTACTAGGCTGCTTTCCCCCCCCCCCCCCCCCCCCCCCCCCCCGGCGGCCCCACATCCCATTTCCCGGATTATCCCCCTTTTTTTTTTTTTTTTTCTCTCTCTCTCTCTCTCTCTCCCTTTTCTTTCTTTTACGGTTTGTCTCTTCTTCTATTTTTCCCCTTTTCTTTCTTTCTTTCTTTCCAGTTTGCTTTTCTTTTTTTTTTTGGCCGCTTTATTTCCTTTCATTTTTATTCAGTTTGAAAAATTTCTTTCTTTCTTTTCAATTTGAATTTTTTTTTTAATTTTCAATTATTTTCTTTATTTGTTTCTTTTCCCATTTACCTCCCTTCTGTTTTTTTTTTGGTTAACTCAATCCGGTTATTAAAAAAAATAAGAAGTGGTCAGTGGTCTAGGCAACCGAGTAACCGAATAATTTTTCCTCCTAGGTTCCGCAAAAAACAAAATTTTCTTGCCGATCAAAAAAAAAATCTCTCAAAAAAATTTCAATGCAATGGCTATTTATAATACATATCTCACAAAAAATGTGGGGATCATATCTGACAGCGTTACAAATAACTATTGCATTGAAATTTTTTTCCGATAGAGACAGACTAAGAACTCCTTGTAAACTAACAAAAGGGCAACTACTAGTAGAGTGTATGTTTCCGTAGAACTTCAAATTTCTCTTTCTGGAGCACTTAATTCTTGAATTATATTTTTTAATATAGAAAGGGTGTATTTATAGAAATTAAATAAATAAAGAAAGGGGTATAAGCGCGCTGGGAGCAGAATTTGGAGGAAATATTGATTAGAATTTGTGTTTTTATGTATGGGTAAATGGGAAAAGAAACAAATAAAGAAAATAATTGAAAATTAAAAAAAGAAAAAAAAAGATTCAAATCGGAAAGAAAGAAAAGGAAATTAAAAAAAAAAATTCAAATTGGAAAGAAAGAAAACGAAATAAAGAGAAAAAAAATAGAAACTGAAAAGAAAGAAGAAAGAAGGGCGGGGAAGGGGCGGAGTGAAAATTTGTTGCACTAATTTTTTTAGACAGTTAATATATTAAATATATTAAAAAAATATGGTTAAAAAATTAAGTGGTCCAATTTTTAATCTGTTTGAACGGGTGTGAAGATTTTATTATTCTGATCATATTATTCTAAAGAGACATAATCAAATTTTGTCTTTAAGGCTCTCATAATCACGTTTCCGCTCCACAGGATTGCAAATTGATGACAAGAAATTTTTATTTAATCAAAACGGTGCCGTTTTTAAGGGGGAGAGAGAGAGGAGGGGGTGGGGGTAGTTTGGGAAAAGGGCTGTGGGGTCGGGGGGGGGGGGGGGGGGGGGGGGGGGGGGGGGGGGCGGGGGGGAAAGCAATTTGCATGTTTGACAATCAAAGAAAAAGGCCAATGGGCTACAAATTTGGCAACTCCTGGCTCTCCCATTTGGGAGACCAGGGTTCGAGCTCCACTGTGATGGTTTATGGGTTCAGGGTTATGGATAACCATTGAATTCTTTGTAAACTAACTCACTAACTTCTCCTTTAATCCCTGTTGATCTATACAATATTAGCAAAAAAAGAAAGAAAAAAAGAAAAGAAAAAAAGGCGAAACTTCACAAGACATTACGAAATCGAAATCGATTATAAATTTTTTTGATATCTTACACTTCATACGACATGTAAACTTCACATGAGGTTTACGAAATCGAAATAGATTGTCAAAAATTTTGACATCTTCATTGGATGACACTTCATACAATGTGTAAACTTCACATGACGTTTACGAAATCGAAATGGATTGTCGAAAATTTTGACATCTTCATGGGGCGACACTTCATATGGCACGTAAATAAGCCCCATATAGTACACACCTGCACATGATTTGTTCATCTAATACATCGATCACATCGTATTTTATCTGTGAGATCTCATATCGGAAACTTATGAAAAAATCAAGTTGTTTATATAATAATGTCCACCAACTATTACTAACTCAAAGTTAACGTTTTGAGCTACGTAGTTAGGCTAAGAGTTAAATAGGGTAGCTGATACAGGTCGCTACATTATCAAAATATGGTCAATCGAGTATCACTGGTAACACCCCATTTTTTTTTTTTTTTTGTTGTTGTTAAAAATAGAATTTTTTCCATAAGATTTTTCTTCAAAAATCCCATACATACGACTAGTGAAATAACACTATAAACTAGTGATCACATCTTTATATCATCTCATGTGGAACTACTAGACACTTATCACGACTTTGTAATCTCTACATACGACAATGTTATGATGATCACTCACATGATACGGCCAACGGGCCAAGTGTGTTTTAGTTATCACCATAACATTATCGCTTGATTTACATAACCCGTTTTATCACGCTACATGAATTAGCATATCAAATGATACTCAAATATCATCAGAGTAGCTAATAGCTCAAATGTTTGATGCATATATATATATACATACGTGTTATTATACGTACGTACCTGCAAACATGAGGAATAGCCTGAGGATCCAAATAATCATCATTGAAAACACAAGTCAAAATATCCCTCCAACTAGCCGCATCGAACTCCCTTGGCGGCACATTGCTATTGAACCTAACCCTCTGTCTACTATCCCCGGAATAGTACTCCATCTTATCCTCTCTCCTCTGCTCGTGAAACCTCCTGACTGCCTCCAGCATCGCCTCCATGACCCCGCTCGGCACCCCGTGGTTCACCATCCGGAAAAACCCCCACTGGGACGCGGCCGCCCGTATCCCCTCCACCGCCTCCCTCCGCCTTGCCCCGTCGAACTCCACCCCGGTGAAGTCCACCGTGGGGAGCTCAAGGGGGGATTCGGGCGGCGGGTTTTCTAGGCTCTCGGGAGGGTGGACGAAGAATTCGGGGAGCTTCTTGACGCCGGCGTCGACGAGTCCCTTGACGCCGGCTTTCGTGTCGTCGAATTGTTTCACTTGCTTGGCCCAGTCGTACTGGGTGTTTACGGGCTGTGCTGGGATCGTTGTGGCGACCATTGTTGCAATGGGGGCTATGGTGTTTTGAGAGAGAGAGAGAGAGAGAGAGAGTAAACGTGTGGTGCGTTATGTATTTGGTGAATTAGCTAGGGGCCAAGTATCCCTTTTTATAGTGTTAAAATCAATAGTGTTCTCTGACGATGCATCATGCGTGGCACTATGGCAGATTAAAACCAAATCCCAATACTCTATTATGCATGGCATGCTATCTAGAAGTGTTTTACTATTCGATCTGTGAATTCAATGTTTTCTTCCCTCTCAGGTTGTCCAGCTGCCCAAAAAGATTCCCAAAAGGAGAGAAGTGAGAACACAAATTCTTAAATCCGACCCAGATTATTACTACCATTTCAAAGAGTAAATATTCAACGAAGTCAGGCTCCGTTAAAAAAGGCAGAAGTTTCCCGTGCTAGCTTTTAAATTAAAGTTTCGACTTCAAGATCACCTTTTCATTCACTTTTCTTTTTCTTTTTTAAGTACTATATACAAGATTAGTTAACTCCGAGGGGTAGTGCATTTGGTGATCGGCCAGGACGTCGGAGGGGCCTACCATTCCGAGGTCTCGGGTTCGACACCCCTGCACTGCGAAAAAAGGCTGATGAGGGCCGTAGAGATTTAGTCCTGTGGTGCGTGCAAGCTGACCCGAGGAACTCCATGCGTTACCAAAATAAAAAATATTAGTTAAGTTTACAGTTGACTATATATGTTACCCATGCATGTTCAAATATCAACGGGTAAAATATAATTTCCATACTATATCTTATCTCCAGACTACATTAATATACTATACCGTGTAGTACTGAAACACCTATGATATCATTTTATATGATTAATATATTCCTTTTTAGTACGATGTTAATTTCAGAATTATTTGACTCGTGTACTCCATTACAATTTTACGGGATGGGGTGCTGTAGTGCACCCCCACACTACAAGTATAGTGCGGTTAATTCGGCCGTCCATCTCGGCAATGTACGGTTCGGATTTTCATCCGAACAATGGACGGTAGGATCGACTGCACTACATGGTGTAGTGCGGCGGATGCACTACAGCCCATCCCATTCCCAATTTTACAGTCTTCAATATTCTAGCTGGCCCGGCCCATTCAACAAAACGTACATATTAGTAATATTGTATTATTAAATGACACACTCTTTAGCTTATTATGGATTAATTTAATCCATAACCACTGTCAGGCACCATCGTTACCGCTACAATCACCTGATCCTCAATGAGAATTCTCTCTGTGAAGATGGCGTGAGAATTTTCATGAGATCCGGACGGACCACCGTCCACCGCACCCACCACTTGTACTGCACAATCAAGTTCATTTCATTCAAAATAATTAGTCGGTTAAAGAACAGCATGCATGGGAATGGGAGCACAAGTCAATTTCGTTCTCTCGTTTCACTTTACATTCTCTAAATTAAGTAGTAGGAGTATATCAAATCTGTTGTTCTCCTGCTTGCCCACCAAACTTGGTCAATGTTGGAAACTGAACAACGAGATCGATGTGCATTCCATTTCTCTTTTTAATTAGTCCATTCCAATATTTTATTACCACTCATCTCCTCTCAAGTTAATTTTACGATTCATTAATCCTGCAGCATATCAACATAGTCTTTACTCCGTTCTCAATTCTCGCATTACGCTCGCGCTCTCAATCATTGCTCTCACGGATTTTACTAGCTAGTTTAAAATGTGTTTCAAATATGCTTTTACTCTCGCGCTCTCGCGTGCGAATTATGTGACTTATTAATTAGCTCATCACACAACAAAATAATCACATACCATCTATATTTCACATGCAGCCTGGCCTAGATATATATGCTCTGAACACAACTTGGACTTGCGATATTCGATTCTTCCTCTAAAGTAGGAGTACAATTTTACTTAATTTAATCATGAAATTAAAGTTATTAAACCAACAACAAAGAACATATTGTTTGACTTTGCAATACTCAGAAAACCAATCAACTTCTTCTTCTAGAAAATCACCGTCTTGTATATACCATTCAGAGTTTATCACATGTGGTAGTAGTTGTTTATATATATCATTAAGTAATCATAGGATTGACAAATCCTTTTTTTTGATAAATTAGCTTGAAATTAAAAAAAGATTAACCGAATGTACAGCCTGTAAGAGCATATCCCAGGAGGAAAAAAAAAGGAAAAAGAAGAACAATGAAAAAAGTACGATAACCCATGCACAACCCAAGACAAATCCAATTTACTTTAATACTCACTACACGTATTCAAACGAGTAAGAATAGACTAGTCTACTTTATTGTCAACACAGAAGAAATCACAGCCAGGGGAACGCAGGGACCATATACTACAGTCCGCACTACAGTTGTGCAATACTGCGCAATCCGAGCCGTTCAATATCTCTTCAATCAGTGGTTCATATTCTGGAGTAGTTTTTGAAATTTTAGACCATTGAAAACGCTTTTAAATGACTCGGATTAGGACCTTGCATTACAAACTATATAATGTAATTTCAACATGAATGATCTGATTACGTTGAAATTAAACGTACAAATTACTACTATTTAGGCTTTGAATTTAGCGATGACGGAAATCTATATTTAGTTGGGAATAATATGTAAGGCTAATAAGAATCGGAGTAGTTGGAGTGTTGGGGCACCGCCACGTGCTGCCCTCAACAATTAGAGTATTTGGTACTGTTGGGGCACCACTAGGGCTATAAACGAGTCGAGTTCGAGCTTGGCTCAAGCCTTAATGAGCCGAGCCCTTAACGAGCCAAGAGTAATCATTTACTAAACTAGCCTCCCTCAACAAGCCAAGCTTTTGTCAAATGAGCTGAACTGAGTGGAGCTCGGCTCGTTTACTAAATAAACCGAAAACTCGAGCTCAGCTTCCACTAGTCTCGTTACTAAACAAGCCAAAAACTCAAGCTCGAGCTCGTGACCTGCTCGGTACATTTACAGCCCTAGCTAGGCACCACGTGGCAGTGCCTCAAAACCAACAAATAATTTTTTCGAACGAGTGATTACACTTATGTTAGGTCCATATAATTAGTACTGGGCCCTACAGAAATGTGCAATGGCCGGAAAGAGGGGTGTTGGGGCATCATGTGGCAGTGCCTCAAGACCACCAAATAATTTTTCTAAATTGAAGAAATAAATTAGGACCAGATGGAGTACTATTATAGAAAGAGATAGTATAATCGTGCCAAATGTTGTTTCCTGTAACATCACACAACTAACATATATTAATTTGATACTCCATCCGTCCCTTATTTAGAGTCCAGTATTCCATTTTGGGCTGTCCCTTAATAAGTGTCCATTTTATAAAGTTAGTGAGTAAAAGTTGGTACATTGTCTATTTTGTCCCTAAAAGTAAATTTCATTTTGAAAAGTTAGTGAGTAAAAATGTATTGATGATGGGTAAATAGGAAGAGTGGAGGAAAAAATTGATGTGAAAGGTATAGTGATGATGTATTTTTAATAAGTTGGAGTTACGAAACATGACACTTAAAAAGGGACGAAGGGAGTACGATGTTGCAACCAAGTCCGTCCCCCTTAAATTTTCATTTTCCAAGCTCGTCACTAGTCCATTTATTTTTCTAAAGTACCCAAGTATAAATTAATCATGCTCACTAGTATTATAATTTATAGTTTGCAACCTTAATTATGATTAAGAAATTGATTTTGGCACTCCAGTTTTTATCACTGGCACTCCACTTTGTGTGTTAATCATGTGAGAAAATAAAACTAAAAGTGGAGTGCCATTGGCTAAATTTGGAGTGCCAAAATCACCTCCCTTATGATTATACGAATAGCAAGGAATATATGTATACGTATGCATTAAAAAAAGGTATTCTGTAGCTGAGCAAAAAAAAAAAAAAAAAGGTAATGTGTATATAGGTATGGTAGTATCTTTTTTTTTTCTTAGTATTTTTTCATAATATAAATATGGAATACACATCATTATGATAATTTTATACGAGCCGGGTTGATTTTAAGAGATATTTTCAAACCCATCTCAATAACTAAACGAGCTTAAAAACTCAACCCAGACCAACTCAATTGGCCTAGATCCATATCTATAACCCTAAAAAAACAGGCTAAGTTGGGTGGCTGGTGTGCACTCCTAGGATGAACTGATGGGAATATTTCAATCCCACTTGTGACGGAGGCGTACCAAAAAAACACGCACAAAGATAGATACAATGTATACACGTGATTCACCTTCAATACCTACTTCATAGGCAGGACAATTTCCAGGACAATGAAATAAGAAATATTCAACCTAATTAGGCCCAAGCTCACTTGTATTTTGGTCTTCACCTTCACCTCTGGAATTTCAATTTGTTGTCTTTGTCTGGGGCATCAAAGAAGCACCTTCTTTCTCCCTGTCTAAATTGACACTTCGTGGACTTTCACGAACTGTTTCTAGAAACCCACCATCAGCTTTTTCCTGGCAAAAGCTACACCAGCCACATCTCCAGCCAACAGGGCTTGGTGTGAAGCGAAGTTCCACATCACACATCACACATCGCTTGGGTATAGGGCTGTAAGTGAGCCGAGCTACTCGCGAGTTCGGCTCGGCTCGGCTCGTTAAGGCTCGGCTCGGCTCGACTCGTTTAGTAAACGAGCCGAGCTCGAGCTCGAGTATCCGGCTCGTTTACTAAACGAGCCGAGCTCGGCTCGGCTCGTTTGACAAAAACTCGGCTCGTTAAAGGAGGCTCGGCTCGATTAAGAGAGGCTCGTTTAGTAAATTACTAAGCTCGGCTCGTTAAGGGCTCGGCTCGTTAAGGCTCGAGCCGAGCTCGAGCTAGCTGAAGCTCGGCTCGACTCGGCTCGTTTACACCCCTACTTGGGTACCTAGAGTATTATGAAGTATACAAGCGTGAAATACAATTTTATCTTTGGTCAATATTAAGCTGAAAATGATATGTAATGATATTTGGCTTTATCTTTGGTCACTATGATAGCGAACTCCAATTTTATGTCCAAAAAATTGATTCTAAAAGCATCTCCAACCCCAGCTTCAAATTTGAAGATGTCAAATTTTTTTTCAAAAACTTACATGATGATTTGACATGTTGAATCGCAAAGTTTTGTTGTTTTTGAATTTTAGAGGATGCGTCCGAAATCCAATTTTGTGCAATACTCCAATGATCTTTGTAATGGTCGTGGTAAAGTGGCCAGTGGTGGTGAAGTGATGGTGGTGTAGATGGTGAAGTGACGGTGGTTGACAGATGGTTTTAGGGCGATGGTTTTGGTAGTGGAGGAGTGGTAGCTAGTACTCCAATGATCTTTGTAATGGCCTGCTATCTCTCCCCTTTCCATAAAACAATGTTTATTATTTTTATGGTTGGATTCCACCTTTTTCTAGTAGTTTGAAAATCCTCTTTATCGATATATAATAGGTCTTTATCTGATTTGAAATGAGGGAAATGTGAGACTTTTACCGAAATATTTTGTTTTTCGACCAACTAAGGGTAAATGGTCATATCATTTTATGTACAAATAAATTAGGTTTGGAACTACTTTAGTTAGAAAGTAGATTCAACAAGCTTTTTAACATTTCAAACCACGCACAATTCGGAGTTTGGGAGTGTTCGAGACAAGCCCGTGAAGTTTGACATATTGGAAATGAAGAGCACGTACAGGAACCATATGCAACGGTGAAAAACATGAATTTTACCACTCTTTCCGCAGAAAAAACAACCACCAGGTAAGTTTTGAGTGACACCGGGATTACTTTTATTTATACGTTAGGGCAATTACCTGCAAACTTAAGCCTACAATGCTGTATTTGTTAGACCGCGTTGAAACTACATAGTGGGACGCGTATGATCCAAAGGGACGTAGCGAAAATTTGAAGAAAATTCGAAGAATTGAAATTGCAAAATCAATGAGGTTGTCTACCTATATATGTGTAAAAAAAGACAAACAAGCCGGCCTCAACGTGTTTAATTGCACGAAATTCAATTTCATCAACCAATGTACAACCAAGATTTGATGAGGTTGTGTGGTCTACATATTGCCTCAACGTGTTTAATGAGGTTGTTCAACGTTATGATGTTAGGTCGCAAGAGGCTGCTCTCAGTTAGAGGTGGCAAACGGACGGGTCTGGACGGTTTTGGGCGGGTTGAAACGGGTCGCGTGGGTCAAATATGGGTCAAAAAGTTAGCGGGTTGAAACGGGTCGGGTCGAATATGGGTCAAGCCAAACCCAAACCCGCCCGACCCGTTTTTCCTTTCCTTTTTTTTTTTTTGGTTGTAAAACTAATTCCCCTATATCAAAACTCAGACTTGCTGAACAAAAACACCACATCTACGAACCGTTCAAAATCAATAAGAAAAAAAAACCCCCAAGTTATGCCTTAAAAAAAAACACGAAATGGTCTCTGGTTTTATTATTAAAATCAATGATGTTTGTACAAAAATATGGGTACAGAATATAGTTAGTTTATGTATGCAGAGAGAGATACTTATGAAGAGCCGAAGCAACCGCTTAGGTTTGGATTAAAAAGTCAAGTGACTTTTTTTTTTTTGTTTCTATTCAATTTTTTTTTTTTTTGTATTTGCTTGTTTTGCGACAAACTTTTTACCCCTATTAATTCGTCTTGACGAGAGAATCGAAAAAGTAATTTAGGTAAAAGTCATAATTTTTTACTTTTCCGATTGGAGCGAATCAAAAATCGTAAAATACTTGTCGCAAAACAACAAATACGAAAAAAGTCTAATAAGAACAAAACGAAAAAAAGCCCAAAAGAGAGAGAGGAGCTCAAGGGACTGGTGAGAGAGAGAGAGAGAGAATTTGTGTGGATGAATTTGACGGCCCGAATATGCCGAGCGGATACCGCGTGGGATATACTGACCAGGCACCAAAAAAATTCCTCGTACAAAACCGGGAATAAAAATTAAATTAGACGAAAGTGTTTTTTTTCCTTTTTACAGAAGGAGAGAATAAAAATTAAATGCCACCTATATGTTCTTTTGGATAAGTATGCCACCTATATGTTTAGTAAAAAGCAATTTAAAAGAATCAGTCGGCTCGATTTTGTTCGAGCTAGAACCGATCAAAATTGAGAGTAATTTGGTTTGATTTTGACTATCCATTTTCGTAGGGAGACCCTTATTAGCATGAGAGAGAGAGAGAGAGAGAGAGAGAGAGAGAGAGAGAGAGAGAGAGAGAGAGAGAGAGAGAGAGAGAGAGAGAGAAGTTCAGCCAGGAAGGAGAGAGAGAGAGAGAGAGAGAGAGAGTGTGATTTATGGGCGGGTACTCGTAGAATTGTTAGATTTGTGTGGAATGTATGGGCTGGAGTGTGTGGAGTGGGTTTTTAACTCTAACCCATATTTAACCCACTTTCAACCCATCTAAACCCAAGTAAATATGGGTTGATATGGGTTCAACCCATATCAACCCATTATACAATATGGACGGATTGGGTTGGGTTATAAGTTGGCGGATTTGGGCGGGTTAGAAAATATGGGTTGAGATTGCCACATCTACTCTCAGTGCACTCTGAAGCATGAAATTCAAGGTTTTGAATCACATACCGTACCAGTAGGTACACAACGGATTTGCCTATAACCTGTACCCAACACGTCTAATTTTGTTCAGGTTCAATTTTCGATTGGTACATTAGGCAATTGCAAAAGAAGGCTCGAGCAAAATTGCATGCCTTCAAGTAAATAATGATAAGATGATTAGTATCAGCTGGGTAGTTGTTTTCAGACATCGATCCTCGTAGTTGATGAAGTACCATTGGTTAAAGTTGATAATCTTTTCTCCTCGAACGCAATTGCCCAGTTGGTGTGGTCAGGATACGCCTTCCTCGTCGACATATTTGGTGTGGTCGAGATACGCCATCCTCGTCAGCGTATTTTCTAGTCCACCCTCGCTACTTGCTAGTATGTACTTTGTGAGGTTCTCCCAGAAAACCAAAACAAAAAACTGAAATTTACTTGGACACTCCTGAGATCGCCATATCTGTGTCGTACAATCTGAGGACACGCCGCTTGACCGGTCCATGAAATCTTAATATTTTCTTACGGTGGACCGGGGACACACATTGGACACAGTAGGGTGATTTTTCTAAATTTTAAAAGTTTTTTCAGAATGAAATAGTTATGATTTCAAAAGAATTGTGCCAAAAGTGTAATATAAAGCGTGTATATGTGCATAAGATACACCTTCGGTCAGTAATGCATTCAATAGGAATCCTCTTGTAAATATTTAGTACTTACAATGTAGGTTTGCATAACTCAAAGAAAAAATAAAAAGGGGGTGTCCTTGCTGTGTCCGTGTCCCCATTTTTTGAGAATATTCATGTCCTCTATCCTTGTCTTTGCCGAGCTCAATTTTGGTTATTTAAGCATGAGTTATGATGTTGATCTTAAAACCTAGAAAGCACGACTCAGTTCGGATCGTTTGTGGTTGTAGATCCAAAATCAAAGTATATTTGCAGCATGAAATCGATCTATAGAATTAATAGTTGAATGCTTCCGCTGAACAGATTACCAAACTACTGATATGAACTGCGAAATTCGTATAAGTTGTTCAACAGATTGCCCCTTATATATATTTATTCAATACGATGGATCAGATAGGGATTCACTCGATAAGTGGTTCAACACCTTAAGACATGAGCAATTACTTGTACAAACAACATCGCCAGAAGCCTAGCTTGCTACACAACAGCATAACTTTCAGTAACCTCTCCGGCCGGCACCGGCACCCGGCACTTCATAGCTTGAAGTGAGGAAGGGCAGAGTTGACATCTTGTCCTTTGGTCTTGTAATAGGTAAAGTACTCATAGCATAGGAATTCTCTGTATATCGCCGGACTTTCCTCCGACAGAAGCTCCTTTATGGGTCCGAAGGGTTTAGCTGTAGCCTTACTGCTGGGAGAGAAAAAGCATGCAACTGATACTCTTGGTCCAATTGGTTGAGCCAAAACTCTGTGCTCCACGCTTACGAACTTGTCATTTGATATGATCTATACGAAAAAGGGTTGAACAAAAGGGAAAATTGAAGTTAGAGTTAGAGAACAAATGGAGGAAACCACCCTTTGAAAATGCTCAGCAAATTTGGATTCTACAAGATTTCTCAGTACTATTTCGGGATTTCGTTTGTTCGTACATAGAAAATCTGAAGTACTACTAGAATGCATGTTCATGTTTATGCATTTGTTACGTATGATTCATACCTGCATCAGATCCCCGATGTTTGCAATGAGGGCGCCGGGAACTGGAGGGACATCGACCCACTGGTTTTTGTGAAGAATTTGGAGGCCGCCGATGTGGTCTTGCAGCAACAAAGTTAGAAAAGTGGTGTCTGAATGCTTGGGAGTGCCCAATGTCAGGTGCGGCTCGGGGCAAATTGGGTAGTAGAGGGAAGCCAACGCTTCGCTCTTCATGCATTCGATACGAGAAAGGTAGTCGTTGCTTAATCCTAAAGCCTCGGAGAGTAACTCGGCCATTGTCTCCCTCAGCTTAATCATGCATTTCACATACTCTTGCACTTCTTTTCTGCAAATTATTTAAGCGGATGTGTTAGAGAGATTATGCAGAGCGCGGAATATTAGTTACGAATTACTACTTCGAAGTAGCAACATTGGTGAGTCGAATGAGAAGTTGTTCTACTTGTCAAAAAATTAAACACGGTTGACGGATTTCGAAAAATTCACAAAGAATAGTACCAGAATATATTTTACTATACACGATTTGAAATTTACACAGAGAGAGAGAGAGAGAAGTTTTATCTTATTTTTTTGAATCATCCAGGGTCAGCGGAATATGTTAATGCCAACTACTAACACGTATTGTAGTTACGTAATTGAACTAGAAAATATATGTAATTTAGTCTAAGAAAAATGAATCCAATTGGTTAGTTAATTTGTAATGGAGATTGGTTCCTTTTTAATCCGTAATTTCAATCAAATTCTTCAAAAGGGATTGAAAAAAGTCAGTCAAAAGGCACACATCCAAAAAAGGAAAAAACAAAAAACAAAAAAAACAGAACGTTGTGGAATGGAAGGTGATAGGACAATTGACCCATGTGCTACATGATGATTATTTTTTTTTATATAGTCAAAATTAAAAAGTGCTTTCAATAAAGCTAGGTCCAATTTCATATTTGTTTAAATTAGCACAGAAACATAAAAGAAGCCACAGTCAACAACACGTCGTACTAGGTTGCCAAAATGTTTGACATCAAAGAAAAAGGCTAATGGGCTACAAATTTGGTAACTCCTGGCTCTCCCCCGTGGGAGACCAGGGCTCGAGCCCTGCTGTGATGGTTTATAAGTTTAGAGTTATGGATAGTTTCTGAATTTTATGTGGATTAACTCTTCTTTCTTTAACCCCCGTTGATGTATACAATATTGGCAAAAAAAAAAGAAGAAAAAAGGCTAAACTTCACAAGACGTTACGAAATCGAAATTGATTATAAATTTTTTTGATATCTTCACGGGGCGACACTTCATATGACATGTAAACTTCACGTGAGGTTTACGAAATCAAAATAGATTGTCAAAAATTTTGACATCTTCATTGGGCGACACTTCATACGACGTGTAACTTCACATGACGTTTACGAAATAGAAATGGATTGTCGAAAATTTTGACATCTTCATGGGGCGACACTTCATATGGCACGTAAATAAGCCCCATATAGTACACACCCGCACATGATTTGTTCATCTAATACATCGATCACATCGTATTTTATCTGTGAGATCTCATATCGGAAACTTATGAAAAAATCAAATTGTTTATATAATAATGTCCACCAACTACTACTAACTCAAGGTTAATGCTTTGAGCTACGTAGTTAGGTTAAGGATTAAATTAGTCAGCTAATACGGGTCGTTCCATTATCAAAATATGGTCAATCGAGTATCACTGGTAACACCCCATTTTTTTGTTGTTAAAAATAGACTTTTTTCCATAAAATTTTTCTTCAAAAATCCCATACGTACGACTAGTGAAAATAACACTTACTGGTGATCACATCTTTGTATCATCTCATGTTGAACTACTAGACACTTATCACGACTTGTAGTCTCTACATACGACAGTGTTACGATGATCACTCACATGATACGGCCAAGTGTGTTTTAGTTATCACCGTAACATTATCACTTGATTTACATAACCCGTTTTACCACGCTACATGGATTACCATATCAAATGATACTCAAATGTCATCGTAGCAGCTAATCGCTCAAATGTTTGATGCATATATATATGTGTGTGCGCACGCGTTATTATACGTACGTACCTGCAAACATGAGGAATAGCTTGAGGATCCAAATAATCATCATTGAAAAGACAAGTCAAAATATCCCTCCAACTAGCCGCATCGAACTCCCTAGGCGGCACATTGCTATTGAACCTAACCCTCTGTCTACTATCCCCGGAATAGTACTCCATCTTATCCTCTCTCCTCTGCTCGTGAAACCTCCTGACTGCCTCCAGCATCGCCTCCATGACCCCGCTCGGCACCCCATGGTTCACCATCCGGAAAAACCCCCACTGGGACGCGGCCGCCCGTATCCCCTCCACCGCCTCCCTCCGCCTTGCCCCGTCGAACTCCACCCCGGTGAAGTCCACCGTGGGGAGCTCGAGGGGGGATTCGGGTGGTGGGTTTTCTAGGCTCTCCGGGGGGTGGACGAAGAATTCGGGGAGCTTCTTGATGCCGGCGTCGACGAGTCCCTTGACGCCGGCTTTCGTCTCGTCGAATTGTTTCACTTGCTCGGCCCAGTCGTACTGGGTGTTTACGGGTTGTGCTGGGATCGTTGTGGCGACCATTGTTGCAACGGGGGCTATGATGTTTTGAGAGAGAGAGAGAGAGAGTAAACGTGTGGTGCGTTATGTATTTGGTGAATTAGCTAGGGGCCAAGTATCCCTTTTATAGCGTTAAAATGATCAATAGTGGTCCCCAATATTATGCATGGCATGCTATCTAGAAGTAAATATTCAACGAAGTCAGGCTCCGTTAAAAAAGGCAGAAGTTTCCCGTGAAAAGTAGGACTGCTCAAAAAATCCGGTGAATCGTGAAATCGGACCGGATCGAATCGATCCGTACCTTTTGGATTTTGTCCGTTGATTAATGGTCCGGACACGGATTGAAAAATTAAAAAACCGTGACTCGTGATTCGGTCCATGAATTTTCATTACGAAACCGTGGATTAACCGAACCGGACCGTGAGAATTTATTATAAATAAATAAATATATATATTAATATATATGTCTATACATAAATAATTTTCACCTATAAATAAATTTGTATACCAATTTTCGTATTTTACTTAATATTGGGTAAAGTTTTAGTTTACTGTGCTTTTTGTATTTCTGTTTATAACTTAGTTAATTTGTATGCTAGAGTTTTATTTCACTATAATCTAATTTCGCTTCATTCATTTATTTGCAGCTCTACAAAATGTTTTACTTCATCTAATTCCAGAGTGACTCTTGCCGGTTGCTGTGTGCCGTGCATTGCATTTTGATGAAAGATCTTTGTTTTTTTTTTTTGTTCCACTTTGTTGTTTAGTTTTAATGAACGTCTGGAAGACTAGACTAGAACTGCATGTATTGTTTTCATTTGGTGTAATGCTTTAGTTTGTGAGATAATATATGCTAGTGTTTAATTTTTGCTTATGTACCAAAATCCGTGGACAAAATCGTAACCGAACCGTGAGTCACGGATTGGATTGGAACCGAACCGTGGGACTTTTGGTCCGGACACGGATTTCATTTTCAAAAAACCGTGACTAGCGGTTCGGTCCTCGGATTCTTAAAAAACCGAACCGAACCGGACCGCGAGCACCCCTAGTGAAAAGTTTCGACTTCAAGATCTCCTTTTCATTCACTTTTCTTTTCTTTTTTAAGTATTATAAGATTAGTTAACTCCGATGGGTAGTGTAGTTGGTGATCGGCTAGGATGACGGAGGGGCCAACCATTCCGAGGTCTCAGGTTCAACACCCCCTGCACTGCGAAAAAATCCTTGGGGCCACCCATGCGTAAAAATCCTTTGAGTTAGCAAAGGCTGGTGTAGGCCGTAGAGATTTAGTCATGTGGTACGTACAAGTTGACCCGAGGAACTCCATGTGTTACCAAAATAAAAAAGATTAGTTAAGGTTACAGTTGACTATATATATGTTACCTATGCATGTTCAAATATCAACGGGTAAAATATAATTTAATCCATAGTACTATCTTATCCAGACTACATTAGTAGTAATATACTATGCCGTGTAGTACTGAAACACCTATTATATCATTTTATATGATTAATATATTCCTTTTTAGTACGATATTGATGTTAATTTCAGAATTATTTGACGTGTACTCCATTAATTACAATTTTACGGGACCGGGGTGCTGTAGTGCACCTCCGCACTACACGTGTAGTGCGGCTAATCTAGCCGTCCATCTCTGCAATGGACGGCTCGAATTTTCATCAGAACAATGGACGACTAGGATTTAGAGGAGCTCGGATTAAATTCAAGCCGTCTGCACCGAGATGGACGGTCGGATCGACCGCACTACACGGTGTAGTGCAACGGGTGCACTACAGCCCATCCCATTCCCAATTTTACGGTCTTCAATATTCCAGCCGGCCCTGCCCATTCAACAAAACGTACATATTAGTAATATCGTATTATTAAATGACACACTCTTTAGCTTATTATGGATTAATTAAATCCATAACCACTGTCAGGCACCATCGTTACCGCTACAATTAATCACCTAATCCTCTATGAGAATTCTCTCTGTGAAGATGACGTGAGAATTTTCATGAGATCCCGACGGACAACCGTCCACCGCCCCCCGCCACTTGTACTGCACAAACAAGTTCATTTCATTCAAAATAATTAGTCGGTTAAAGAACAGCATGCATGGGAATGGGAGCACAAGTCAATTTCGTTCTCTCGTTTCACTTTACATTCTCTAAATTAAGTAGTAGGAGTATATCAAATCTGTTGTTCTCCTGCTTGCCCACCAAACTTGGTCAATGTTGGAAACTGAACAACGAGATCGATGTGCATTCCATTTCTCTTTTTAATTAGTCCATTCCAATATTTTATTACCACTCATCTCATCTCAAGTTAATTTTACGATTCATTAATCCTGCAGCATATCAACATAGTCTTTACTCCGTTCTCAATTCTCGCATTACGCTCGCGCTCTCAATCATTGCTCTCACGGATTTTACTAGCTAGTTTAAAATGTGTTTCAAAGATGCTTTTACTCTCGCGCTCTCGCGTGCGAATTATATGACTTATTAGCTCATCACACAACAAAATAATCACATACCATCTATATTTCACATGCAGCCTGGCCTAGATATATATGCTCTGAACACAACTTGGACTTGCGATATTCGATTCTTCCTCTAAAGTAGGAGTACAATTTTACTTAATTTAATCATGAAATTAAAGTTATTAAACCAACAACAAAGAACATATTGTTTTGACTTTGCAATACTCAGAAAACCAATCAACTTCTTCTTCTAGAAAATCACCGTCTTGTATATATGTGGGGCTCCTTTTGAGGTGGTTCGAGTATCTTTGCTTCGTAGTTTAGAATTCGTCTTCGATCCTCCTTAGTCCTGCAAAACAGAGCACGACTAAAGACCACGCCGGAGGTTCTCCGGGATGGCCCTCCGGTGCAAGAATTAGTTCTCTTGCGAAGAGGATAGACCAAGTGTTCTAGGGTTTTTAGCTGTGTTTTGAACGTACCTCTTTCAGGAGGCATCACTGTGTATTTATAGGGATCGTTCAGCCCGATCCAAGATCGTATGCATGCTCGCCACGTGGCGGCCGACGTATCTCCTACGTCACCATTTAGGGTTTCGTAACCAATTGGTGAGTGAGCGGGCCCCCCCCCCCCTTTCACGTGGTACCATCAACCTGGTAACCGCTCGGCTGACGTCACTATCGTCATCATAGACAGAGTGGCATTCCCACGTGAAGGGGGATGGAACATGGCCCCCACATCCGTTCAAGACCGAATGTGAGCCGACAGTCAAGGAGTCGGCTAGCCGAGAGGCTGTTGGCCGAAGAAGGTGTCTAGAGAAAAACGTTCATCCTTGGGGAAGCCGAGGCGGCGAGATACGTCCTTGGATTGAATTGGACCGTCGGTAGCCGAGGCTTTGCCGGAGTATCCGAGAAGGGTTCAAAACCGTCGGTCCGCCGAGGCTATATCAGACTTGCTACAGGAGTGAGCATGGACAGTCAGTCCCCGGCTCGGTATTACGCTCGGTGCAGCCCGAGCCAGTTAACTCGGCCTGCTACAATAGCCCCTTAATTCTTGCCGAGGCTCTTCAGTCGGTAGGGATTGACTCCAGTCGTGCCGAGCCCCAGCCCCAGCCGAGGGTCTTCTTTGAACGCCTGCAACGGTAAGGTCCGAGCCCCAATGGCTGCTTGACAGATGTCAAACGATAAAGGGCCGTGTCAGTTGAAAGGACGCCCTGGCAGATGAAGGGACGTTTCCAGTACGCATGGGAAACGGAGATAGCCACGTGTACAGAGCTCATTGGTCAGCGGTTCGGCGTGGTCATCATTGCGCGGAAAATTCGAAACGGCTCCCTCCGCTTATAAATAGAGGAAGGGGAGGAGAGAGAAAGGTTCCTGCACTTTCTCTCTCTACGAACTCAGAGCCTCTCACTCCTCAGCCCCTCTCCAGACTCCCTTCAAGATCCAGATCTTCCAATCCTAGTCCAGTTCGCTGCAAATCTTCAAGTAAGTAATCGTTCTACCTTCTTTGTTCTATTTCTCAATTTTTTATGCATTTTTCTGGGTTTTTGGGGCGATTTTCTGGTTTTTTGTTCTGAATGAACAGTAGAAACCCTGGGGATGAACAGTGTGTTCATCCCCAAACTCAACCTGTTCTTCCGAGCCTCCAAGGGGATGCTGAAGACTCGCCGAGGCTTTTGTCTCAGTCGCTTAGGTGGCCGAGCGTTGAACATCTCGATGTTTGTAGCCGAACGCGGCCTTCTCTTCGGGAGGATGCCGAACCACACCTAGGACTTTTAGAAAGTGACTCGTGAGCCTGTAGCGTAATCCGAACCTTTTTGTCTTTCCTTTCTGCCGACGCGAATGCTTGGCGTTCTTATTTTCTTTGTTTTCCTTCTTTCTTAGGTCTGGCTCACGAGGTCATCAACATCTCTTCAAGCTCGGACGATTCTCTTACCGATTCCGAGCGCCGAGTCGTCGACACTCTGGTAGAACGCCGTAGGAACCTTGGCCGAGACGCACCATCCGCGCCTACGAGGATGTCTGCTACCACTCCAGCATCCGGCGATTCGAACGCCGAGATGGACTTTGAATACGCCGCCGAGGGCTATGCTACTGAACCCGAGATCGTCTCTACTCCCGGGACCGAGTCAGAGGCCGAGCCTAGGAGAGGTAGAGAGGCCGAATTACGGTTTGAGTCCGGCGAACAGGCTTCTACCTCGGCGCCGAGCGACGCTGATATCCTTGACAAAGGGGTCCTGTGCCCCTACGCCCATTACTTCTCAGGAGAGGCCGGAGAGTATGAAGCTTTTTGCGAGAAGTATCACATTCCGAACGACGTGTATATTCACCGAGTGAGGAGCGACGCCATTAGGGCAAAGAGGGAAGATAGGTCGGAGCACATCACCGTGCCTCTCATGGCCATAACCGAGGCTGGCCTGAGGTTCCCCTTCCATCCCTTCTTTAGGGAAATTTTGTACAAGTTCGGCTTATGCCCACACCAGTTGGCGATCAACAGCTACCGGATTATCATGTCCTTAGCTGCAATGGTCGAACTCCACGGTATCGACTTTAAGCCGACCGACCTCTTCTACACTTACACCATGTCTCGTCATGGGAAGTCCAAGCGTCGGTTCCTCACCACTCGGCCGAGGAAAGATTCTTTGATAGAGGGTCTTTCTGACTCAGATAAATGGGCCAACTTGTTCCTGGAGGTCCGAGGGAACTTTGAGTTCGGCGAGGCTAACCGTCGGAACCCCATTCCTAGATTTGTCAATGACCGAGGTTTGGAGACCTTCGATCCGTTCTTCGTTTGATTTTAAATCTGCTCTTCTTTTGCCGAGGCTAATAATTTTCTTCCTGTTTGTTGCCTTTTCTTTTGCAGAGCTCGGTCCAATATCCAAGACTCAGAATTTGCAGGCGCGGGAGAAAGCTTGCGAGGAGATACTAGCTCAGGCCTGCCGACACGCCCCAACGCTTTTGGATTACGAGCCGTCGTACAAAGGCGTGTTGAAGAAGAAAGATAAGAAGAAGGACGGTGAGCCGAGCGACTTGTCAAAGGGCAAGAAGTCGGGCCAGCCGAGTCAGGGGACGAAGAAGAAGAGGGCGCCGGCCGACACCGAGGGTCCAAGCCAAAAACGTCAGAAGGGAGTGCGACTGCCGAAGATTGGATTTTCTGCCGAGGAGTGGCTCTCTCCGCTCGGTCAAGATTTCTTCTTCGAGCCGACAGGGCCAGGCTTGAACGCTCCTCTTCAGATTCGCGAGCCGACTGAAGCAGAGATGTCGAGGAGGAATATTCCGAGGCCCAGCATTCCAACGAAGAGTGCGAACCCTGCCCGGGGGCCGAGGCGCGGACCAGCAGCAGCAACAGCAGAAGAAGCAAAAACTCTCGGATGAGGTCCCTCCTCCGAGTGCTTCCAAAACCGCCCCCTACGAGACTCGCCGACCCTCTCCTCAGAAAGACCTTGGTCGTCAGACCGAGGGCCGCATCGACTTGGATGGCGGTCCTGTCGAGCCCGAGGTCCTGCGCCCTTTCAGCCCAACCTACACAACGGTCGACGGGAGGGTGCTGATGCTGAAGGATTCGGTGAAGGAAGAACCGAACCTCGCTGTTACCCTGCTTAGGGGATTGGCCCTTCCGAGGGACTGTGATCAGCTTCCCACCGAGCTGATCCCAGGACTTGGCGATATGTGCTCTCACCTCGTCCAGGTATGTCTTTAACCCTTGAATTTAAGATTCAGCACTTCAATTCCTATTTTATGTTTCTGACTTGTTTCTTTTTCAGGCTGGCCAGGCTGCTTTGAAGGCTTATGACAGAGCCGTCAAGGTTACAGCTGAGCGTGAGAGGTACAGGACTGACCGAGACAACTTCCGTGCGAAGTTCAAGACCTCGGAGTCTCAGCTTCAGGAGACCGACGCTGAACTGGAGAGGCTGAAGAAAGAGCTTGCCGAGGCCAAGACTGCTGCTGCGACCACCGAGGCTGAGATGGAGAAGATGAGGATGGAGGAGAAGAAGAAACTGCAGGAAGCCGACGCCAAGGGCTACGAGGCTGGGATCAAAAGAGCTGCCCTGGAGTATACTCAGACGGCCCATCAGATGGTAAATGATGAGCTCGAGGCTCGGCTCCCAGGCTTCTTCGAGCTCGGCTATGCTACGGGTGCCGAGGCCATGGCTGGGGTCTTGGTCGTTGAAACCAACTCCAAGTTCCTCCTGGAACTTCCTCCGCCGTGGAGTATACTCAGACGGCCCATCAGATGGTAAATGATGAGCTCGAGGCTCGGCTCCCAGGCTTCTTCGAGCTCGGCTATGCTACGGGTGCCGAGGCCATGGCTGGGGTCTTGGTCGTTGAAACCAACTCCAAGTTCCTCCTGGAACTTCCTCCGCCGGTGATTCCTGATCTTCAACTGCCTTATACCGAGGAGGAGTGTGCTCCTCTTCCACCCGAGGAAGATGAGGATGAAGTGATGGCCGAGGCTTCTGTGCAGGAGAAGCCATCCGAGGGAGTAGAGAAGCAAGATCAGGTAGCTCTTGCCGAAGGCAAAGATGGAGCTGCTGCCACCCTAAACCTCTTAACTTAGCTTTTTCCTAGTTTCTTCCAAGTACTTTTTAAACTTAAGTTTGTAACAGTTTTTGTGGAGGGACGGCGCCGGACGTTGCACTATGCCGTGCCTTCCAGTTAAGTTTTTATAAGACATGTCATGCTTCTTCAATGCCTTAGAATTGTTTTTCGATGGTCTGAATGTTTGAATATTTCCTTTTTGCCTTAGAAATATTTTTGTGTTGATGTTGCCGAGGGTTTCAAAGGCCCTTGCTTATTTACTTGTTATCAGCCCCTATTTTGGTGTTAGGCTCGGCTCAAATGCCAGCCTTATGCCAAAATTTAAGAGACTGAAGTAAATGATTGAATGTGGCCTTATTTGTTCAAGTCAAAAAATGAACGAAGCCGAGCATAAATAAACCATAAGGTTTAATGATCTGTACTTAGCCGAACGTCAAATCGTCCGAGGCAAGTAAGTGTTTCTGGATACTAGATCCGATGACTCAGAAGCCGAACTGTGTGACCGAGGTCGAACCAAACATGGTGGAGAGAATAATAAAGATAAGATCAGAGTGTTGAAAAATAACAACTCTTAATTTAAGTAAAATTGTTCTCAACACGTGTTACAAGTTTGGGAATGAAAAGACAGATAAAGGCCGAGTCAAGCTCTGGCCGAGTGATTTCCTCAAAGGCAAGCTTTTCGAAGGTTGAGAGCATTCCAGGGGTTTTGAATCTCTTTTCCATTTTTGTCTTCCAGTTTGTAGGATCCGTTGCCGACTTCCTTAACGATTCGGTATGGACCCTCCCAGTTGGGTTTGAATTTTGTCTTTTGGCTTGCCTTGACGACCTTCCTCCAAACCTAGTCATCTGGTTTGAACTTTTTCAGCCGAACGCTTCTATCGTAGCCCCGAGCGACCTCCTGTTGGTAGCTCGCCAGTTTGAGTTGGGCTTCATCTCTCTTCTCCTCGGCCAGAATAAGCTCGGTGGCGACAGCCTCGTCGTTGGTCTGAGGGTCGAAGGTCTCGGTTCTGAGTGTTGGAAATCTTGATTCCAGCGGGATGACTACTTCCATGCCGAAGGCCATTGCAAATGGGGTTTGGCCTGTGGAGCGTCTGGGGGTGGAGCGGTAGGCCCAGAGTACTCTTGGCAGTTCCTCGGCCCATAGCCCTCGTTTAGAGTCCAGCCGTCTTTTGATGCCAACGCAAACGGTTTTGTTGGTAGCCTCGGCTTGACCGTTGCCCTGGGGGTAGGATGGAGTTGAATTAAAGAAACGTATTCCAAATTCTTCGCAAAGTCCTGTCAGCTCTTTGCCGACGAACTGAGATCCATTGTCCAAGACAATTGCGTACGGCACTCCAAATCTTGTAACGATGTTTCTCCAAACGAATCGTCGAACGTCGGCTTCAGTCGTTGTAACGAGAGGTTCGGCCTCCACCCATTTTGAGAAGTAATCTGTCGCCGTTATAAGAAACTTGAATCCTCCAGGGGCCGTAGGGAGTTTCCCGACTATGTCCAAGCCCCATTGAGCGAAAGGCCATGGGCTGGTAATGGGTTTGAGAGTCTGGGCTGGCTTCCGAGGGATAGGAGAGAATAGCTGGCACGGCTTACATTTCTTGACAATTTCTTCGCAATCCTTTTTCATTCCCTTCCAAAAGTATCCCTGACTAAGGGCCCGTTGACAGAGAGAACGTCCACCAGAGTGGCACCCACAGCTCCCTGAATGTAGCTCGGTCAGAATCGTGGAAACCTCGGTTGGATGGATGACGCGAAGGTATGGCCCAGTGAAACTTCGTCTATAGAGTTGGCCGTTTTCGGAGATCCAGTAATGAGCCGACTTGCCTTTGACCCTGTGTGCTTCCTTTTTGTCCGAGGGGAGAGTGTCGTTCTTGAGGAAGGCTACGATCTCATCCATCCAGCTAGGACCGAGGGAGATGTTGAGGATTTCTGCCGGAGCCTCAAAACTCGGTGCATTAATTTCGCCGAGGCTGATGCTCCTGTATTCCGAGGCTTTGGCGGCCGAAGCCAAGCTCGCGAGAGCGTCGGCGTGAGCGTTGTATTCCCTGTTGATCTGCTCAATATGAAACCCCTTAAATTGCCAAATGAGCTCCAGAGCCGTAGCTTGGTATTTGAGCATCCTGGGATCCCGAGCCTCGTAATCCCCTGTCACTTGATTAACGATCAGCTGGGAGTTGCAATAGACGTGTAGGTCCTCCACTTGAAGTTTTGCTGCCGCGCGGAGACCAGCTAACAGAGCCTCGTACTCAACTTCGTTGTTGGTTGTCTGGAAGTTGATCGTAATGGCACTTTCGTGTATCATGCCGCAGGGAGTGACAAGAACAACTCCGGCGCCCGAGCCGTTGCTGTTCGATGCACCATCAACGTGCAGCTTCCAGACATCGCCGCTGAATAAGTTCCAAGTCTTCCGTGCTTCATGCTGCTCTAGCATCCCATATTCTGGTTGGATCAGAGCTTCTTCGTCTGGACTACCCGGAGTGAATTCGGCTATAAAGTCGGCCAAGACCTGTACTTTGATCGCTGTCCGAGGCTCAAAATGGATGTCGAAGTTGGCCAACTCGACCGCCCATTGTGAGACTCGGCTGGAAAAGTCAGCCTTCCGAAGAAGGTTCTTCAATGGGAACTCCGTGAGGACAATGATGGGGTGCTCCTGGAAGTAAGGAAGAAGCTTCCGAGCCGCTGTCACCAGGGCGAGCAGGAGCTTCTCCAGAGGTAAATACCTAGTCTGAGCTGGCAGCAGCGTCCGGCTAGTAAAGTAAATTGGCTGATCTTCGGCACCTTCGCATCGGACAAGAGCCGAGCTGACGGCATGTGGGGAGACAGCAAGATACAAGTAAAGAGTTTCGAAGGGCGACGGTTTGACCAGGAGTGGGGCCGAACCGAGATAAGTCTTTAGTTCGGCGAGTGCTATGTCACAATCCTCCGTCCACTTGAAGCTCCTTCGGCTTTGCTTTTTCAGAGTTTGGAAAAACACATGGCACTTGTCGGATGACCGACTGATGAATATGTTGAGCGCTGCGGCCATACCTGTCAGCTTCTGTATCTCCCGAGGAGTTGATGGAGCCTTCAGTTATTGTACTGCTGTGATTTGGTTTGGGTCGGCCTCGATACCTCTTCGCGTCACCAAGTATCCGAGGAATTTTCCCGAGCCGACGCCGAAAGCACATTTCTCGGCGTTGAGACGTAACTTGAATTTCTTCAATATTGTAAACACCTCGGCGTGGTGTGCCAAATGGTTTTCAGCCTTGAGACTTTTTACGACCATATCATCGATGTAAGCCTCCATGATTTCACCGATGAGTAGGCCGAACAACAGATAGACCATTCGTTGAAAAGTTGAGCCAGCATTTTTTAAGCCGAAGGGCATCACCATATAGCAAAAGAGACCCCTGGCTGTGATGAAAGCCGTTTTCTCCATGTTGTCCGGATCCATCGCTATTTGGTGATAGCCTTTGTAGGCATCCATGAAGCTTAGCCGAGCGTGGCCAGCCGTTGAATCCACCAGTTGATCAATTTTTGGGAGAGGGAGGCAATCCTTTGGACAAGCATCGTTTAAGTTGGTGTAATACAAGCAGACCCTCCACTTTCCGTTTTTCTTCTTCACCACCACTGGGTTGGCGAGCCAGGTGGGGTACTGGACTTCCCTGATGGCCCCTGCTGGGAGGAGTC
This sequence comes from Rhododendron henanense subsp. lingbaoense, assembly GCA_020567845.1. Classification (NCBI taxonomy): domain Eukaryota; kingdom Viridiplantae; phylum Streptophyta; class Magnoliopsida; order Ericales; family Ericaceae; genus Rhododendron; species Rhododendron henanense. The sequence goes on along the minus strand of CM036312.1, from coordinate 3,253,661 downwards.
TATCGACATCTTCATTGACCGCTTCGGCGTGGATAGCGGCCGAACGTCTGGGTTTCTGTATCACCGGCTTGGCGGACTTGGAGACATTGAGACAATGCCGAATGACCTGTGGGTCAATGCCTGGCATCTCGTACGGAGTCCAAGCGAAGACCTCGATGTTGTCCTTAAGGAATTGGACCAGCTCCTCACGCTCGGCATCCGTCAAGCTGGATCCGAGCATGAAGAAACGTGATCCGTCTTCATTGATTGGTACTTTTACGAGATCTTCAATTGATTTTTGCTCGGCTGGGGCGCCGACATCTTCCAGGACCGGCTTGTCTGGAACTTCTACCCAATGTACTCGGTTAGGACTCGGCGTCTTTCCAACGGCCGAGACGTAGCATTGCTTCGCCTGGACTTGGTCGCTGTGCAGGTCTTCCTGTCGGCCTGTGGACCCAATGTACCGTAGCACTTGGTGGTAGGTTGAGGCAATGGCCTTGAGGGAGTGGAGCCAATTCCGGCCGAGGATTGCATTATAAGGACTCGGAGCGTCCACAACAATAAACTCCATATTAACGGCAACCGAACCAGTGACAACGGGGAGAATCAATTTGCCGAGGGGCCAGACTGGTGTGCCGCTGAATCCGACGAGAGGAACGGTGCTTGGGACCAAAGATGATTCTGGGATGTTGAGCTCTTTGAAGAGAGACAAGTACATGATCTCTGCCAAACTTCCCTGATCCACAAGGACCCTTTTAACCGAGTGAGTGGAGATCTGCACTGTCACCACCAAGGCGTCGTTGTGGGGAGTATGCACTCGCTCGAGATTTCTGTCGGTAAAGGTGATAGACCACGGTCGCTCAGATGGCCGAGGTCTTTTGAGAGTTGAAGAGACAGAAAAAATTTCTGCAGATTTTTTGGCCTTGTCCAGCTCAGACCGAAGCTTCTGTGCTCCTTCCTTGGTTACTGGCCCGTGGATTACGTTGATGACGCCGACTGGACGTGGGATTTGATGCTGGCCCCCAGCATTCGGCTGGCGCCTTGGAGTTTTGGTCCAGTCAATGTGATCATCCAAGAGTTCTTGAGCTGCCAGATTCTCCAAGAGTGCCTTGTATGGGGCGCAGGCCGTTGTGTAATGTCCGAGCTCGTTGTGGTAGGAACATCTCTTCTGAGTGTTGTCGTTCCCTGCTTCGATGTTGAGCTTGGGTGGGTTCGGCCAAACGAAGAACGGCTCGCGCTCCAAGGTTCGTAAAAGAAAGTAGATTGGCTCTTTGAAAACCGTCGTTTCGGCTACATAGTCGTGATCCTTTGGAGCCTTCTTGTTTGCAACTTTTACCGTGTTGACCTGCTTCTTGGGTTGTGTTACGGCTACTGGCTTTGGTGCAGAAATCTGAGGGGTAGGAACATGGAGTTGGTGAGGGATGGCTGAGTTCTGTCCTCCTTGAAGTTCTCGCTCGGCGAGGAACTCCTCGTAAGAGCAGAACTGTTCAACCGTCCTCATTAGTTCATTCATCCCGTGGGGGGCTCGAATCGCCAATTCGTCTAGGATTTTGCTTCCCGTCTCCAATCCATTCTTGAAGTTTCTTGCTGCCCAGTACTGATCAACACCGGGTATCTCATTGAATAACTGCCAGTAGCGTTCGGCATACTTCCGAAGCGTTTCGCCGGGCCTTTTCTTCATCTGAGCCAAGGCGTCTTCCTCTTTGGCTTGTTTGTTGCTTGTGATGAACCTGTAGTTGAAGGCTCGTTTAAGCTCTTTGAAGCTGTGGATTGACCCTGCCTCCAGTTGATTGAACCATAGCAGGCCGAGGCGCCCGAGGCTTGAGGGGAATGCTTTGCACATGATGGCGTCGTCTTCGGTGACGCAGGAGATTGTGCTTCGGTAGCTGATGAGATGGGTGTAAGCCTCGGACAAACTGGGGTCGAATTTCTGGAATTTTGGCAGGTGGAGCCCAGGCTTCGGCATTGTTGCTTGAATTTTGGCCGAGAAAGGAGATTCGGTCAATTTTTTCAGCTGATATTCGTGTGTTGGCCGAGGCGGGCGTCCGTCTCTGTCTCTCCGAGATTTTTTGTAGGCTTGGTATTCTCTATCTCTGTCGGCAGATTCGTCTTGCCGACGCTGGTATGCCCTTTCCTTCTTGTCGATGGGGATCTTCAGCCGATCCGGATCTAGGAGATTTTCTGTACGATAAACCTTGCGTCGACTCGGCTGTTCATCGTGCCGAACAACAACACTCACACTCTTTTCCCGAGGGAAAGTTCGTGGGTTTCTTGAGTTCACCGTGCGTCCGGCTTGTGTATTTTCCCGAAGGAAATCTTCTTGTTCAGGAGGGAAATTTTCAGGATCCTTGCCGTCTCTCCTCGACGTTCGGCTCTTTCGCCGTCCATCATGTGGAATTAGGGCCAGATTGTTCTCATTGTCATGAAATTCAACCGTGTCATAACTTTAGGATTGAGAGTATTCGTCACCGGCCGACGAGCTTGAGTAGTTTGTGTAAGGGCTACCTTCCCTTCTTGTTTTTCCACCTCTGTGTCCCGCACCACTACCGAGACGCTTACGGACCGGGGAACGTTGCTGCTCGAAGCGAGCGCTGTTCCCGGCCCGATTGTCCGTTAGTGGTGGGTCCAGGCGGTCGTATACCAAGACTCGATGAGGATCTCCTTCATCCACCAAGTTAGGCGGTGGTGGTGGTAAGTTCCCACGCCGGCGCCTTCCCTGAGAGCCTGAATGGGAGCTCGTCGGGCGCTCGTTCGCTCTGATTCTAGCCATCTCCATTTTGAGCATGGCTACATCAGAGTTGGTTTGTTCCTGCTGCTGTTCCAGCAACTGGACGTACGCCAATGCCTCGTCGCTTAGTCCCGCCGGACGCTGAACTGATGTGCTAACGCCCGGAGGGGTAAAGCCAGGAGGGTGAGAAGGGGAGGCGGTGTGGACGCCTGTGTCCGAAAGGATCTGAGAAGGGTTGAGGGGTTGAAAGGGAGGTGGTGGTCCGCCCATTTTCTGAGTGAAAAAGTGGCGGAGATGTGGTGGGAGAGGTTTCTTTTGTCAAGGAATTAAGGATTGGCAACGGAGGAGCCGCCGTGGATCAGAAAGAAGAAGTTCACGTCGGGTTCACCAAATTGTGGGGCTCTTTTTGAGGTGGTTCGAATATCTTTGCTCCGTGGTTTGGAATTCGTCTTCGATCCTCCTTAGTCCTGCAAAACAGAGCACGACTAAAGACCACGCCGGAGATTCTTCGGGATGGCCCTCCGGTGCAAGAATCAGTTCTCTTGCGAAGAGGATAGACCAAGTGTTCTAGGGTTTTTAGCTGTGTTTTGAACGTACCTCTTTCAGGAGGCATCACTGTGTATTTATAGGGATCGTTCAGCCCGATCCAAGATCGTATGCATGCTCGCCACGTGGCGGCCGACGTATCTCCTACGTCACCATTTAGGGTTTCGTAACCGATTGGTGAGTGAGCGGGCCCCCCCCCTTTCACGTGGTACCATCAACCTGGTAACCGCTCGGCTGACGTCACTATCGTCATCATAGCCAGAGTGGCATTCCCACGTGAAGGGGGATGGAACATGGCCCCCACATCTGTTCAAGACCGAATGTGAGCCGACAGTCAAGGAGTCGGCTAGCCGAGAGGCTGTTGGCCGAAGAAGGTGTCCAGAGAAAAACGTTCATCCTTGGGGAAGTCGAGGCGGCGAGATACGTCCCTGGATTGAATTGGACCGTCGGTAGCCGAGACTTTGCCGGAGTATCCGAGAAGGGTTCAAAACCGTCGGTCCGCCGAGGCTATATCAGACTTGCTACAGGAGTGAGCATGGACAGTCAGTCCCCGGCTCGGTATTATGCTCGGTGCAGCCCGAGCCAGTTAACTCGGCCTGCTACAATATACTATTCAGAGTTTATCACATGTGGTAGTAGTTGTTTATATATATCATTAAGTAATCATAGGATTGACAAATCCTTTTTTTTTTTTTTTGATAAATTAGCTTGAAATTAAAAAAAGGTTAACCGAATGTACAGCCTGTAAGGGCATATCCCAGGAGGAAAAAAAAGGAAAAAGAAGAACAATGAAAAAAGTACGATAACCCATGCACAACCCAAGACAAATCCAATTTACTTTAATACTCACTACACGTATTCAAACGAGTAAGAATAGACTAGTCTACTTTATTGTCAACACAGAAGAAATCACAGCCAGGGGAACGCAGGGACCATATACTACAGTCCGCACTACAGTTGTGCAATACTGCGCAATCCGAGCCGTTCAATATCTCTTCAATCAGTGGTTCATATTCTGGAGTAGTTTTTGAAATTTTAGACCATTGAAAACGCTTTTAAATGACTCGGATTAGGACCTTGCATTACAGGGTCCCGATAAAAATAACGTCATGCAGGGTGCCCCGGGCTAGCTTGCGCGCATTAATCCGTAAGCCCCTTCCCTCCCCGCAGAGTTATTTTTTTAAAGAACCCGAGACTTCACCGGCCCGTACTTCTAGAGCGTTGCGGTCCTTAATTAAAATTTGATTGACTATACATGCAACAACCCAGATTTTTGCGCAGAACATATTATTTTCAAACTATATAATGTAATTTCAACATGAATGATCTGATTACGTTGAAATTAAACGTACAAATTACTATTTAGGCTTTGAATTTAGCGATGACGGAAATCTATATTTAGTTGGGAATAATATGTAAGGCTAATAAGAATCGGAGTAGTTGGGGTGTTGGGGCACCGCCACGTGCTACCCTCAACAATTAGAGTATTTGGTAGTGTTGGGGCACCACCAGAGCTATAAACGAGTCGAGTTCGAGCTTGGCTCAAACCTTAATGAGCCGAGCCCTTAACGAGCCAAGCGTAATCATTTACTAAACTAGCCTCTTTAATCGAGCCTAGCCTCCCTTAACAAGCCAAGCTTTTGTCAAACGAGCCGAACTGAGTGGAGCTCGGCTCGTTTACTAAATCAACCGAAAACTCGAGCTCAGCTTCCACTAGTCTCGTTACTAAACAAGCCAAAAACTCAAGCTCGAGCTCGTGACCTGCTCGGTACATTTACAGCCCTAGCTAGGCACCACGTGGCAGTGCCTCAAAACCAACAAATAATTTTTTCGAACGAGTGATTACACTTATGTTAGGTCCATATAATTAGTACTGGGCCCTACAGAAATGCGCAATGGCCGGAAAGAGGGGTGTTGGGGCATCACGTGACAGTGCCTCAAGACCACCAAATAATTTTTCTAAATTGAAGAAATAAATTAGGACCAGATGGAGTACTATTATAGAAAGAGATAGTATAATCGTGCCAAATGCTGTTTCCTGTAACATCACACAACTAATAGATATTAATTTGATACTCCATCCGTCCCTTATTTAGAGTCCAGTATTCCATTTTGGGCTGTCCCTTAATAAGTGTCCATTTTATAAAGTTAGTGAGTAAAAGTTGGTGCATTGTCTATTTTGTCTCTAAAAGTAAATTTCATTTTGAAAAGTTAGTGAGTAAAAATGTATTGATGATGGGTAAGTAGGGAAAGTGGAGGAAAAAATTGATGTGAAAGGTATAGTGATGATGTATTTTTAATAAGTTGGAGTTACGAAACATGACACTTAAAAAGGGACGAAGGGAGTACGATGTTGCAACCAAGTCCGTCCCCCTTAAATTTTCATTTTCCAAGCTCGTCACTAGTCCATTTATTTTTCTAAAGTACCCAAGTATAAATTAATCATGCTCACTAGTATTATAATTTATAGTTTGCAACCTTAATTATGATTAAGAAATTGATTTTGGCACTCCAGTTTTTATCACTGGCACTCCACTTTGTGTGTTAATCATGTGAGAAAATAAAACTAAAAGTGGAGTGCCATTTACTAAATTTGGAAGGCCAAAATCACCTCCTGATTAATGATTATACGAATAGCAAGGAATATATGTATATGTATGCATTAAAAAAAGGTATTCTGTAGCTGAGCAAAAAAAAAAAAAAAAGGTAATGTGTATATAGGTATGGTAGTATCTTTTTTTTTTCTTAGTATTTTTTCATAATATAAATATGGAATACACATCATTATGATAATTTTATACGGGCCGGGTTGATTTTAAGAGATATTTTCAAACCCATCTCAATAACTAAACGAGCTTAAAAACTCAACCCAAACCAACTCAATTGGCCTAGATCCATATCTAAAACCCTAAAAAAACAGGCTGAGTTGGGTGGCTGGTGTGCACTCCTAGGATGAACTGATGGGATTATTTCAATCCCACATGTGACGGAGGCGTACCAAAAAAACACGCACAAAGATAGATACAATGTATACACGTGATTCACCTTCAATACCTACTTCATAGGCAGGACAATTTCCAGAAAAATTGAATTGAACGAGTACAATGAAATAAGAAATATTCAACCTAAGCCCTAGCTCAGTACTTGTATTTTGGTCTTCACCTTTCACCTTCACCTCTGGAATTTCAATTTGTTGTCTTTGTCTGGGGCATCAAAGAAGCACCTTCTTTCTCCCTGTCTAAATTGACACTTCGTGGACTTTCACGAACTGTTTCTAGAAACCCACCATCAGCTTTTTCCTGGCAAAAGCTACACCAGCCACATCTCCGGCCAACAGGGCTTGGTGTGAAGCGAAGTTCCACATCACACATCACACATCGCTTGGGTACCTAGAGTATTATGAAGTATACAAGCGTGAAATACAATTTTATCTTTGGTCAATATTAAGCTGAAAATGATATGTAATGATATTTGGCTTTATCTTTGGTCACTATGATAGCGAACTCCAATTTTATGTCCAAAAAATTGATTCTAAAAGCATCTCCAACCCCAGCTTCAAATTTGAAGATGTCAAATTTTTTTTCAAAAACTTACATGACGATTTGACATGTTGAATCGCAAAGTTTTGTTGTTTTTGAATTTTAGAGGATGCGTCCGAAATCCAATTTTGTGCAATACTCCAATGATCTTTGTAATGGTCGTGGTAAAGTGGCCAGTGGTGGTGAAGTGATGGTGGTGTAGATGGTGAAGTGACAGTGGTTGACAGATGGTTTTAGGGCGATGGTTTTGGTAGTGGAGGAGTGGTAGCTAGTAGTCCAATGATCTTTGTAATGGCCTGCTATCTCTCCCCTTTCCATAAAACAGCGTTTATTATTTTTATGGTTGGATTCCACCTTTTTCTAGTATTTTGAAAATCCTCTTTATCGATATATAATTGGTCTTTATCTGATTTGAAATGAGGGAAATGTGAGACTTTTGCCGAAATATTTTGTTTTTCGACCAACTGAGGGTAAATGGTCATATCATTTTATGTACAAATAAATTAGGTTCGGAACTACTTTAGTTAGAAAGTAGATTCAACAAGCTTTTTAACATTTCAAACCACGCACAATTCGGAGTTTGGGGTGTTCGAGACAAGCCCGTGAAGTTTGACATATTGTGTACTTTTAATGCTCCTCAGGCACAATTCTATGTGCCCCGGGCGCATCCTGTACAGCTCACAAATGGCCAACTTTTGCGGTCTTGCCACAGACATTCCCAAACTCCGATTTTGACTCGGTTTGAACCGTTGAAAATTTTGTCTAGAATACTTTCTAACCCAAGTACTTTGGATCCCAAAATTGTTTATACATCGAAAGATATGACAATTTTAACCTTGACACGTTGAAAAATAAATTATGTTGAAAACATACTCACATCACACTAATTTTAAACCGGATCAAAATCTATTTTTATCTCGATAAAGAAAAGTATTCAAAGTACTATAAATTGGTGGAATAGAACCATAACAATATTAGATTTTCTATAACAATTCACAATTGAGCAGTCGATGATTTGAACATTCTAATCCTAGCTCTTTGATGATATTCGAGTTGAGTGTCAATGTCCCCCTGCCTCCCCGCGCGGTTTGAATGGCGAAGGCATCGGATGAAACGTATCAGAGCGATGCCTGGAAAATGGAAATGAAGAGCACAGGAACCATATGCAACGGTGAAAAACAGGAATTTTATCACTCTTCCCGCAGAAAAAACAACCACCGCGTAAGTTTTGAGTGACACCGGGATTACTTCTATTTATACGTTAGGGCGATTACCTGCAAACTTAAGCCTACAATGCTGTATTTATTAGACCGCGTTGAAACTACATAGTGGGACGCATATGATCCAAAGGGACGTGGCGATAATTTGAAGAAAATTCCAAGAATTGAAATTGCAAAATCAATGAGGTTGTCTACCTATATATGTGTAAAAAAAAGACAAACAAGCCGGCCTCAACGTGTTTAATTGCACTAAATTCAATTTCATCAACCAATGTACAACCAAGATTTGATGAGGTTGTGTGGTCTACATATTGCCTCAACGTGTTTAATGAGGTTGTTCAACGTTATGATGTTAGGTCGCAAGAGGCTGCTCTCAGTGCACTCTGAAGCATGAAATTCAAGGTTTTGAATCACATACCGTACCAGTAGGTACACACCGGATTTGCCTATAACCGGTACCCAACCCGTCTAATTTTGTTCAGGTTCAATTTCCGGTTGGTACATTAGGCAATTGCAAAAGAAGGCTCGAGCAAAATTGCATGCCTTCAAGTAAATAATGATAAGATGATGAGTATCAGCTGGGTAGTTGTCTTCAGACATCGATCCTCGTAGTTGATTATCATTGGTTAAAGTTGATAATTTTTTCTCCTCGAACGCAATTTCCCAGTTGGTGTGGTCGGGATACGCCATCCTCGTCAGCTTATTTTCTAGTCCACCGTCGCTACTCGCTAGTATGTACTTTGTGAGGTTCTCCCAGAAAACCAAAACAAAAAACTGAAATGTACTTGGACACTCTTGAGATCGCCGTATCTGTGTCGTCGTACAATCTGAGGACACGCCGCTTGACCGGTCTATGAAATCTTAATATTTTCTTACGGTGGACTGGGGACACACATTGGACACAGTAGGGTGATTTTTCTAAATTTTAAAAGTTTTTTCACGATGAAATAGTTATGATTTCAAAAGAATTGTGCCAAAAGTGTAATATAAAGCGTGTATATGTGCATAAGATACACCTTCGATCAGTAATGCATTCAATAGGAATCCTCTTGTAAATATTTAGTATTTACAATGTAGGTTTGCATAACTCAAAGAAAAAATAAAAAGGGGGTGTCCTTGCCGTGTCCGTGTCCCTATTTTTTGAGAATATTCATGTCCTCTATCCTTGTCTTTGCCAAGCTCAATTTTGGTTATTTAAGCATGAGTTATGATGTTGATCTTAAAACCTAGAAAGCACGACACAGTTTGGATCGTTTGCGGTCTTAGATCCAAAATCAAAGTATATTTGCAGCATGAAATCAATGGAAATACTGGAAAATTGCCCCTTATATATATTTATTCAATACTATGGATCAGATAGGGATTCACACGATAAGTGTTTCAACACCTTAAGACATGAGCAATTACTTGTACAAACAACATCGCCAGAAGCCTTGCTACACAACAGCATAACTTTCAGTAACCTCTCCGGCCGGCACCGGCACCGGCACCGGCACCCGGCATTTCATAGCTTGAAGTGAGGAAGGGCAGAGTTGACATCTTGTCCTTTGGTCTTGTAATAGGTAAAGTACTCATAGCATAGGAATTCCCTGTATATCGCCGGACTTTCCTCCGACAGAAGCTCCTTTATGGGTCCGAAGGGTTTAGCTGCAGCCTTACTGCTGGGAGAGAAAAAGCATGCAACTGATACTCTTGGTCCAATTGGTTGAGCCAAAACTCTGTGCTCCACGCTTACGAACTTGTCATTTGATATGATCTATACGAAAAAGGGTTGAACAAAAGGGAAAATTGAAGTTAGAGAACAAATGGAGGAAACCACCCTTTGAAAATGCTCAGCAAATTTGGATTCTACAAGATTTCTCAGTACTATTTCGGGATTTCGTTTGTTCGTACATAGAAAATCTGAAGTACTACTAGAATGCATGTTCATGTTTATACATTTGTTACGTATGATTCATACCTGCATCAGATCCCCGATGTTTGCAATGAGGGCGCCGGGAACTGGAGGGACATCGACCCACTGGTTTTTGTGAAGAATTTGGAGGCCACCGATGTGGTCTTGCAGCAACAAAGTTAGAAAAGTGGTGTCTGAATGCTTGGGAGTGCCCAATGTCAGGTGCGGCTCGGGGCAAATTGGGTAGTAGAGGGAAGCCAACGCTTCGCTCTTCATGCATTCGATACGAGAAAGGTAGTCGCTGCTTAATCCTAAAGCCTCGGAGAGTAACTCGGCCATTGTCTCCCTCAGCTTAATCATGCATTTCACATACTCTTGCACTTCTTTTCTGCAAATTATTTAAGCGGATGTGTTAGAGAGATTATGCAGAGCGCGGAATATTAGTAACGAATTACTTCGCTGCAGCAACATCGGTGAGTCAAATGAGAAGATGTTCTACTCGTCAAAAAATTAAACATGGTTGACGGGTTTCGAAATATTCACGAAGTATAATACCAGATTATATTATTATACACACGACTTGAAATTTACACTCAGAGAGCGAGAGAGAGAAGTTTTATCTTATTTTCTTGAATTATGGAGTGTGTTAGCGGAAGATGTTAATGCCAACTACTAACACGTAGTTACATAATTGGACTAGAAAATAATATGTAATTTAGTGCAAAAAAAATGAATCCAATTGGCTAGTTAATTTGTAATGGAGTTGATTCCTTTTTAATCAGTAATTTCAATCAAATTTCTCCAAGGAATTGAAAAAGTTAGTCAAAAGGGCACACACACAAAAAAGGAAAAAACAAAAAACAAAAAACAAAAAAACAGAACGTTGTGGAATGGAAGGTGAAGGTGCTTTCAATAAAGGTATGTCGAAGGTAGGTCCTTTCAATAAAGGGAATTAGGTCGAAGGTAGGTGCTTTCAATAAAGCTAGGTCCAATGTCATGCTTTCAATAAAGGGAATTTGGTCCGTTTTTCACATTTGTTTAAATTAGCACGTACAGAAACATAAAAGAAGCCAGGGTCAACATCGTACTAGGTTGACATCGTACGAGGTTAACATCGTACTAGTCCGTTTTTCACATCGTACTAGGTTGCCAAAATGTTTGACAATCAAAGAAAAAGGCTAATGGGCTACAAATTTGGCAACTCCTGGCTCTCCCATTTGGGAGATCAGGGTTCGAGCTCCACTGTGACAGTTTATGGGTTCAGGATTATGAATAACCATTGAATTCTTTGTAAACAAACTCACTAACTTCTCCTTTAATTCCTGTTGATCTATACAATATTAGCAAAAAAAGAATGAAAAAAAGAAAAGAAAAAAAGGCAAAACTTCACAAGACATTACGAAATCAAAATTGATTACTCCGTATAATTTTTTTTTGATATCTTACACTTCATACGACATGTAAACTTCACATGAGGTTTACGAAATCGAAATAGATTGTCAAAAATTTTGACATCTTCATTGGATGACACTTCATACAATGTGTCAACTTCACATGACGTTTACGAAATCGAAATGGATTGTCGAAAATTTTGACATCTTCATGGGGCGACACTTCATATGGCACGTAAATAAGCCCCATATAGTACACACCTGCACATGATTTGTTCATCTAATACATCGATCACATCATATTTTATCTGTGATATCTCATATCGGAAACTTATGAAAAAATCAAGTTGTTTATATAATAATGTCCACCAACTACTACTAACTCCAAGTTAACGTTTTGAGCTACGTAGTTAGGCTAAGAGTTAAATAGGGTAGCTGATACAGGTCGCTACATTATCAAAATATGGTCAATCGAGTATCATTGGTAACACCCCCTTTTTTTTTGTTGTTGTTGTTAAAAATAGAATTTTTTCCATAAGATTTTTCTTCAAAAATCCCATACATACGACTAGTGAAATAACACTATAAATTAGTGATCACATCTTTATATCATCTCATGTGGAACTACTAGACACTTATCACGACTTGTAATCTCTACATACGACAATGTTATGATGATCACTCACATGATACGGCCAACGGGCCAAGTGTGTTTTAGTTATCACCATAACATTATCGCTTGATTTACATAACCCGTTTTATAACGCTACATGAATTACCATATTAAATGATACTCAAATATCATCAGAGTAGCTAATAGCTCAAATGTTTGATGCATATATATATATATATATATACATACGTGTTATTATACGTACGTACCTGCAAACATGAGGAATAGCCTGAGGATCCAAATAATCATCATTGAAAACACAAGTCAAAATATCCCTCCAACTAGCCGCATCGAACTCCCTTGGCGGCACATTGCTATTCAACCTAACCCTCTGTCTACTATCCCCGGAATAGTACTCCATCTTGTCCTCTCTCCTCTGCTCGTGAAACCTCCTGACTGCCTCCAGCATCGCCTCCATGACCCCGCTCGGCACCCCGTGGTTCACCATCCGGAAAAACCCCCACTGGGACGCGGCCGCCCGTATCCCCTCCACCGCCTCCCTCCGCCTTGCCCCGTCGAACTCCACCCCGGTGAAGTCCACCGTGGGGAGCTCGAGGGGGGATTCGGGCGGCGGGTTTTCTAGGCTCTCGGGAGGGTGGACGAAGAATTCGGGGAGCTTCTTGACGCCGGCGTCGACGAGTCCCTTGACGCCGGCTTTCGTGTCGTCGAATTCTTTCACTTGCTTGGCCCAGTCGTACTGGGTGTTTACGGGCTGTGCTGGGATCGTTGTGGCGACCATTGTTGCAATGGGGGCTATGGTGTCTTGAGAGAGAGAGAGAGAGAGAGAGAGAGAGTAAACGTGTGGTGCGTTATGTATTTGGTGAATTAGCTAGGGGCCAAGTATCCCTTTTTGATGTCGGGTGGGTAGCGTCCACATTCCTTGATCGGTTAGACCGTTCGCGGCCCAAGCGTCGTTAGTCCAATGTTTCGTTCATAGAACAAGTCAGAAGGTTTTGATTCAGATTTTGCTGTTTTTGGGAAATAATTGATTTGCTTATAACTTTTAGTAGGAAACTTCGTTTTGGTTGCCGTTTGTTTTGGCATTTTTCTTATTTCACCTAGTATTTGATTTTGCCGTTGATTCCTGAATTACCATTTTTGGTAATTTTGTGATTTCTTAAATTTCGGCTTGATTAGTAAGTTTATTAGTTTCCTAGTTGGTCTAGGGTTTCTTTGCCCTATAAGTATCTTTGTAAGCCGTACGGCAGAAGGGAGTTTTTATTGAATTAAAGAAAAAAATGAGATTTATCTCATATCGTGTGTTCGAAGAGGGAGTACCTCTTGTTCATACTTGTTCGTGGTTTGCTTGAGTGAATAATTCCGTTAGATCATACGCTTCCCTGCATCAGTTGGTATCAGAGCTCTCGTTCCAATCCTGACTATGGCCGGAGGACGTGCTGGAGGTCGAGGTGGAAGAGGAGGTCGGACATCCGCTGTTGAGGAAATCTATGAGCGGGATGAGGTTGCTCGGGAAGCCCGAATGGAGGAAGGGTTTCAGCGACTAGGAGCGGCACTTGAGGCAGTTGTTCAACGCCTTGAGGCTCTAGAAGTTACAAGCTCGCCTCGTCGTCGTCCGGGTAGATCTAACTTCCATGAGGAGGAGGATTTTTCGGATGATGAGGATGCCAACCCTTTTGCTGGTCATTATAAGCAACGGGGGAGGGGTCAGGGAGTCGTGGCGCACAACCGCGATTCTCACTACTGGGAGTCAAGTCTGAAGATTGACTTACCGGAATTTCAAGGAGGTCTGACACCGGAGGAGTTCCTGGACTGGTTGAATGCCATCGACGAGATCTTGGATTTCAAAGAGGTTCCTGAGGACAGGAGGGTTCCTCTTGTGGCTACCAGATTCAGAGGAAGGGCTTCTGCGTGGTGGCAGCAACTTAAAATAACCAGGCAGAGGCATGGAAAGGCGAAGATTACTTCATGGGAAAAACTAAAGAAGAAGATGCGCGTCGCTTTCTTACCCCATAACTATTCTCGCCTAATGTACCAACGGTTACAGAATCTCCGACAGAACACGCGCTCTGTCGATGACTACACCAACGAGTTCTTTCAACTCGTGGCCAGGACTGATCTTATCGAAACAGAGGAACAACAGATTTCGAGGTATGTTGGTGGTTTACGTCAACAGTTTCAGGATGAGCTAAATATGTTTGAGTTGTATTCTGTTTCTGATGCCCATCAGCGGGCTATAGTGTTGGAGAGGCGGTTCAATCGCAGGCCGGTAGCGGCTAATTGGAGCAGTAGTGTCGTTCGAGCACCTGCGGGGGCTGCGCCACCGGTTCGCGCAATCGTTCCCCAACCCGCAGTGCCCACGGCAAACAAGACGACAACTTCTGGCTTTAAATGCTATAAGTGTGGCGAGCCGGGGCACCGTGCTGCTGACTGTAGGAAGGGCGACCGTCCAGGAAAGGCTTTGTTTATGGAGACAGATGACTTGCAAGAGGAGGTAGTTGTTGGGTATGAACAGGACGCTACGTACGATGGCAGCGATGAACAAATAATTGGGGAGGAAGAGGTAATGGGAGATAGTGGGCCGTTACTGGTGATTCGAAGGACATGTCTTGCTCCACGAGAAGTTGACGACGAGTCATGGTTGCGCAGCAATATCTTTCAATCAACCTGTACCATTGGTGGCAAGGTTTGTCGATTTGTGATCGATTCCGGCAGTTGTGAGAATGTGGTGTCTGAGGAGGCTGTGCAGAAACTGAACTTGAAGACAGAGCCACACCCCAATCCTTACAAATTATCGTGGCTAAAGAAGGGCAGTGAGGTAAAGGTTTCGAAACGATGCTTGATTTCTTTTTCAGTTGGTTCAAAGTATAAAGATAAAATATGGTGTGATGTTGTGGCTATGGACGCTTGCCATCTCCTATTGGGGCGTCCGTGGCAGTATGACCGAAAAGTGGTGCACGATGGAGGGGCTAATACGTACAGTTTGGTATTCGAGGGCACAAAGATTATCCTTTTGCCGTCAAGAGAAACAATACCCAAGCCTTCTGCAGGAGAGGGTACCAATCTTTTAACAAGGGCAGCGTTAGAAGAGGAATTTGTTGAGTCTGGGATCATGTTTGTGTTGATTGGAAAGGAGCTGGAAAAAGACCGAACAAATGGAAAGGTTCCAGAAATTATTAAGCCTCTTCTAGCGGAGTATACGGATGTGTTTCCGGAAGAACTACCGGAAGGGTTGCCACCTCTGCGGGACATTCAACATCAGATTGACCTTGTGCCTAGTTCGAGTCTACCCAATCGAGCTCATTATCGTATGAGTCCAAAAGAGCATGAAGAGTTGCGGAGACAAGTTGAGGAGTTACTATTCAAGGGCTTCATTCGTGAAAGCCTTAGTCCTTGCGCAGTACCTGCCTTGCTAACTCCCAAGAAAGATGGGACTTGGAGGATGTGTGTGGATAGCAGGGCCATCAACAAGATCACCGTCAAGTATCGTTTTCCAATTCCCCGATTGGATGATTTACTGGATCAATTGGCGGGTGCAAAGGTGTTCACAAAGCTAGATTTGAAGAGTGGGTACCACCAAATTCGGATTAGGCCTGGGGACGAGTGGAAGACTGCCTTCAAGACTCGAGAAGGCCTGTACGAGTGGCTGGTCATGCCATTCGGTTTGTCAAATGCACCCAGCACTTTCATGCGTGTGATGAACCAAGCGTTAAGACCATTCATTGGTAAGTCGGTAGTTGTGTATTTCGATGATATTTTGATTTATAGTGCTACTCCAGACTTACACGTGCAGCATATACGGGAGGTGCTCTCAGTTCTACGAAGGGAGAAGTTGTTTGGTGCTCTGAAAAAGTGTATGTTCATGTCGGATTCAGTCCTATTTCTTGGGTATGTGGTATCAAAAGATGGGATAGCAGTGGACGAGTCAAAGGTACAAGCGATCAAGGAGTGGCCTCAGCCTAAAACCTTGTTCGACATTCGCAGTTTCCATGGGTTAGCATCATTTTACCGCCGTTTTATACCGCACTTTAGTACAATTATGGCGCCAGTCACAGAGTGTATGAAAGGAGGGCATTTCACTTGGTCAGAAGAGGCAACAAAGGCCTTACATTTGATCAAGCAGAAGCTTACAACCGCTCCTGTCTTGATTCTCCCAGACTTCACACAGCCTTTTGAGCTTCATTGCGATGCGTCAAAGGTAGGGATTGGGGCTGTCCTTAGCCAAAATTCCAAGCCTGTGGCTTATTTTAGTGAAAAGCTTAATGGTGCGAGGATGAATTACAGTACATATGATGTTGAGTTTTATGCTGTGGTGCAAGCTTTGAGGCATTGGTATCACTACCTTATTCACAACGACTTTGTCTTGTATTCTGACCATGAGGCCCTCAAACATCTCAATAGCCAAGACAAGTTGTCTACTCGCCATGCTAAGTGGGCTGCTTATGTCCAACAATTCTCTTTTGTGATCAAGCACAAGGCTGGAGCTTTGAACCGAGTGGCAGACGCGCTTAGTCGACGTTCTTCCTTACTTACGCTTATGCGTACTGAGGTACTTGGTTTTGATTCTTTACGTGAATTGCTAGCTGCTGATCCGTATTTTTCCAGTATATTGCATGAAATAACAGAGGGGAAGCAGTCTATGTTTCATGTCCATGACGGTTTTCTGTTCAAAGGAAACCAATTGTGTATCCCCGAATCAAGCTTGCGCCTTAAAATTATAGCAGAGTTGCATAATGAGGGCCATGTGGGGCGAGATAAGACCTTTGCGTTGGTGGCAGAGTCTTATTTTTGGCCTACTTTACGGCGCGATGTGTATCGCTTTGTGCAGGCATGCCATATTTGCCAAGTGTCAAAAGGTGTTCCCACTAATGCAGGATTATACATGCCATTGCCCATTCCTTCGCAGCCTTGGTCGGATGTAAGTATGGATTTTGTTCTTGCTTTACCGCGTACCCAGCGTGGTAATGACTCTATTTTTGTGGTTGTGGATCGCTTTTCAAAGATGGCACATTTTATTCCATGTAAGAAGACTACTGATGCTGTTAGAGTTGCGCAATTGTATTTCACAGAGGTTTATCGTTTGCATGGGCTGCCTACTTCTATTGTTTCTGATAGGGATACACGTTTCTTGGGCCATTTTTGGCGCTGTTTGTGGCAGTTGGCAAATACAAAGCTCAATTTTAGCACTGCATACCACCCTCAGACAGATGGGCAGACAGAGGTGGTGAATCGTTCGCTGGGCAACTTGCTACGTAGCCTCGTGGGCGAACACTTGGGAATGTGGGAGCAGAAGTTGAGCCAGGCAGAGTTTGCTTACAACCATTCTTTGAATCGTAGCACTGGTTTTTCTCCATTTCAGATTGTTTACGGACTTGTTCCCCGATCCCCTATTGATCTAGCTCCTGTCCCTGATCTGAAACGAGTGCATGGGAAGGCTATGGAGTTTATGGAGCAGTTGCAGGAAATTCATGAGGCCACGCGGAAGCACTTGGAAGCCTCTAATGCAAAGTATAAGCAAGTTGCCGACAAGAAGCGTCGTTTGGTGGAGTTTGAAGTGGGGGATTTTGTTTATGCTGTGCTTACCAAGGACCGTTATCCAGCAGCGGAGTATAACAAGCTTAAAGCCCGTAAGGTTGGGCCAGTGGAGATCCTTGAGAAGATTAATCCGAATGCGTATCGTCTCAACTTGCCCAGTCATATGCGTACTTCGGATGTATTCAATGTCAAGCATTTGATTCCGTTCGTTGGAGATGGTTCGTCTTCTGATGAATCCAATTCGAGGGCGAATTCCTTTCACACAGGGGAGGATGATGTCGGGTGGGTAGCGTCCACATTCCTTGATCGGTTAGACCGTTCGCGGCCCAAGCGTCGTTAGTCCAATGTTTCGTTCATAGAACAAGTCAGAAGGTTTTGATTCAGATTTTGCTGTTTTTGGGAAATAATTGATTTGCTTATAACTTTTAGTAGGAAACTTCGTTTTGGTTGCCGTTTGTTTTGGCATTTTTCTTATTTCACCTAGTATTTGATTTTGCCGTTGATTCCTGAATTACCATTTTTGGTAATTTTGTGATTTCTTAAATTTCGGCTTGATTAGTAAGTTTATTAGTTTCCTAGTTGGTCTAGGGTTTCTTTGCCCTATAAGTATCTTTGTAAGCCGTACGGCAGAAGGGAGTTTTTATTGAATTAAAGAAAAAAACGAGATTTATCTCATATCGTGTGTTCGAAGAGGGAGTACCTCTTGTTCATACTTGTTCGTGGTTTGCTTGAGTGAATAATTCCGTTAGATCATACGCTTCCCTGCATCAGTTGGTATCAGAGCTCTCGTTATTGCTAGTATGTACTTTGTGAGGTTCTCCTAGAAAACCAAAACAAAAAAGTGAAATTTACTTGGACACTCCTGAGATCGCCGTATCTGTGTCGTACAATCTGAGTACACGCCGCTTGGCTGGTCCATGAAATCTTAATATTTTCTTATGGTGGACCGGGGACACACATTGGACACAGTAGGGTGATTTTTCTAAATTTTAAAAGTTTTTTCACGATGAAATAGTTATGATTTCAAAAGAATTGTGCCAAAAGTGTAATATAAAGCGTGTATATGTGCATAAGATACACCTTGGGTCGGTAATGCATTCAATAGGAATCCTCTTGTAAATATTTTAGTATTTACAATGTAGGTTTGCATAACTCAAAGATAAAAAAGGGGGTGTCCTTGCCGTGCCCGTGTCCCCATTTTTTGAGAATATTCATGACCTCTATCCTTGTCTTTGTCCCCGCCGCATCCGCGTCTGCATCCGTGCTAGTACATAGTTGGAGCGAATTCAGACATAATTGCAGGGGGAAAAAAACTGTTCAGAGTATAGGTAAGGGTTAAGTGGGCACCTTTTCTAACAGACGGAAGAAGCTCTGATGGATTGGGAAAGCGATGAAGAACTCGAGCCTTCTGGAAAAAGCTGAAGACGCAAAGAAAAAACGAAGCTCTCCAATTTTACCCAAAAAACCCAGAGTCACACAAAAGCCAAGGAAATATAAAACAGACCCGAGGGGCATTAAAATTTCAGGGTGACCAAAAAAAGAGGACCAAAAACCAATCGAAGAAGACCCCGCCGCGCCTCTTCGTATGTACATGATTCCACCTGCCAATTAGTTGAACTAAATTTGTTCATTGTAGAGTTGGCATTCATCTTATATTACAAGTTAAAAAAGGACACGATCATAAAAAGTAAAAACCTTTAACCCAAGCTCAGTATTCGGGTTAATAACAAACGGGAGAACTGTGTGGTTGAGAACCAATTATTCAACCAAACCAGGGCCAGGAAAGTTCACAAATGTTTTACAGCACGACTAATTCTGTCCCTACAGGTATTCTTGTTTCCAAGTGCTGCCTCACATGGTTTCTAGCCGCTTGTAGCTTATCAGGATCTTCAGGAAACCATTTCTCTAGCTCATGTGGATCAACGATTATCTTCCCAAGTGACAGAGTACTACCACGTAAATACGAGGCAATCTGCAGCTCAGCTTTGCATAAAAAAATTTGTAATCAATTCAACCATCTTGAGGCATTTATGTGGTCGTTTAGGCCATCGCACCTTCCTTTCTTCTCTTGTGGAGTCTTTGAAGTTCCGAAACTGCAAGAGGAAAAATATGATCCAACTAAATTAAGATCCAACAGATCGATATGCGTGAGACAAGCACAACACCTTCGCACAACCAGATTTGTAGTCATTACATATACTACTAGCACGGGTGTGCATGATTGGCTATAAGTTTTGCAACTCAACGATTACTCAATACATTCACCTATGTACATCTAAACATGAATCAGCTCTCTCCTATACACAGAGTCACATCTGCCAATTGAGATTTTAAAAGGTTTTCAAAATTCCTATTTAGATGAAGGTTTTCCGATTTCCTTTTTAGATGAGAAGACTGATGTCTCAGATTCAGGTATGAGCATTGCAAGAGTCCAAGGCATAAAGACTCTGAGTAAGAGATACCAAACTCCTGCTAGTCTCACACGTGTACACACACACACACACACACAGACTGTATGTGTGCCTGCGCTGCAATGCATTCATGATGTGTCATATGCATGGTTAAAAATCGTCAATAAAAATTCATCTGATCCGAAAACAATTGGCCTTAGGAAAGAATATTCACCTCAATCTCAAGTCGACTCAATAAAAGAGACGCCCTTATAGTAGGCAACCACAAAGGAGGAGTCTAGAGACAGTATAACCAAAAGCAAAGTCAATAAGAGATATAGACAGTGAGATAATAAGAAGAAGAGCAGGAAAAAAAAAAACTACTAACAAAATGCCAACAAACAAGCGTCTCTAGTTGCTGGAGATAGCTTGATCCGTGGACGAAGTTCTTAACTATAATGCAAGCATAACCCAGACCAAAAGAAGCCTTAACAAGAAGCGGTGTATCTTTTAAGGAAATGCTGGTCTTTTGTCCAGTGTATTTGAATGACACCAGATTTGAGTCACAAATATCGAGTTTTTCCAGATTCCGCGTGTCTTGTATCTCCAAGTGCCTTAGCTTGAGTGATGGACCAGAAACCAAAAAATTCACCAAACATTTGTTTGGTAATACAGATAACTCTTCAAGAGATGGGCAAACGGACAGATAGTAATAGGGAACTTCTTCCGTCACATCTACATGGCACAGGTAGAGGGAAGTTGGGGAATCAAGACTGTAACCGTGAAGAATCTCGGCAGTGAGAGGGTAATTCCAATTCGCATTCGTCCAATTACAGGCAAAGTTCAACTTGAGCTTTTTAACCCTCTTTCGAAAAGCAAAGGCGATCCAACCGTTGATATCACTCTGAAGCTTTTGTTGTTCAAACAAAATCCAAAGCTCAATATATCTGTCCTTTCACCACGATGCAACTTCAAGATGCAATTAACCCACTCAACGAACTCCCTGCATCTAAAACCAAATGACTCCTCTCCAAAGTCCAACCACAACCCATCACGAAATTTCAACTTCAAACTACGACTGAATCTTCACAAATCTTTCCATCGACGGGACAGGACACTAGTGCTTGCTTCTTGTTCAAGTTGAGACACAATGGAAACAGGAACTTCATCTGGCAAGTTACTGATTCGGTCCTCCATGCAACTCTGTGCCTTTCCACACTGACAGTTTCAAATAAATAGAATAAGATCTTTATCAGCAAACTAAATTCAAAAGTTAGAGACCTTTTGAAACCTGAAATTGAACAAAATTGCGAGCAATTTAAAATTTTTCAGATGAAATACCAACTAAAATTCGTAAATTGAACAAACAAGGTATGTAAGGCAGAATGATCCTCCTCCTCTAATTTGCTAGTGCAATTGTATTCTCCATCGTGTTGAATTCTTAAAGTGTTTTTAACTTATCTAGAGTCTGCAAAAACATATCAAATAACATAAACATGGCAGCAGCAGTATAACTTCTCTTCTTTCTTCCTTTTTTTCCCAGAGAAAGGAAAGAAGTACATAGATAATAGAAATGACAGCGTACAGCAAAGCATACATCTTCATCAATACGACCCTAGGCAGAAGTCAAGGGGAAAAAACCCAGCATGACAATCGCTTCCAGTAGCTGTAATATTACATGTGAAATAGATAATGAATAGAGAGGTAACCTAGCAATAACCAGCATGCGGCAAATTCCTATGATCATATTTGTCTAATTGTCTTGTAAATAGAATCCTTTTGAGGGAAGTAATCAGGCCATTAATCAACAGAACAATATATCTTTAAAGAGCAATAACCTGCTCCAAAAAATTGTTTTCCTGCAAGTCTTCAAATGTTAGAACTTGACCAAATACACCTCTCGCCTATCGAAGTTCTGTTCAAAAACCTTGTCCAAGAACTTGTATAGAGAAGGATTTCCTGTGGCGCAGCAGTTCTTCCATACCAACTTAGCTGCCCGGCGCTGCCATTGGCATAACAACCGGTACACCATAGGTTGGCCCAACCCAGTCCTCTATTGTATTCAGTGACAACCGACTACTCTACCACCGCTTCCACCATTGTTCCCCATGCCTTCGACAGGAAACTTCCACCGACACTACATGTAACAAAAGTTCATATCATTCCGCCGGCTACTGTTAGAATAGTATTGGGATAATATCATGTTACCATGTTTTCTATGCTATTATTCATGTTTTTTAATTTATTTATCATTCATGTTTCCTAGTTAGTCTGGTTTGGGTTTGAGAGCATAACAAACTCCAAAAATATGTTCAAGCGTAGCTTGTTTATGCGACGAGCCAATCTCAAAAGAGCTTTAATTGAGCTGATTCAGCCGAACACGAGCTGATCTCGAGTAGTTTGAATTTTACATAACACGAGCTGATCTCGAGTAGTTTGAATTTTACATATATCATAAGCCAGACGAGCCAGTAGTAGCTAAATCTAGCTTGGTTTGAACTTTAACGAGCTTCAAAAAGTGAAGGCTTTACTCTCCCTCTGTTCTTCTGTATTTTTTTGAAGTCCATATCAATTAAGTTATCTTCAAGGGATGAAGTCCAAACTGAAAGCAATCTCTTACATTCTAAGAACCAAAATCTCGAAAAAATAAAAAACAGTGCTTGCAAGAGCTCGTACAGTAATACACACAGAATACTTGGCAATGGAGCAAGAACCTAAATCCCTAGCAAAAACCAGTGCAATGAAACAACTCGTAAAGTAATACCACGCAAAGTAGTTGACAATCACCTCAATTTGAACATGCAATGGAGCAAGAATTAAATTTCTTGTTGTCGCAGATTAATAGGTGTACAAAAGATCATCAATATATTAAGGTAAAATTCAAGTGAGACAATGAAATCCCATATAAACAAAATAGCTTCCAAACTAGCAATGGAGTAGTAAGCAGTTTTTGTTTTTGCCAAGAACAATGAAAGCTATACAAAATCGAAATTAACGGACCTGTTACAAACTTACAATGGAGTAGTGAGCGGCCGAGTAGGTGCTTCTCTGCTGAACAACCACATATTCTCTAACTTACCCCAAAACCACACTCTCTCTCTCCCGTCGGCCGTCGGGGACGTCCATTCGTCGGAGTGAATTTATTCTTTCCTATAATGGGTTTGATACTATGTGGCCAAATCTATTTTCATAAAAAAAAAATCACTTTGAACATCTCCGATCATATATCATTCAGTAATCGATTCAAATGATATTTGAGGTTGTTAATCTTCTTCACAAGCTCTAAAACTTGAACTATTGCGATCATGGAGATCAATCGAAACGAGATCCTAGAAGAAGGGGTGAAATGGAGCATCGGAAATGGGAATTCTGTCCAGTTTTGGAATGATGATTGGGTTCACACTAATCCACTTAGCAAAGTTACCAGCACCCCCCCTTCTGATTGTACGTGGTCCAAAGTAGCCGACTTCATTAGTGATGAATCTCAATCTTGGGATGTAGAGAGACTTTCCACTTGTGTCTCAGCAGAGGATATGAAAGCCATTCTTGCAATTCCAATTAGCTTGGCAAAGAGAGAAGATAAGCGTATCTGGTCTTTCACTAAATCGGGACAGTACAGCGTAAAGTCAGGCTACCACCAGACCGTTAAGAAAATCCCCCTTCATTCCAATCAGGCCTCTACTTCCCATTCTCCCCCTAAAGTCTTATGGACAAAACTTTGGTCTGTTCCTACCATGCCCAAAGTATGCCATTTTATGTGGAAAGTGGTTAAGAACTGGGTCGCGTGCAAAGCAAATCTTTTTAAAAGGAAGTGCTCTCCCTCCCCAATCTGCCCTCTATGCAACGCTGCCCCGGAAACTATCGAGCATTCACTGTTTCATTGTCCTTGGACTAGAGCTGTCTGGTTTGGCTGTGGGAAATCTTTTTGGACTACTGGTTTGGACACCTCTTCAGCTGCTAGATGGATGGAGGACCTTCTCTGTGGACAAATGGCAAAGGAAACTACAATGGAGAATATGGCAGCTATCTTTCAAGTGTGTTGGGCAATATGGAAAGCTAGGAATGCTTGTGTTTTCACCGGAAAGGCCCCAATCCCTGGAGAAACGATTGAAGCTGCTGCTGTGGGTTTCAGAGATTATCTCCATGCGGTTTCCAAGATACCAAGACCAAAGCCTTCACAACATCCCAGGACCAACAATTGGATCCCTCCCCCCCCCTCTGTTCTCAAATTCAACTCAGACGGAGCATATAAACCCACCAGCAGCGCTGCTGCCTTTGGCGTGATCGCCAGAGACTACGGTGGATTAGCTCAATTTTGGCGTACAGGTAAGGTTGTGGCTGCTTCAGCACTGGCCATAGAAGCTTGGGCACTTAGAATCGCGTGTGGAATTGCTAAAGATATGGACCTCTCCGAGGCCATTTTTGAATCAGATTGCTTGGAACTTATCAACTGCTTTAACACCCCTACTGCTACAAGGCCTTGGGAAATCTGGACAATAATTGAAGACATTGTTGACTGGGCTAGAAATAGGAAATGGTCCTTCCTTTGGTGCCCCCGTGAAAAGAACAAGGTTGCTCATTGGTTAGCTAACAATTGTCTTAATAGAAGAGTTATGTTTTCCTCAGGTTGTATTCCGCCTGATTTACATACTTTACTGAACTCTGATGTACCCAGTTAATTCCGTTTTATGTGATTATGATCTTTTCAAAAAAAAAAAAAAAAAAAAAAAAAATCGAAACGAGATCACAATTTGACGAATTCACGTTGCAGATCCAATACTGCAAGCTTCCAAAGTCGTTTGAAGCA
The DNA here is from genome assembly GCA_020567845.1 of Rhododendron henanense subsp. lingbaoense. Classification (NCBI taxonomy): domain Eukaryota; kingdom Viridiplantae; phylum Streptophyta; class Magnoliopsida; order Ericales; family Ericaceae; genus Rhododendron; species Rhododendron henanense. The sequence continues at coordinate 3,229,001 of CM036312.1, read as the reverse complement.
ACGGATTTGATACGGTGTAACAAATCTATTTTCACAAAAATAAAATTCGCCCATATCGTCTTTGATTATGTATGAATCAGTATTCGATTCAAATGAGATTTAACAAGGTTTATTGTCGAAGAAAGCTCTTCAACATGAACAACTTTGATCACAGAGAGAAACCGAAATGAGCCCACAATTTGACAAATTCTTGTTTTCAAACGACTTCTCAGGTTGTACATGCGAAGTACCAACGAGTACGGACGACGTCGTTTTGAGATACCTCAGGTGTTCAAGATGCGAGCTTTTAATGGAACCACGTCGAGGCCGTTTAGACAAAGCTCGCGTCTGTTATATGCGAGTTTCTTACAGAACACCAATTCTTCACGGCCAGAGTAATTCTTTGCGGGGCCACTTGTAATTTTCTCGGACAAGATTTAATTTTTTGCGGCCATGAGTAATTTTTTGCGGTGGGAAGTAATTCTTACCGAACCCCAGTCATCATCCTCATTTCCCCCAAGATTTCTCTACTCTCTCTCTCTGGCTATGTATACATATTTATTTCACTGAATCTTCATTCACAAACACAAACAGGCGTCAATTGATTCTGACCTCACATTTTCGGGTATGCAAAAGTTCAATTTTTGTCCGGATTGTGTACGTTTGAGGCTATCGATTTTATCACTTCATTTCTCTAGATGTACCTCTATGGAATATCTCTGGGTGTTTGGATAAGTGTCCATACGTGAATTTGGAAGTCTTATTGCCCTGTATTGATTTGTTGGATCTATGGTTGTGGTCGGTTCTCTCACGATAGAGCTTGATAGTGATATGAGCATAGTTGTTAAAAACCTACAATCCTAGAATTTATATTGTCTCCTTCAAAAACTATAAGTATTTGACCCGTATTCTTTTTGTATAGAAATCCTATGATACGATGAGGTATCCTACAATTGTGTGTGTGTGTGTGCGCACGCACGTGTGAGTTAGGAAAGAGCTCCTTATTTCTCTAATTGAGTTATGATCTCAAGATACTGTTGTTATGCAATCTTTGTAGTTACACTATGTGCATACACATGGTTCTGCTACATGGACATGTTAACTAGTTCGCATTCACGGGTATTTCTAATACTATACCCATAGCGCACAGAGGGAAGGGATTGTAGTAGCCTGTTGACAGCAGAAACTGGCTCAGAGCATCTTCTAGAAGCTGTGGTGGCTAATGTTGTCCGTAGTGCAAGTGATGATAGAACTGAAAATCCATTATATAGTTCTCCAAAGTCCCTGTTTGACTTCTGAAAAAATGCCACAGCCAACCTGTGATAAGGTTACTGCTAGTGCAGTTGGGTATTCATATGACCAATCTTTTGTAGAAAAGGACACGTTGCACTGCTTGGGCTCTGATTCATGTTGTGTGAGCTCTTCGATGGGCTTTTCATAAAGGAGTCATAGTGCATTTAGTGAGCTGCTGGACTGCCTGGACAGTCACAAGAACCAGCAAAGGTCAATAAGAAGAGGACTAGACCTGGTCAAAATGGTAGGCCGAGGCCAAGGGGGGACAGACAATTGATCCAAGATCGTATTAAGGAGCTGAGAGAGCTTGTGCCCAATGGATCGAAGGTATTTTCCATCATTCTTTTTCACCTCTTGATTTGTGTGTTGTGTTTATTATCTCCGTGTCTATAACATTTACTGTGCTGACTCTTTGGATATTTACAGTGGAGTATCGATTTACTTCTGGAGAACACAATCAAGCATATTATGCTCTTTATGCAAAGCATCACTAAGCATGCTGACAAACTAAGTAAATTCCTAGATTTAAAGGTAAGGTTCAGCATTCCTTTTGTTGGCAACCTGTGTTTTCAGTTGAACACCAATTGCATTTGTTTAAGAGTACCCATACCTAGCAAGCCCACAGTTGGTAATTGATAGAAATTCGTCAGGACAAAAATGTTGGAATATAAGAATTGTTGCTAGGAACCCGAATTATTTTGTGTGCTTCCTTCGAGGCTTTTAATTTTGAACATGCTTTTTGCGAGTTGTTGAAATCAGCTTTTAGTAGTCGAAGGCAAGGCAGTGTCGTTCATGGACACATATAATGTTTCTTCCTTTTTGAGCCTTGTTTTCACTAGAACATGTTCAGACCAGAGAATTTGATATTCAGACATTGAACTTGACTAGTCTCCCCAAGCAAGAAACTGTGATTCGACCTACCATCTTCAGTCATGATTTTCCTGATAAATTGCCTTGTATTGTTGATTCTGCAGTTGCGCGACAAAGGAACAAGTTTAGGAGGATTGCCCGGATGGCGGATATGATCAGGGTTCAAGCTGGGCAATGGAAGTGGGAAGTCACCTGAAAGTTTGCCCCATGATGGTAGAGAACATTAACATGAATGGGCAAATGCTGATTGAGGTATAGTCACGTCAGATATACATTAAGTTCTTGGATTAAATATGAGAGAAGTAAAATGCCTATAAGAGATGTGGCTTTCGAGTGAGCAGCATCTCAGAGCAAATCCTGTGTAGTATTTCTGATTCTAGATGTGGAGTAATATTTCTGCTGGATCCATGCAGATGTTGTGCAAGGAAAGCAGCCAACATGAATGAGGGGTGTAGCGGAAGCTTTTGGGAAAACAACCCAAATGAGTTTTGTGGTTGAGGTACAATCCTAGTTTTGGATGGGTATCTGGAGCCTACCAAAGAAACAAAGTTTGCACTTTTAGGGTCTAAACATAGATAACTGAATTATGAATGAACGAATTTGGTTGGTTTTTTCTTTGTAATGCACGTCATGCATTGATGTCTGCTTCAACATGTTGTAATCATGTGACATATGAACTTGTTCCAATTGGAGCATATCCCTGAGATCAAAATGGGGAAGCTCCCTTTGGATGCAAGACAGGCTAAAGGTTGTAAAGACCAGAATATTCAGCTGTTTCAGTTTTTGGAATGTTTTCTTATATAACAGAATCTGCAAGCAAACTTCTTGATGTTTGTTGGACATCATTTGAGCAATATAACGCCGCACTTCTTGCTTTCCTGTAAAGAATTTATTGCAAATTCCTTCTGCTAATATGTGTAAACAAGGTTTCCAAATGTATGATAATTGCAGGGGCACTTGTACAGATATTGCAACCCAAGACAACCAGTTTAGCAGCTATGACTAGTACTGAACGGAAAATCAAATCAATCGCAGGAGGTAGAGGCTTCCATGTGGATCCTGAAGATATTTGGAGTTTTAGTCGCACCTATATAAGTCTATGGCGCTGTAAAGATTTGCCTTCTCTTTTCTGCTGTTGTGTGTAGAGATGGGGCATCTTGTTCTTGTTCTTTTTCTTTTTTATCTGTTTTCTTTGGTGTACCTCAGATTATTTTGACCTTGTTTGTCCTCTTGGATCAATTTTTGATAGGCTTGGTAATTGAAAATCATTTTTTACAAGCAATTAAATCATGTGTGTAAATTCACTGATGCAACTTTTCTTATTGATATTTATCCTATTCTTTTTGTTGTTTGCATACAAAAATGTCCAGATTGCTTCATCAAGGACTTTGACTATGGCTAATGTTTAGCGCTGTAGTGCATGGCACTCGAACATAGGCTCGGAGCATTTTCTCTACACATTTTAAAGTATCAAAAAAATTGCATAATTGGATCTCTGTCCAATGGATCACAAGATGCATCATTCTCATTTTACTGGATGATTTGGTGATTTGGATTTGATCATAGAAAAAATTATCTTCATGTAAACCAGTCTAACCTTTGTATGACGCTTTCATGGTGATTGGAGCAAAGACACATTTGATTGTTAATTCCAATGTGGCAAATAGATAAAGGCATCTATCTGCATGGATTAAGTCGAATTTTCCATCTCCAAGGAAAAACATTCTGATCTCTATCAAAGGTGCCTGTTTTTCCGATCTCAATTTTGGTTATTTAAGCATGAGTTATGACTAATGATATTGATCTTAAAACCTCCAAAGCACGACACAGTTTGGCTTGTTTGATGCCCTGCATCCAGAATGGATTATATTTGCAGATTCGGGCTATAGAGACATTCCCTGTGCTGAGTTGCATTGACCTGCAAGCTATATATGCAGCATGATAACTACAGAATTCACAATTGAATGTTTCGGCTGAACAGATTACCAGACTATTGATATGAACTGCAAAATTCGTATTTAGTGGTTCAACAAAATCAAAATAGTGGAAATAGCCCCTTATATATAGTTCATTCACATCGATCGATCAAATAGGGATTCGTTTGATAAGTGCTACACAACAGCATAAGACATAAGCAATTACGTACGTAAACATCATCCCCAGAAAAACAATGGCCAATAAGTTAAAAAAGCAGCAGCAGCATAACTTTCAATAACCTCAACGGCCCACACCGGCACCCGGCACTTCATAGCTTAAAATGGGGAAGGGCAGATTCGACATCTTGTCCTTTGGTCGTGTAATAGGTAAAAGATTCATTGCATAGGAACTCCCTGTATATTTGAGGACTTTCCTCCGATAGAAGCTCCTTTATGGGTCCGAAGTGTTTAGCTGCAGCCTTACTGCTAGGACTGAAGAAGCATGCAACTGATACCCTTGGTCCAATTGGTTGAGCCAAAACTCTGTGCTCCACGCTTATGAACTTGTCATTTGAAATGATCTGTACAAACCAGGGTCGAACAAAAGGGAAAATCGAACTTAGTTCCTAAAACAAGTGGTCTTGAACAGATGGAGGAAACCACCATTGACTTCTCAATACTATTTTGGGTTTTCTGATTGGTGCATAGAAAATTTGATCTACTAGAATGGATGTTTGTGTTTATATACGTACCTGCATGAGATCCCCAATGTTTGCGATGAGGGCGCCGGGAACTGGAGGGACATCCACCCACTGGTTTTTGTGAAGAATTTGGAGGCCACCAATGTGGTCTTGCAGCAACAACGTTAGAAAAGTTGTGTCAGTATGCTTTGGAGTGCCCAAGGTCAGGTGCGGCTCGGGGCAAATCGGGTAATACAGAGAAGCCAATGCCTCACTTCTCATACATTCGATACGTGAAAGGTAGTCGCTGCTTAGCCCTAAGGCCTCAGAGAGTAACTCGGCCATTGTCTCCCTCAGCTTTATCATGCATTTCACATACTCTTGCACTTCTTTTCTGCAAAGAATTAAGCGGATGTGTTAGGGATTATGCAGAGCGAATAACAGTTTCGAATCATTTCACACCAACATCGGTGAGTCCAAGGAGAAGATGTTCTACGTAGTACTTCTCAAATAAAACTTTTGCTTTATTTTACTTCAAACTATGCATGAATTACTTGCTCATATTTTCATGCATATATGTATGTTTGTGTGTGTGTATATATATACACACACCTGCAAACAAGAGGAATAGCTTGAGGGTCCAGATAATCATCATGGAAAACACAAGTCAAAATATCCCTCCAAGAAAAAACCCCCACTCGGACGCGGCCGCCTGAATTAAACCTCACCCTCCGTTTACTATCCCCGGAATAGTACTCCATCTTGTCCTCTCTCCTCTGCTCATGAAACCTCCTCGCAGCCTCCAACATCCCCTCCATGACCCCACTCGGCACCCCGTGGTTCACCATCCGGAAAAAACCCCACTCGGACGCGGCCGCCCGTATCCCCTCCACCACCTCCCGCCTTCGAGCCCATCTTCCGCCCTCCACCCCCTCGAAGTCCACTGTGGGGAGCTCGAGGGGGAACTTGGGCGGCAGGTTTTCTAGGCTCTCCAGAGGGTAGACGAAGAATTCGGGGAGTTTCTTAATGCCGGCGTCAACGAGTCCTTTGACGCCGGCCTTAGTCTCATCGAATTCTTTCACTTGTTTGGCCCAGTCGTACTGGGTGTTTATGGGTTGTGTTGTGATCGTTGTGGCGTCCATTGTTGCAATGGTGTTTTGAGAGAGAGAGGTGTGGAAGCAAACGTGTGGTGCGTAGTACTCATATCCATATACTATGTCCAAAGAAGGGATGGGACTGGTACTGGGACTAGTAATCATCTTATTATTACACCTTTTTTTTTTTTTTTTCAAAATCCCAGCTTGCGTGAATCTTGAACTAATCCTTGCAGCCCCCATCTAATAATATTTTCACACGCTTATGCATAGAAGTGATGTGGCTCAAGAGTCGCTGGCAAGAGGAATCGAACTTTGAGATCTTAGGTGAAATCAAGTGAATCCCTAAATCGCAGGCCACGACCAGCATACCAACCCATTACAGGACGTCCCGAACCAGCTTGCGTTCACCTTGAACTAATCCTACTTAGTCCAATAGAACTTCTGTAACGACCCGCCTTTTACTAGATAAAACTCCAAAATGCACTTTATTTTATTTACTTTCAAGCCCCATTATCCTGCATAAGCCTCAAAAATTACAACAATTACAAGGTCTGTTCTATAACCTCAAAAACTACAACCTCAAGTTTCTTAATAAACTTTTTGCCTATAAAAAAAAACCCCCTCAAAATTACAACAAAAATGATTTTTCCAAATAAATAAAATTCTTCAAATACTCCTCCGTACCTACCACATAAACTACGCAGGAAGTATACAATACGAGAACATTAAAAGGACATAGCGGAATCAATAAATGCTATTCTACACCAAGATTTGATCGTGTGATTGGTCGCAACAGGCTGCTCTCAGTGCTCTGAAGCTTGAAATTCAAGGTTTTGAATCACATACCGCACCAGTATATACCATATTTGCCTAAATGGTACCCAACCCTTCTAATTTCGTTCTGGTTCAAATACCAGTCGGTATCTTGAGCAATTGCTAAAGAAGGCTCCAGCAAAATTGCCTTCAAGTAAATAATGATAAGATGATTAGTATCAGCAGGGTAGGTGTCATCAGACATCAACCATCAACCATCACCGTTGATAAAATGTCAGTGGATAAAGTTGATAATCTTTTCTCCTTGAACGCACTTGCCCAATTGGTGCGGTTGTGATACGCCTTCTTCACCAGCGTATTTTCCAGTCCACCAGTATTGTACCTTACGAGGTTCTCCTGGATAATCAACAAAAAAATGAAATTTACTTGGAGCCTAAATAGAGTTCTGACACCCCTAGAGATCGCCGTATCCATGTCGGACAATCGGAGGTGGAGTTGAGTTTTGTTCACCCTCCACTTAAGAGGGTGAACATTATCCTCCTTTCTATTGGTTGAAATGGTGTGGATCCCACCACAAACTGATGTCATGCTTACCAAAAAGAGTATTGCATGGTAAGCATGACATCAATTTGTGGTGGAATCCACACCATTTCAACCAATAAGAAGGAAGGTAATGTTCACCCTATTTTAAGGAGGGTGAACAAAATTGAACTCATCGGAGGTGTGTCCATAAAAGTTCAATATTTTCTTATGGTGAAAGCCCTGGAGACACGCCGGGGACACACATGGGGACATGGCAGTGAGTTTAAAATAATAAAAAAAATTCATGGTAAAATAGTTATAATTTCAAAAAAATTGTGCCAAAAGTGTAATATAAAGCATGTATTTGTGCATAGGATACACCTTCTATCAGTAATGCATTCGGTAGGAGTCCTAACCTAAATATTTAGTATTTACAACGTAGGTTTGCATAACTCAAAGACTTGTTTAAAAAAACGATATATGTGCCCCTGCCGTGCCCGTGGGCCGTGTCCCCAGTTTTTGAGAATATATAGTTGGAGCAAATTCAGACATAGTTGCAGGGAAAAAACTGTTCGGAGATTGGTAAGGGTTAAGTGGCACCTTTTCTTACAGAGATGCAACAACAATTGAGAGTCAAGACAACAAGCTGTTGAGCTATTTAGTTTAAACGTGTGAAGAGAAACGGGTTTTCAAGGTGCCCACCTTGAAATTGTAGAGGGCTTCTAACTGTCCTGAATCATTTTCCCCAAACAAAGTTGTCCAGATTGATTTCGACGATTGGGTGACATGTCCTGTTTTCTTCTATTGATTCAAATAATTTCTGTGGTGACACGTTAAAAGCACAACACCATCATGACGTCTAGGTCCGAATGTGTGACATATAAATGTTAAAATCCTTTAAAGCAACACCAAAGAGAAAGATATAACAGTATCTTGATCTCCAAATACTACACACAATTACTACACGAGCTGAATGTGTAATGTAATTAGTTTATTGTGCATCATTTTCGCTGGCATTTTTCACCTGGGTGAGCTCAGAGAGTATGAGAAGAGTAGGTCCTACCGTAACATTATGCACAATATACTAATTACATTACACGTTTAACATGTAGTAATTGTGTGTATGCACCCACATTTTCTCTGGAAAGGAAGTAGATAGGAATAGGATGTACATCATGAGGGATACAAAGGTTGGGGATCCGCAGCCTTGTTTTGGTGGTCCACACGCGATCCACCCCTCTTATTCAATTAAAAAGAGAGTGCAAAGGAAGAGAATGGAGGAGTGAAGGACTACGTACCTCATGGTTGTAATAAAATTGCCAGGTCCACCATGACAGCCGAGCACCAAGAACTTCCATTCATCTCAATTCACTTTGCTATTGTACTTGCGGTGTGGACAGTCAATGATGGCCATGCTCCCTCAGCTGATTTGTATTACTTGCTCAGTTACAAAGCACAAGACAGAAGAAGCTCTGATAAATTGGGAAAGCCATGAAGAACTCGAGCCTTCTGGGATAAGCTGAAGACGCAAGACATAACGAAGCTCTCCAATTTTACCAAAAACTCACATAGCCAAGACAATAAAACCGACAAAAAGCACACATAAGCCAAGGAAATATAAAACAGATCCAAGGGGCATAAAATAATTTCAGGGTGTCCAAAAGAAGAGGACCGAATACCAATCAAAGAACACCCCACCTCTTCATATGTACAATATATAAGATGATTCCACCTGCCAATTAGTTGAACTACATTAGTTCATTGTAGAGTTGACATTCATCTTATATTACAAGTCAAAAAAGGAACGGATCATAGATAACCTTCATCCCAAGTTCAGTATTCGGGTTAACACCAACAAAGGGAGAACCACAAAAATAACAAACGGGAGAATTGTGTGGTTGAGAACCAATTATTCAACCATACCAGGGCCAGGAAAGTTCACAAATGTTTTAGAGCACCACTAATTCTGTCCCTACCGGTAATCTTGTTTACAAGTGCTGCCTCACACGGTTTCTAGCCGCTCGTAGCTTATTAGGATCTTCACGTATCCATTTATCTGGCTCATGTGGATCAATGATTATCTTCCCAAGTGACAGAGTACTACCGAGTGAATACGAGGCGATCTGCAGCTCAGCTTTGCATCCAACAATTGTAATCAATTCAACCATCTTGAGGCATTTATGTGGTCATTTAGGCCATCACACCTTCCTTTCTTCTATTGTGGAGTCTTTGAAGTACCGAAACTGTATGAGGAAAAATATGAGCCAACTAAATTAAGATCGAACAGATCGATATGCGTGAGACAAGCACAACACCTTCAGACAACCAGATTTGTAGTCATTACATATACAACCGGCATGGGTGTGCACAATTGGCTATAGGTTTTGCAACTCAACGATTACTCAATACATTATCCTATATTCATCTAAACATGAATCAGCTAACCTAATCATAATGCAGAAGTCATGTGCCCCCTGGCAGCTCTCTATGGTTCTCTATCTAAAAGGGTTTCCTATTTAGATGAGAGGACTGATGTCTCAGATTCAGGTCTGAGGCTCTGAGCATTGCTAGAGTCCAGAGAACAAGGTGAACATGAAAGGGCATAAAAACTTAAGAGTAAGAGATACCAAACTCCTGCTAGTATCTAATTCTGTGTGTGTCAGGGAATTGGAATTACCCTCTCACTGTCGAGATTCTTCATGGTTACAGACTTAATTCCCTAACGTCCCTCTACCTGTGCCATGTCGATATGACAGAAGAAGTTCACTATTACTTCCTATCCGTTTGCCCATCTCTTGAAGAGTTATCTGTAATAGATAACAAGTGTTTGGTGAATTTTTCCGTTTCTGGTCCATCACTCAAGCTAGGGCACTTGGAGATACAAGACAAGTGGAATCTGGAAAAACTTGATGTTTGTGACTCAAATCTGGTGTCATTCAAATACAGTGGACAGAAGCTTCTTTTGGTCTGGGTTATGCTTGCACTATAGTTAAGAACTTCATCCACGAATCAGGCTATCTCCAGCAACTAGAGATGCCGCCTTCTTATTATCTAACTGTCTCTAAATATCTCGTATTGACTCGGCTTTTATTTATATTGTTCAGAAGTTGAGAAACTTCCCCACCTTCCCAAGTTAAGGAATCTCAGGGAATTGCAATTGGTGCTAACACTCATAGTCTCTAGACTCATCCTTTGTGGCTGCCTACTAAGGGTGTCTCCGTTATTGAGTCGACTTAAGATTAAGGTGAATATTCTTTCCTTAGGCCAACTGTTTTCGGATCACACAAATTATTTTTGACAATTTTTAATACTGCATAAGTGCATATGACTTATCTGAATGTGTTGCATGAGCGCGCTCTCTCTCTCTCTCTCTCATGCACACACGCACACAGAATTAGAGAGAGAGATCGACTTGGTGCTCGTTCCAAGTGCATCTAGTCTTGAGGTTCAAGTCTTCTAAGTCTAAGCCCCACTAACAAATGAACACTTCTTGCTTTTCCTCCAGAAAATAAAAAATTATTTTTCATTATTTTCTGAAAAGCTTTAACATGCAACATGATGAATATATTCTAAACACAAACCTGAAATTGAACAAGATTTCAAGCAATTCGAAATTGCTTAAATAATATAACTAAAATTCGTAAATTTAAGTTATTTAACAAACAAGGTATGCAAGGCTAAGAGAAACTGACTCACCTTAATTAAAGGGATTTTGGATGGAGGCTCAACGATCCTCCTCCTCTTATTTGTTCGTGCACTTGTCTGTTCCATTGTGTTGAATTTTTAAAGTGTTTTTTTTTTTACTTATCTACAGTCTGCAAAAACATATAAAATAACATAAACATGGATTACATGCAGAAGCAAATTAAGCACTACAACTACAGTAGTATAACTTCTCTTCTTATTCTCCAGAGAAAGGAAAGAACTGCATAGATAGTGGTAATGACAGCTTACAACAAAATCATATATCTTCATCAATACGGCCCTTGGCAGAAGTCAAGGAAGGAAAAAACCAGCACGACAATCGCTTCCAGTGGCTGAAATATTACATGTGAAATTGATAATGAATAGAGGGGAAACCTAGCAATAACCAGCTTGCAGCAATTTCCTATGGTCATATTTGTCTAATTATCTAGTAAATAGAATCCTTTTGAGGGAAGTAATCATGCCATTAATAGTCAAAGCAATATATCTTTGAAGAGCTACAACCTGCTCCAAAATATTGTTTTCCTGCAAGTCTACAAATATTAGAACTTGAACAAATTGCTTATTCAGTGACAGCCAACTACTCTACCACAGCTTCCACTACTGTTCCCCAAGCCTACAACAGGAAACTTCCACCGGCACTGTATGTAAAAGTCAAAAGTTCATATAATTCCGCCGGTTCGTTATACGTTTGTTCCATCATCTGGCAAAGCTTACACAGAAAGCAAATAAATTCAGTGGTGTTGACACTATAAGGCGAGTAAGATAAGTAACATATGTACCGAAAAATTTCTGGCCCCTCCCTTCCTCAAATATCGAACCGAAAGAAAGTTTTATAGGAGACAGGAAAAGATTAGCATGTAAAATCAGGATATTAAATGAAACCAAAGGGAAATTTATGTCAACTTTGAAGGTTCGTCTAGCTAAGAACTGCAAGAGAAGTCTACCAATGTTGACAACAGAACATCTTGCACAAAATTTGAGCTCAACAGGCTTTGATTACAATAAACCTGCAAGCCTTCGATATGTGCTTCCTTTCTAAATTGAACAATATCATTATTACAGGGGCAGACACACGGGGTGCCCATGCCCTTGCACAATTCCAAATATTCGCACTAGTCGGACTACTTTTTCATGTTAATTTTAAAAAAATTATATGGGATTGGCACACGCAAGTCCCTTAAATACATAAAATTGCCTAAAATTTCCCATATAGGTGTGGAAAAAAACTCCCTAAAGGTCCGAGATATCAACCATTTTTTTGTCACACGCGTAAAATCAAAAGATGATTACATATATACACACAATTTCGTCTCTTTTTTCAAACCCAGCAAGTGATAATACACATGTTTATAGTATAATTGTTGTTATAATGTAGAAATACGTGCGGTTCGGGCCTGCTAAGTATAAACTAAAGAAAACCCAACACCAAGGACTGCGTAAAATCGGAGAAAGGATAAAGAATGGTGGGAGATAAAAGAGAATGATCAGATAGAGCTAATACGTTATGGGATGCCATCATAGCGGCGATCAAACCAATAGGGAAGTAAAATCTCGATCATCATCTCATTCTCTAGAAAAAAAACTGGATTACTACCATTGATAGTAGTAGAAAATAATTCGACCGAAGAAAGAAAAAGAAAACTCGCGTGCTGGTGGGTCTTGCGCAATGGTGGTGATTGTTGACGATTATGCGCGGTAAGGGTCGGAGAAAAGGCGGTATTGGGCGATTTTAGATGTAAGTGAGAAACCCTAATCCGGAGCGGTGATGCGTGGGTTTTCGCGCTTCCGATTTGGGGCGGCAAGTCGGTGGTTGCGATTGTTGGCAAAAGTGAAACCCAACAGCCCCCCTGTGAGAAAGGTTGAGAACTTGAGATAAAACCTACACTCCCTAATTGATGCAACAGTGGTGCTACAGGTACAGCAAAGGCTGCACAGCAATCGCGTACAGATTGCTTTTGCGCCCGTTTTGGGTCCCGCAAAGATGATTGGAGTCGCTCGCTCATTTTGTTCAAAATGTTTCGTTTAAGATCTCTGTAAAAAAATCATCTCAATCCGATATCAGAAAGAGCGCTTACGAATCATCCAATTTTGCTTCACAATTTAGCTAAATTTTAAAACAAAGTTGGATAATTGGTAATCGCTTTTACCGATATCGGATTGAGATGATTTTATATAAGGATCCTAAACGAAATATTGAACAAAATGAGCGGTTCCGATCATTTTTGTGAGACCCGAGACAGATGTAAAAGAGATCTGTACAGCCTTTGCTGTACTCCTATCTTTACTGTTGATGCAAATACCCTTTTTTCGTCTTTTAGCGGGTGAATTTACTGAACAGTCCCTGAAATTTGTAAAAAGTGTATGCATGCAGGGACTATTTTGTAAATTCACCCACTAAAAGACAAAAAAAGAGTACTTGCATCAATTAGGGGAGTGTAGAAATTAATTTTCAAATAAAACTATGGAATATTTTTATTTTTATTCACTTTTAAAATAAGCTATTTGGATTATTTTGATCTTAAATCAATTTTTTTCGCATTTATTAATTATGTGTCAAATTTTTGTAAGATGAATATTTAATTACTTTAGGATACAAAAAAACTCTACTTTCGCAAGGTGAAATTATTCAATAATTCGGGACCAGCGTTACATGGTACTCCAGATCACTTCACAATCATACATTTTCTCTTGGAGTCCACAACTAGATGCATGAAATCTAAACAATTGTGTGATTCTGAATATCCGGAGTTTTACGTGGCGGTGCTCCTATATTATTGAATAAATTACTCTTTTGCAAGAGGTGCACGTACGAAACTTAAGACAAAAGGGTGTGCATATAGCAGCTCTCTGTAGCGGTCAAATGACTACAAAACCCTCGCAACGAATCCATAATGTCGACTAAACCTCACCGTCTTTACCGGACACCTCGCCTCCCGCACAAAAAAACCAGAAAAGCTTCCCATTTCAGCTTCCGCTCCGCCGCGGCGCTTCCCGATTGACCCCCACGTAACTACCCACGTAGAAACCAGCTCCCTTTTCATCTCTACATCATTTAGTATCTCGTTTCAGTCGATTCTGACTCTTCTCTGCTGCCATTATAAATGGCCAAGAAATTAGCCAAGAGTCTCTTTTACGACATGGGTAAGCTTGTTTCTTGATCTTTCTTGGATTTTCGTTGAAAAAAACAATCGATCTTGTTGGTGATTTCTTGGTCTGGAAGTGAACGTGAGCAGTTTTTAGGTTTCCTGCTTTTATTTGGTTGTTCTTTCTTGAAGGTGAATTTTTTTGGAATTTGATATAGCATCCAATATGATTCATATGTTGTTAGCTTTAGGAGTGTTTATTTGGTGAAGTGTTGTTGTACCATGGAAAGAGAAAAAGGTTGTATTTTGAATAGGAGATAAATCCTATTCAGTCCTGACCCAAGAACAAAAAGAGGGAATTAAAGTGTAAGGGAAAGTCTGCTGAAGTTGAATGATATGATGGGTTGTTTGCTGCTGCTTAAATTCCGAAGCGGCGAAGCTTATGATGGCTAAAGCTTGTTTCTTCTTGTTTTGGGCCTTTGGGTTATGGGTCATGAAGAACGTAAAAAAAACCCTGATTTTTTAAAAGATTAAATTTTTAATGTCTTTTGACTTGTACAACAACACAACCCATGTAGTCCCCAATCATTGGGGATATGGGTGGGGGAAGATTAGAGACGGACCTAACCTTTGGCAATATGCACAAAGTGGCTGCTCTCAGAATACCATTGAAACAGTGGCCCCCTATACCTGTTTTGCTACGAAATCATGCCATCAAATCAATTCAAATGGCATCAGAGAGGGTAGGCCTAGAGACCCAATTCAATTTCTGTGCACATTACCATGCTTCCTTCATTGATAGTCCAGAGCATTGGTATGCACAATTAATGTCTTTTGACTTGTGCTTTTCAAATTTCAATAATCAACTTTACCGCACGTTAAGCTGCAAGCATGCAAGAAGCACATGATATGAAACTAGGCATAACAATTCATCCCCACAGTTAAGATACGATCAGTCTGTGGGCTCGAGAAATGATTTTCTCCAACTATATGGTTGGCTACTGCATATTGTTCCATTCTATCACCCGGTAGCTTTGTTCCCATTCTCCATAGGCAAGAGAATGAGCACTCTCATGCTATGTAAATAAATGCCTTTCCTTATTTTCAAGCTTCTTCTCCAAACGTTGTGATCACTCCCATAGAAATGTCCTCCTCAAAGCACGTCGTTAAGACTTTCAATGCCATTTCACATTGAACGAGAACTTGTATTTCTCTTCACTGTTGAAATCCACATGCAATAATCCTAAAGGGATTAGCATGCGCCATTTAAGGTTTTGAGTAACTGAAGGAGTATAAGCTGACTCCTGTAATGCAGAAGAATAGTTATTGTGTATTAGACTGGGTAGTTATTTATATGGAAAAAGAAAAAAGTGAGAAAGAAGACCCCCTGTGTAACCTACTGAAGGATGTTAATCGATCACACCAGTGAGAGGGAGAACACTGACTTGAGTTTGATTTGAGCTTGTCACTCAGAATATTAGACTGTCAACACTTGTATGCTTGTGCCCAGCACAAAGAGCCTCTGGTTTGGATTGTGATTTTTGGTTTTTCTTTTGGGTGCAGATTTCACTATGAAATTGTGGAATAAAGAAGTGTGCTATCAAAGGTTAGTGCGCAATATTCTAATTAGGTATCAATCACAGTGGCCAAAGGCAGAAAAAGGTGAAGTTGGTGAGTCCAAGGAGGAAAATGATACGTCTCAAGTACCTGTTATGCCTAAAGTGGACAATAATAGGAGCCATTATCCGTCGATTAAGAAATATGGTTCTGCTGATGATGGTTCGATTGATCACAAATGGAGTTTAGAACTTGCTTGGGTTGCCAAAGCTCTTGAACCAGCATTGCAGTTGTGTAGGAGGGCTCTGGCAACAGGTCAGTTTTTTTCAATAGCTGTTTTATCTGTTATGTGTTGTTTATGCATTATGTTGCTTAATAAAATTAATGGGATGCATATATATATATATATACACAGTCAGTCTTCCGTAAGGACCACCTTATTTTAATAAAATGCGGACCTCTCTTTTCCGATCGAATTTCGATGATCCGAGCCGCTCAATGTATTCAGAACATGATTTTTTAGGGTACCCGTGAAAAATTAGCAAAAAAAAAAGACCGGGAAGGGTTTCATCTGAGCAGTTTTTGTTTGTTTTTTATTGAACGGTTCAAATAAAAACTGCTCAAATCAAGCCATTTCCGGTCATTTTTTTTATGATTTCTCGCGGGTACCCTTAAAATCACATTCTGATCACATATAGCGGCTCGAATCATCAAAATTCGATCGGAAAATGGGAGAAATAGGGAGGTCCGCACTTTAGTTAAAATAAGGTGGTCCTTAGGAGAGAAAGACTATATATATATAGATATAGCCACACAAATAAATCCTGCAAGAGGCATGTCTGAATAATTAGATCTGTAGTTGAGTTGGATAGCAGCTTGTCATATTCCCTAACTCGTGTGTAGCATTGTTTATTTTGAAGGCTCATTTCATGTTGCATCGTAAGTACCCCCTCATTGTCCCACTAAATTTCCTTGTCCTAAACTACTATATCTTCTCTTGGACAACTATTGGGGAGTTGGCCTTGTAGAGATTGTTAGTCCATTGGATGTTGGCAGACTGATTTCATTTACAAATTTGCAGGAAATGGATTTGGAAACAAATCCCCAAATAACCCCAGATCACTTATGGAAATTGTTGCAAGCATTCAGCGGAGTAAGTTTGGACTCCATGATTGGAGCCTAAGTGATCTTACAATAGGCTTGTTTCTTATATACCTTCAGCAAGCATCCAAAAATTCATCTGAGGAGGTTAAGGGTGTTCAGATTTTCTCTGATTCCATAGTAAGCACTGGAACCTTGTATTTTGAAAACTTGATTGCAGAAAGCCAGAAACTCAGACATACTTCTGTTCCCTCTGAGTTTTTATGTTTAGTTTATCACTTGTTCACTCCGAGTTTACGTAGTATGTATTCTGCAAATTTCTGTTCATCTATTCTTATTTGTCTTCTCCCCTAACTTCTTATCAGATTATGGTTTTCTGATCTAGGTCCAGGATCTTATCTACCACATAGAATTAGCAAAAGGGGCATACAGGGATAATGCTGCAGGTCTTGCAAGAAATAGCATGCTTCGTGAAAGCAACGTTCTGAAATTTGTCAAAGATTCCAGCATTATGAGGCCTGGATATTATATAGGAGTCGATCATCGCAAGAAACTTGTAATTCTTGGAATCCGTGGAACTCAGACTGTCTACGACCTTATCACTGATGTTGTTTCTTCTAGTAACGAAGAAGTCACATTTGAAGGCTACTCAACTCACTTCGGTACCGCTGAGGCTGCTCGTTGGTTTCTTAGGCATGAGATGGGAACCATAAAGAAGTATTTGGACAAACACGAGGTGGTTAAAATTGATTTTTTGTCAGGATTTTTTTCTCACATCCTTCTGAAGCTTTTTGTCATTGTTGAGACTAATTCATCTACAGGGATTTAGGTTAAGGCTAGTGGGTCATTCTCTTGGAGGTGCGATAGCTTCTTTGCTAGCAATAATGCTTCGCAAAAAGTCATCTAAGGAGCTAGGGTTTAGCCCCGATATTGTTACTGCCATTGGATATGCACCCCCTCCATGCGTGTCTAGAGATCTTGCTGAATGCTGCTCTGATTATGTCAGCACTGTTGTAATGCAGGTTTGTTGGTGGTTTGATCATGTTAGTTCAGGAAGTTCTCTGGAAGTGCAATTTGGTATGTTTGGTTGTATCTCCCCTCTCATAGGTTCTTCCTTTCTTTTTTATTTACAGGATGATATCGTTCCACGGTTAAGTGTAGCTTCTTTAACAAGATTGAGGAACGAAATTCTGCAAACAGATTGGTAATTAAATAAGCTTTACACTCTGCTGATGAATGTTGCTACCTTACCTTTAAATAGGGTTGGAAATCCCAAAAAGACATCTGTGCCTCTTGGTTTCACGAGCGCATGTTATCTGGACCTCCATCAATGTGCATACTTTTCCTATGCAGAAGATCTGATTTCTCTGTTTGTTCTCAGCATCGATAAAAAGTGCACCTACTCCTTTAACTCCTCAAATGCTTCTCAACATGAGTCGTTTTATGAAAGATGGTCTAAGAGGGAAGATTTTCTTCCTAACTGAGTACAACTGAATTGCAAATCATCTTTCAGGATGGATCGGCTATTTTAGTCCTCTATCCTCTTGGAAAAGATTTACATAGTTTCTTGAAAGTGTCTCTTTGGATTTACACAGAGGGTTCACTATGAATCTCGCACAATGGGTTACTCTATTGGGTGTCCTGTCAAACCCTTCCTACAAGGGTATTTTCGTCAGACTTTTTGCTGTTTCTTTTTGTGCATGGGTTTGGTGGCAGGGTAAGCTTGGTTATACTTATTTAGAGTGTACTACGGGTCTGTTTGGTTGTGTGCTGTAATAACTAGATATGCATGCATAGTCGGCTGAGTAGCGCAAGGGTAGTTTAGATTAGGTTTAGAGTGTACTACAGTGGGTTTTGCTTGTGTGCTGTAATAACTAGGTATGCATACATAGTGGGCTGAATAGCAAAAGAGTAGTCTAGATTAGGTATCACCACAAGATGAGGGTCCCGCTTATTGGTTCAAATCAATTTGTCATTTTTTACAATACGATGACACTTATTAAGAACTACACTCTCCCTCATTTTTCTTTTTCACCATGCATATGTTGGCTTACGGATACTAATTCTGCATCCATTGGAGATAGCTTATCAACATTAAGGTGTTCTTGTGGTTTTGTCAACTTCCTTCCTCTGCTTTTTGCCAGGAAGAGTGTCTTAGAGAAGGAAGACTGGAAAAATGTCGTAGGTTTGGTAACAAATGCCAAGCAAGTTGTTTCTTCAGTACAAGATGTAGCTCGGAAGCTTGCTGATTATGCCCAGTTCAGGGGCCAGACAAATGTCTCTGGTAAGGACTTGCTTGCCTGCAGCTTTTAAGATGTTAATCTATTTGATGACTATTCAAAACCACGCCATTGTAACAAAACTTGATGGGAAAATCTGCGGAGATACTCTAGTATAGGAGTATTAAAAACAGAAGCATTATGTCCTGGACTTTCCTGCTCACATTGTTTATTGGCCCTTAACTTCTACACAACGGGATTTCTATTGTGTCTGAGGCGGTGCAAAATGATACTGTCGACAATCTGCTGTAACAGTATAATATCATGTGGATGCTTTAAATAAGAGTAGCGTTTTTTGTTTTGTGCAACCATGATCAAAGTTCTAGACTTTACCTGCCATACCACTATGAAGATGTGTTATGATGCACACACCCTTCCTATGACGTCAGTATAGTAATGCCTCTACGAGAATTAGCTGATTTCATAATCTCTATACAATCTTGGTCTTTGATATCCATGGTCGCTACGTCAGTATCCTTAATAAGTTGAACATTTGCATCATAATCCCATAAGTTTGTATTTTACACTTACTTTCTACGAACTTAACCCAAACTTTTGCATCTCTACTGCACTAATTGCTTCTATTATCTCTGTGAACAACAGATGTGCACATGATAAAGAATTCCACCATAGTTCCGGGAGTCTCTTCGACCTCTAATGCAACGGGAGGCAGTGCTATTCTTGTTAAAAAGGAGGAATTTGGGGAGTTGTTTGTACCAGGGACTCTCTATTATCTAAAGAGGAATGTCGAAAATAGCAGCAGCAGCAGTGATCACACGAGAAGGCAGTATTTTACTTTGTGGAGGAGGGATCCAGGTGAGCATTTTCAGCGGATAATGCTTTCAAATAACTTGATTTCGGACCACAAATGTGACAGCCACTATTATGCTCTGAGGGATGTGATCAAAGGTAATCCTGGCCCCATTGAGGAAACCATTTACAAATAACTATCAATACTCGTGTATCCCTGTAAAACTATGTTAGTTGTCTGTGCATTTGTTTCTTGATCTGGAGAGCCATGTTTTCAGTTTGTGAGAGATCTTGCAGAAAAAGTTAGGCAGTTTTTCAGCTGTTTGAAGTTTTATCCAACTTTGTCACCAGATGTAATTATGCTGATGTTATTCAATGTTCATTCACAGTAACTGTTACTGTGGTTTAGTTCATATCTTCTTTTCCCCGTAAATGTACTTTTGAATGAGAATATATCTCGTTTGTCCAGTTCCGCATGGTATTCAAATTTTGACCAAGGACAGCATGGGATCCCCGAGATCCCCTATCCTAAAATCATTGTCCTTAGATATCGTCCCCTTAGGACCGAACTGGGACCCTGCTGTGAGTTGAAGGCACGGGAGATGGGCCTTGTTGTGCTGTCAGCTCACAGCAGCCCCAGTTCATAAATCGACTTTCGCCTTATGTCCACAGATACAGGAGTCCAGATTGCTTAGTTCTAAAGAGAAGTACCCTCAAGCAACCTCCTTTCAAACGTTGACAAATTAGTGCTGTTGTGACTTGTCCTTATGGTTTTGCCATTTTTCTTCTTGTCATTGTATTTAGGGTGAGGATGTTCATGTTTTTCTTTATACCTTTCTTAGGTTTAGTCTATTGCTGACATTGTGACCGCGAATTGCTATCCATCAATGTACTTTTGGGATGATAATTGTGATTAGACTAGGTAGTTAAAACCATGAGTATAATGATTAGTGCCCCCCATTAGTTAATACTTAATACCCACCTTATAAAAGGATAATGACAGTATTAGCTAGCCCCCTAGGGATTTTATAGCATCCAAGAAAAAGTAGAAATATGCACTTTCAAAAGAAATGATTACAAAAATGCATTAGAAAGAGAATAGACGATGTCTTATCAATGATAAAGTTGCTTTTACGACTTCATCATTACGAATCATGAAGCTGGTCGAACAAGAACATGACAGCGAGTAAGGGGATTTCCATTCTAAGCTTGCAAGCTTGACTCTTACCGCTGGCAATAAGACCACTGGGACTCCTTGAGGGTTTTCTGATCTTTTAAATTGAAAGGCCCCAGAATTAGTCGATGCACTCGAAAGTTGACCCGAACTCCCTATTGGTAATACATAAATAAATGAAGTTGCTTTATGATTACTATTTTTTGGGGATGCAAGTGGGAGTGTATGCTCAATACATACAATCAGGCCCAAAATGTTTTCCAGTTGGGTTATTTCCCATCTCACAGAATCTTTGACCAAATTGAGGACCAGGCCCAGTCCAATTTGATCGACCTGATTAATCTCTAATGCTACCTAACCACAAAGAAACCACATAGATGAATGAATAAATTTAAGAGCGACATGTCTTGTGTGTTTGGGCCAGCTTATGCGCGACTAATCCTGGAGTCCAATCCACCGTCCATTGGTGGGGGTCCCAATTAAAGCCAGACCAAATGTCCCATATGGATTGGCCCCGAAAAAGCTACTAGTTGATAGCATAGTCTTGGTATATTATGCAAGTTTCGTAGTACAAAAAGAGAGTATATACTAGTATATATAAGTGATTATATATGCGTATATAACTATAGATATTATGTCATATATATTATACTGGATGGAGCTGGTCTTAGACAGGCTGCTGGGCTTTTAAACACAGCGCCAGCCTCATTACGAATAAAAATGGTGGTTTGGTTTCCCCTTTTGGTTCAACAAAAGCTTATTGTACTTCAAAAGTGTAATTCGTGGGAAAGCCCTGGACTATCCACACAATTTGTGCCCTCCCACATTATAGACATACAATGTGCGACTTTCACTACGTACTTACATAGGAGAGAGAGAGAGAGAGAGAGAGAGAGAGAGAGAGAGAGAGAGAGAGAGAGAGAGAGAGAGAGAGAGAGAGAGATATTCTTGGTGGGTCTAAGTTCCACAAAAAAAACACCGTCCAAAGACCAAAAGGAATGGCGAAGAAAACAAGTTTGAATTCAAGACCAGATTAGCTTTTAAACCATATTAAATTAAGGGTGCAAATGAGCCGAGCTTTACTACTGTGTTCGAGCTTGGTTCATTTAGTCTTGCCTACTAAACGAGCTAAAACCCGAGCTCGGCTTGTTTGTAAATTAGCCGAGTCCTTAAAGAGCCGAGTTGAACCCAGTTCATTTTACAAAAACGACCCGAGCCTATACAAACGAGCCAAGCTTGCGAGTTCTGAGCTCGGCTCGCTTACACTGTTACACGAGTCTAAAACTCGAGATCTAGGTTGGCTCGATTACTTAACGATTTGAGCCGAGCCGAGTCTCGAGTCCAACCCATTTATACACATCATGAAAAAGTTAGAGGACAATTCTTTGCTCACATTACTAGCTGTTCCCCCTGGGGTCAAATAGTACTCCTGCATATGAAGTTTAACATGTGCCTTTAGATTCAGTACATTTGGTTGCAAATTCTTGATGCATTTTTTAGAAGATTTTAATTGCGAAAAACTACATTTTCCTTTTGAGAAGAAAAAAAAATGTTACTGATTAGGGGTGAGCATGGTTCGGATTGGTTCGGTTTTGTAGTAGTAAGCCAAGAACCAAACCAATACCTACGGATTATGAATTTGGAGAACCAAACCAACCCAAAAAAGGCATAGAACCAAACCAATCCAAACCATATAAATACGGTTCGGTTTAAACCACGGTTTGCTTTGAACTAAACTATCATCTTCAAAAATATTTAAAGTACTTAAAATTACAAAGATAAATTAAAAGAAAACTTATATTAAAACCAATTCCATTCAAATTATCAAAAAACACTAACTTCAACCAACTAATTAAGAGTAGAATACCAATAATTCCCTCAAGTCTTAAACTAAGAAAATGAAATACTGGTAAGTCACTAAATGAACAAACTAAAAATACCAACTATTAAATATTTTAAGATAATTTAACCAAATAAAATGCCAAAGATAATTCCTAAAAATTATTGAATTGAAATAAGGTAGCAAAAGGGCAGTGGTAATAATTAAATTATATATAATTTTATTATACGGTTCGGATCGGTTTGAAACCATGACCGTAAATATGAATCCACAAACCAAACCATATAAAGCGGTTTTTAATTTTTTTAAACCATGATCAAACCATATTACTAAAAAACCAAACCAAACCTTTCGGTTTGGATTGGTTTGGACTGGATTCGCGGTTTGACGGATTTTTTGCTCACCCCTATTACTGATTGACATAAGAACAAACAACTCTTCAAGGGAAGGAGGATTTGTCAATTTGAAATTCCCTCAAAAAATGGATCCAGAAAAAAACAAATGCAGAAACTTGCAACCAAAATTAACGTAGCACGTACAGTTTAATTTTCGTCATTGGATTCCAACTGTTTTCGTGACTAGATTTCTAGTTAGACTTCAGAGTTTTGGTACTAATTAGTCCAAAGTCCTAAATTCTCCTTCACCAGTTCCTTCTTCACCCAAAGAAAACAAAACAGAAACAATTTGTCCACCGGCCCCCTCCCTGTGTCTCACTCACTATCATCTCTTAACCATCCCTTTGAAATGACAACTCCGATAATCCCAAGGATTTCGCTAAGTGGGCATGAGAAAGTAAGGGTTCGATGTTCTCCAACAGCCAGGGACGGATGTACGCGGGGGCACGTGCCCCCACTCGAAATAAAAATATTTATGTATAAATTAGCATAATTATGAAAGTGTACTAATTTATAAACATACACACTTGCATATATCCCGAAAATACACATATAAAATTAGTTCTATGCCTGAATTTCATCATATGATGCATTTATACTTGTTATACTTTAAAAGGCTTTGTTTGTCTATTTGGAGCTATTCTTTCTTGATTCTCTTTATTTTTAACCATCTAGGAGAATTTTTTTTAAAATAAAGGCATTAACAAAACTAGCTTGATCATTCTAAAATTTGTTGATGTTCATTTAAAACATACTTTAAAAATTTTGTCTGAGATTTTGTGCTCATTTTTACCTAATTTAACTTAAAGTACGATTTATAAACTTTTGTAATTAGTAATGCATATATGTTTTAATTTTGAACGATCTTACTATGGCTAACTAAAAAAATAAATTTTCGTCAATATGATTAACATGTGTCCCCACTAGGATACGTTCCTAGATCCGTCCCTACCAACAGCTCTGGCCACTGGAGGTTTCCTCGGTTGTTTACGTCGGGCCGGGCGTCGGAATAATTAGTCGAGCTGCGCGTAATCCGAACCGGACGTCCGGTTATCAAAACGACTCCAATGTTGTCGTAAGTGATTAAATTAAAAAACATCAGATCAGTCCCTATATTCTGGTTTGGACTTTGAATAAGTGCTTCTTGTTCAAACTACATTTACAAGTAGCAGCATATTTATAAGACTAATTCCACAAGTAACTCTTGAAAATGAAGCTTTTCTAAATTCTAATAATGTTCCTCAAAATAATAAAAATAAATAAATAATGTTCCTCAATCATTAAGCAATAGTATTTTCTTTGTCGTCGGTTTCGAAGCTTGGCTTATTCATCATCTACTCCTTCGGTTGTTATTCAAATGCAACTTCGACAAAGACTCGATCCCCCTTAGATTAAGACTTCGAACCAACTTAATTAGTATATTTGTGAGTTAACAATGACTATATTAATTGAATCTCAAGGGGTTGATTGGGTGGAGTTAATTAAGCATAACAACAAGTAAGTGACTTAGAGGTGGTTGTTTTTGCAGTGAAGAATTGCATTGTAGGAGTAGTTGTTTGGCCACAGATTCAAAAAAATGCATTCTGGTAACATATATTTTGAGAAAAACCTGATGCATGCGCAGCGCAGCCTCCTTTTACGGCCCTTGTGATATTCACCGAAAGTTTGTAATTTGGTGGTTTTAATTCGGGCTCTAAAAGTAGTGAGGTGGAGGCGAGATCCTCTGTGTCGAAAATCCACCCTTGTGCGCGCCAATGTGTTAAGGGTTTTTCAGCGTTTTCAGCCGTTGAATCTAAAACATAAAAATAAAAAAAAATAAAAAAAAATCACACAATACGACAACCGAAAACCCCCTTAGCACACAGACACAGGAGTTTTTGGGACAGAAAAAATCGGACCCCAGTGTAGTGAGGACTTTTGCAGTTTTGTCGCATATGATTGTGGTACTTAATTCAATATTTTTGAACTTTGAATTTAGTTTTTGTAATGGTGTAAGATAAGATATATAGATGATGATGATGTGATTCGATAAAGAAGATGAAACCCTAGACAATGAAATGATCCATACACGTGCAACGGCCCCACGTGCAAACGGCGTGTCGGCTTGACTACGTTTATAAAATCAGACACATTGTCTGCCTCATTCTTTCTCCAACACTGGTTTTTTGTCCCTTCAACCAAACACGCCCTTCTCTCTTCCTAACCCAATTATTTTGTAGTACTACTACTACTATATGGCTAGTTAATTGGCTGTGGAAACATGTGGGGGTACTTGGTATATATATCTATTCTAATGTTACTTCATTACTTGGTTCAAACTTGGATCGATCGCTACCATATATATATTATACTAGGATTATCTTTGCCATGCCCACATCTATATATATATATATATATATATATATATATATATATATATATGGTACTAATGCTAGCTAAAGACTCAATTTAATGATGTTATGCTACATTTATTTATATATATATCGAGGGTTGGTAACTCGACCAGTTGTTTGGGCCAGCTTACGTGCACCTCGACTATTCAGTCGTAGCAGAGCTCCGTAAGAACTAGCCACCCCGAAGGAGTACTTGATATCACGTGGAATCGATGGGAACAAATTATCCCCAAGGGTGTAGGCATGCATGCATTAAGTACCATAATACCAACCACTTGAGGTTAATTATTTATATCAACTAAGCTAAGGACATAAGTACTAACCTTGTTAGTAAGAGCATCTCTAACAATGGAGATTATGGCAGTGGTTAATTAAAATGTTTTGTGGAGTCCAATTTAATTCAATATACTAACAGAAAAATCATACCCCCGTCGCAGAGAGTCGCTCATCTTTTGGAGCTGTTTTTAAACAAATCAATTGATTAATTAATGTTGGCAATTATGTATCATGATCACTTAATTTTATTTTCAACGTACTTGTTCTGAAAAATTGAGATTGTTAATTAAGTGAGTTTGGTACCTCTTTTGCTTTTTTCAAGTGGTACTATAATTACGATAGGAATGGATCGACTAAAATCACTTAATTTTATAGAGTACCAATATATTATGGAACGATGAAGCTAGGGAAATCTATATATATACACGCGCGCGCGCGAAGTTAGCTTCAATTATTGATTAATCCTCTAATAGTTTCAATTTATTTACACATACAAAAATTTGCACCAAACATGTTACAATTTATATTAAGTCTTGTAAATTAATAATTAATGAATTATTTCGTAATTTAAAACTTTAGCTTACAATTGATAAAAATGAAGCCATTCCGGTGGAAATGGCAAGAAATATTTTAATAAAAACAATGTTACAATTCACTTGTCCGCTTATTACAACGAGAATAATAAAGAACTATAGCACATACATGAGAGCACCGACAACACGACAATATCAGAAATAAATGTGGAGACGCAGTGCTTATATACATATGTATATATAATAAAAATAGGATTATATATATAAATGTACATAAAATACCGTTTATGTACGTCCACTGTGTCGGTTAGTTCAAAATATTGCACCAAACAATTGGGATTGTTTTTGCTGCACTGTTGCTAAAGGAAATGAGCTGGAAGAGGAGCTGATATCCATTGAACTAGTGTGGAAGATATTTGCTGAGTTGATATCCATTGATTTATAGAGGATGTTACTGGAATGTTCAATCTGACTGACTGATCGAAATCATTCAATGTCCATTGAATGTAGTTTTTCTTTTCTTTTCTTTCTTTAGGCCAATACAGTACCTCTTCATGGTTTGTATTTGGTCTCTCCTCGATGTACCCTTTGTCGAGTTCTCAATACAATTTTGTTGCCGATCAAAAATATATATATATATATATATATATTGCACCAAACATGTTACTATACTACAATTTATATTAAGGGGTTGTTCGGACAAATAAGCCACTTGGCTTATTTGTGGCTTATTTTTTGTCCTTATTCAAATTTTTTTCGTACCACTTGGCTTATTCTCATTTTTTTTGAGGATTATTGCATCCTCATGACGAGAGGAATCTAAAAAATAAAAAATTTTGATCAAAATCCAATTTTGACTTTTTGGCGGGAAAGCCAATAAGCCACTTTTGTGAGACTCAATTTTGGCGGGAAAGCCAATAAGTCTTGTAAGTTTATAATGAATGAATTATTTCGTAATTCAAAAACTTTAGCTTACAATTGATAAAAACGAGTTCAGCCATTCTCTATCCTTTTTAATCTGGCTAGTCCACTTTTCCGAACACATTCTCGGCTTGATTTCCAAACAGACAACTGTAAAAATCACGGGGATGGGGATGTTGCCAAGCACCCCCTGTCAAATGGGTGTCAAGTGGCCGATCCGATCATTAATCACTCGGTCGATTGGTTTAAACTTTATACTTTCTTGAAAAGTACTCATATAAATTTATGTACAGAATGTTTTTTTTTTTTTTAAAACGGCAAAAATATTATTAATGAGAAACTTGATAATGAATACATGGAGAGATATAAAAGAGAGAGGAGAGAGAGCCATAATGAAAGTCACATGACAGACCATGTAACCATCACATCGCTTCAAGAGAGAGAATTATGTACAAAATGTTACTACTATGTTGTAGACGCAATAAAACTGTTCTAGCCCAACCAAAATAATATTCCTTAGCCCCTAGTTTTGGTTTTCGCCCGTCGCCGGCTTGTCATCTTTATTGTAACGACGATAACACAGTTGTACTTCATCCTTATTATTAATGCATTTCTAACGTGTTCCTAAAAAAAAAAACCCAAAATATATCCCTTGTCTTACACTCCATATGGTAATAACAAGACCTTTTGCGTCACAAATTAATTTGTGTTAGTTTTTTTTTTTCCCGCTGGAAATGGCAAGATCTATTTTAATTATAACAGCATCGATCGTTACAATTCACTTGTCCACTTATTACAACGAGAATAATAAAGAACTACATCGCATAAACGAGAGCTGCACCGACAACACGACAATATCAGAAAGAAATGCGGTGACGCGGTGCCTATATATGTACATATATGTATATATAATATAGTATACTGGATTATGTACATGTACATAAAATACCGTATATATACGTCCACTGTGTCGGTTAGTTCAAAATACTATAAGAAGAGAACTTGAAAGAAGACCCTTATTTTGTCGTTTTTTTTGAGAAATATATTAGTGCTACTATTGTAAATAGGGCCACGGGGGCATTACGGATATTATTTGGAATGTGGGGCCACGTTTTATATAGCTGGTGGTGACGTGGAGATGGGTACTGTTGGGCCCGCACGTGTAAATTAACATGCCACTCGTGCGGTGTGTCCGTATCGAATCAATGGAACTTTAAGAGACTAGTGACTGACACCATCCACGTGCACCGCAATCCCTATTAGTAATTCTTTTTCCCCGTAAAATTTGTTTTTATTATTTTTTAAAAAACCTTGTTGAAAGAGGGCTTATTCTCATCTCAAAACAAGAAAAAATAAAAAAAAATTGATGACATATACGATAGAGGTAGGACTGTAAATGAACCGAATCGAGTCGAATCTTGTTAAGTTCGGCTCCGGTTCGTTAAGGTATTAGTCTGGCTTGAGTTCGGCTCAAGTTCGATTCGAGCCTGAACAACTTGGCTCGAGTTCGACTCGTTAAAATTTTTCAAGGCTCGGGTTTGGCTCGGTTGGGTTCGTTAAAGTACTAGTCTGGCTCGAGTTCGATTCGAACCTGAACATCTTGGCTCGAGTTTGGCTCGTTAAACTCAAATGAATCAAGCCAAGCCGAATCTAAGCTCGAATTGAGCTCGTCAAGACTCGGGTTTGGTTCGGCTCGGCTCATTAAACTCAGGCGAATCCAAACTCTCTCATTGATCGTATAGAATTTGGGAGAAAAATAAATATTGAATTATATATACAACCTTAAAATTTTTTATATTTACAAATAGACCCCTATTGAATTATTAATTAAATTTAAGTATAGGTTCGCGAGCCTAACCGAGCCGAATACCGTTAGGCTCAAGTTCAGCTCATTTACGAAACGAGCCTAGAATTGAGGTTCAGGTTCAATTCGTTTAGCAGACGAATCGAACTCGAACTCGCTCTTGCCGAACCGAGCCTCGAACAGTTTGCGAACGGCTCAGTTCATTTACAGCCCTATATAGAGGTATAGGTTTGTAGCTTTCGTCAATTTTGTAACATTTTTAAGAAAAAGGTTTTTACTTTTTAAATTGAGGTACGCTATACATCCAAAATAAAAAAAATAGATAAAAATCACTAAAAATGAAAAGACACGAATGGTCAAAGCAGTTTTGAGAGGAGAAAAGACCGAGCACAAATATTTTATTCTTTACATATTTTTAAAAATTCCGCACAATACAAGCACTATAAGACAAATTTGGGGTACACCTATATATAATAAGGTGGAGTGTAAAAGTAATTTAAAAAAAAAAAAAGAACTTCAAAATGATCCAGTAAACATATATAGTGTTAGAATGGGATTACATTTAGAGTTTTCTAATTAGAAAAATAGTCGTACGTCTTATATAATGTTGAGGAAAAAAAAAAGATTGTCTGTATGTAACTAAAATAATCATATTATTGCACTGTTTGACATTACATGATCTTACGTAACAATGAAATACCGATAGAAGTGAGATGTTCAGAACATGTACCGTGATGAATCTCGTGACATGTCCAACGTAGCCGAACAGTGTTGTCGAGTTGACTAGCCACATATATGTAACATAAATCATTCTTTTATGTTCGTATGACGTATATATATCTTGTATATCCAACACAAAGATATGCCAACACAGATGCGTTTGTAACCAACTCAATGCATGTCAGTTCTAATTGCATTGCTCTAATTTATATATATCCACAGTTATTTTTTCTTTTTGTTACCTAAATATTATTTTCCTGGCAAACTATTCTCAAATCAGCTGAGGGAAAAGGTTTTTAATTGAGGCTTACTAATTAATTAAATGCATGCTTTTGAAATATTCCAGCAATGATTTTATCTTATCTCAACAACTGAAGAAGACACATTGATCCATTAATGTTTCCACTTTCCACCCCTTCCCTTTCTTGTTCCTTGTTTCCATTAAAGCACATACCTCAATGTTTCTATTCTTAATTAATTATAAAAACAAAATTATAGAAGAGAGAAGTTTTTTCCTTTGTAAAAATGGCAGGCAGTTGAACTTGAGACATCTCGACACATAAGATTCCTTGGCAGGCTTTAGAGTACAATACGATTTACCAAAAGAGAAAAAATGATTTTTCATCAAAAAAAAGAGAAGAATGATTTAATATTGTAGTAGTATATATTAATTTGAAACCTAACGGGTTGGCAAAGTGGACATGAGAAAGTAAACCAATTAAAGTGGGCATGAGAGAAAATAACAAAAGGGCTTGTCCCTCAACAAGTCGCGAGTTCGAATCCCGCGAAGCCAAACATTCCAAACTTTAAGGCCGCTGAATGTCTGCCTGATCGTTAAGTACTTCAGGGTTATAGAAAAATTGTATTCCCGGGCTCAAGAAACGGAACCATATGGGAGTATATGAGTTGGCGACATTAATTGTACGGTTCAGAAATACGAAACACATGGCTAGCACTTGATCATCATCAACACCCATATGATTGAGCTCATGATCAGGTGGTCTCGTTGTGGGCCGTGCAAGTAATTAACAAAGTAATTAACAACTACGTAGTAATTAAAGGCAAGCAAAACCAACCAGGCAAAGCACTGTTCACATGGAAGCTGCAGTGATCTAATCCTTAATTACTAATCAATTCATCAGAAATTCCAAGGAAGTAGGTTAATTATTTGATCACTTGGAGGTTAGGATGAAGTTGATTATGGTCCTAATTATCACAGCCAAGTTAATCTGCTCAATCATTAAAATCAACCATACCCATATAGAATAATGTGTGACAAGTACAAAGTTTAAAAACATCTAAAGCAGGTAGTTGAGTTTAGGTGAGTAACTTTCACATTACTTTTTTTATTTTTTTTACGAGCGAACGTCCGGCCCAACTTGTACGAACCTTTACTAATTTCGAAGTCCTGAAGTTAGCGGCCGAGATACCCTCCAAGTGGCCCCGAGATTTAAAATATTTGGCCTCTGTAGGTTTTGAAATGCGATCTCATAAAGGACAAACACTTATTAGCTTTCTCGATCTGATCATACCCACCTTGCCAAACCTCTTCGTTTCACTTCTACTTTTTACTTTATGCGCGGGAATCCGTTGATCCCTTGAAGTGTTTGTTTTGGAAAACTTCTCTTATTAGAGCATGTCCAATCCAATACTACATTTGTACCTCTATTATATTCAATACAGATCTTATGTTAAATGTATTGTAAGTTAATATATTTTCAAAAGTAATAAATTTATGGAAAATAAATACAAAAAATAATCGTTTGATGAATAAAAAGAGACTTAAAAAAATGAAAATAGTAAAATGGCCTGGAGAAGATCCTCCATAATTCTTTTTAATATCCCGTATTTGGAGTACCATCCTCCATCCTCTCAAAATGGAGAGTGAGTTGGGAGTGAAATTTCATCCAAAAGTTTTAAAGTAGAGATAAGAGTGTCGGTTGGAGATGCCTTTAAAGCAAATTGGAAGGTCCAGATTCACTCGGGTCAAAAGTTTCTAGAGATCATTGGTTTTCTTTTCTTTTTTTTTTTTTTTTTACCATTAACCAATAACCATAACACTTCCTTGTTCCTGTCACGCTCTCCATTTTTATATATGGAATAGATTTCTCCATTTTTATACATAAGGTTGTAGCACGTCATCAGAATACAATAAATTATGAGAACGGTCATGCCATCATGTTTTCTAAAATATTTCTCAACTGCATGTTTACTAATACATGACAAAGACACTTGTCAGTGTCGCCCTTTCACTGCAGGCACTCACGTTAAAAATTTTAGTTTCCATTCCATCTACGAAATCGGCGGTTCCGATCAGATGATGGGCTCTTGTTTTCTAGAGACTTTTACTAAGTTACAAACCTAAGAAAACAGAAACAGTGTCCCCAAAATTAATTTTAAAATTCCATGAAAAAGAGAGATGGTACATGCATGTTAATTAGATATTCCAATGGATAGAAGAGAACAAAATTCACGTAAAAAGTACCTTTGGAATGACAGGGCTTTCCCAACTACAGAGTGTTTTAATTTGTGAGGTTGAACTAAAGAGCAAATAGATAAAGTTAAAGGGTGTTCCCTTTCAAAGGAATAGTTGGAGCCATCCTTTATACATTATTGAGGGGGGGAAAGGTGGATTAATTTAATGAATCCCATTAGTTAAACATGCCTTCTTGTCCCCA
Source organism: Rhododendron henanense subsp. lingbaoense (assembly GCA_020567845.1). Classification (NCBI taxonomy): domain Eukaryota; kingdom Viridiplantae; phylum Streptophyta; class Magnoliopsida; order Ericales; family Ericaceae; genus Rhododendron; species Rhododendron henanense. The sequence continues at coordinate 3,196,658 of CM036312.1, read as the reverse complement.
AAATACTCTTCTCTTTTTCTTGCTCAAGTGGCCAACAAGTACATGACTCAAAAACCTTTACCTCGATCCCCATTAATCCCATGGTGTAATTAAATTAAATTAATTTAAATTAAGATGATAATGGCTGCCAGGGAGGCTAATTAATGCCATGCACGAATAACCCACGTCTCTAATACGCCCACGTGTCATGTAGCCCTCCATAGGTTAGCCGGCCTCGTCGTAATTTTTCAGCTGCAGGGAGCCAGGAATCAAAGTTGGAAGGGACTAAACTAGGAAAGAATTTGTGCAAGTGTAGCTAAAACAAATCGAATAATATTGCAAGTCAATGAAGATAAGAGACATAAATAAGAGTGAAGTTAGAATCAACAATGTATGTGACATATTGTAGATTAAAGTTGTGCCGGTGTAGCTAAAACAAATCGACTAATTAATATCGTGTTATATAGGCTCGGATTATAGTCGTAGTCTTTCCAGAATAATGTAACTTTTTTTCAATGAATACTTATAGTCGAATTCACTTCATAGATTACAATCTACCGAGCACATCTAATACAACTGAAAAAGACTAGTTGCACAGGTGAACGACAAATAACACATTCAAATCAAATGAAGGATACGACCAGCGATAAATGGACCTAACGGTGAGTTGTCGGAGAAGCGCGTGCAGGTTGTCGATGAGCAGTTATCAGTATGGCTCTTTCTACAAATCGTAAGTTGCTTACAGCATACTTACCACAAGCAACTCCAGGAGCGGAGACTTAATTTGTCATAGGATTAAGACCAAGACAGGTGAGGTGAGGTGAACATTGCAAGGCAATGAAGACAAGACATAAGCGTGAAGTTATAATCAATAATGTGTAACATATATATTATAGTTTAAAGTTATGCCGGTGTAGCTAAAACCAAACGAATAATATTGTATTATCTAGGCTCGGGTTATAGTCAACAGTCTGTCCGTAACGATGTGACTTTTTTTCAATGAATGATTATAATCGAACTAATATCAAGTCTCTTTCTACAAGTCATATATAAGTTGCTTACAGCATGTATACTTAGCACCCCAAATTAAACTTAATTACCACAAGAAACGCCAAAACAGAGCCTAAATAACACTGTTGTAATTGATAAAAGCTACTATTATTATTAGTTATAATTAATGGAGAAAGAGGGTTAAGTTTGGAGGGTCATTAGTGATTAGGGTTGGGATGTGTGGGAAAAAAAGGCACATTTGGGCACAATTAAGGTCTACATGTTGGTGCTTACATGTAACACAAGAAAGTGATTAGAACTCATAAATGATTATAAATAAGATTAGTTAATCGTATACGGTATTGCTCGACAAGCTGTGACATGTGAGGCTTAAATAAATCAAATACTTATGAAAGTAGACGGCAAAACCTTTTATCTATAATAATTTCTCTAAGTTGTGCTTCCCCCCAAGGTCAGGTGTTGTATTCCAGTGTCACCATCTTTTGTTTTGTTCATTTAATTTTTGACGTATACTCCTTTTCTAGTTTATTCACTTAATTGTTTTATGCTTTCCCCCATTCCTCTTTAGAGGGGGGAAAATCCCAAGGGCAATGGAATTCTCTCCCGTCTGAGTTTGAACGGCAGAGAGCAGTTTATGCAATTCTAATAGTTCATGCAATTCTAATTGTTCGAAAGTGTTTTTAATGGGTAGATTTTGTTGGAAGACTCTTCGTGGGAAGAAAATATCCTTTCCGCCTAGAGTCTTTTTACAATCTGAACCATTGATTTATGAGATGAACGGATGAGATGAGACTGCAGAAGCTTCTTTGTAATACAATACAATTGGAGAGAAGCTGGATCCAAATCTTTGCATAGTTAATCTTTTAGATTTATTCAAATGAATTTGGACCATTGATTTCTCATTCCGAGTTATTTTCGGAATACCTTGAGTACGTAGCATTGCTCTTAATCTTTAGTTCTTCATAGTAGTTTTCCCCAGTAAAAGGGAATTTATCAATCCAAGCAATTATTATAATCATTAAAACCATCCCAACAAAGAACAATGCTATGGTGATCACATTCGGTGACCATATTTACCATATAGTTGTCATTTCTGTATTGGTAAGAAATATGACAGGTGGGGCCCGTTCTATCAATTCATTATACACAATTCACATGGTATCCAAAACGTTATCACCAAATTTAGTCAACATAGTATTATTGCACGAGGAATCATGGTACAGTAATAGTCACTTGACAATCAAGAGTCTCGAGAAATTTTAGTATGGGATTCAACTTCCACTTGTGCAACTTAATTTTTAAGTTGGGCCAATTCATTATGTTAGATACCGAGTTTGGAAACTTTAAATCTATCTCAAAATTAATTGGCAATGAGTGGAGAGATCCCAAATTTTATTAACTAATCACCCATTCCAGTCTCAAGCAATGTAAGACTATATATCCTTAACATCACCTCTCATGTGCAACCGCATTTAAGGTCTGTCATGTATAGCCTTTTTTTGGATCTATCATTGTGCAACCTTTTTGCTAGCTGGTCTGTCATCGTAGGGTGTGAATTTTTTTTTTTAAAATTTTATAAAATGTGAGATGGAACGGGCCCCACTCTAATACCAAGTGGAAACTTTAAATCTTTGCTTGAGACTGGAATTGATGATCACTTAATAATATTTGGTACTTCTCTGCTCATTGTCAATTGGTTTTGATCGAGATAAATTTAAAGTTTCTACACTGAGTTATCAAAAAATGAAAAAAACAAAAACAAAAACAAAGAAACTTCATTGTACCCGATATTGTATAAAAGTAGTAGTTGTAAACCACAATGGGTACCATTACAACTACTATTGGTACCGTATAATGTATCAACTTGGATTATAAAAGTGTCTCAGTTTTGCACATTTAGGTAAAGATACTCATGTACGTCAAGACAATAAATTTAAAAGATCATTTGTATCTTAAGGCCAAAATTGATAGTACTAATTAAACCATCGTTGGACGAAATGCAGACTCCATCCGCTAGAACAGGAAAAAATTTAGTTGACTACGCACTCTTATATATATTAGATGTGTGCAGTATGCACCCCTTAATTATCAATTTTGAATTCATAATATTTGCATTACGAAGTTATTATATGATCAACCTAAAATTCATAATCAACATATGTTAGGTTAAGTTTTGTGTTGCGTTTACCTTAATGTCTTGATGCTGAGAATGCAAATGCTATCATGAGTTCGTATGCACATGTTATGATGTGTCACAACTGTACTGATAAAGTATAACTCACTAGTTCTGTAAGTGATCATGACGCATCACATGGTATCCAAAATATGATCACCAAACGAAAATTATTCAATATAATGCTCTTGGGGCACCGCCACATGGTGCCGGCCCCAAAATCATTATCAACCACACATTTGTGTGGCCCCCATCAAAGAATGTGTGGAGCCCACATACATGTGTGTCATAGAAGAGTTTGGGGCACCACGTGACAGTGTCAACTCAGGGGCATGGAATAATTACTCCACGTGGCAGCGTTCCGTAAGCATTGCTTTTTTCCCCTACCAGTTCATCAGATCAATCATTGACTTACAACTAGCACTTTTTTTTTCCCAATCGGTAAAAGATTTTATTGATCATCACAGAATAGGAACATCCAAAGAAGTTTCACTACATACCCAGCTGGGAAAATCTCTTAGCCAGGATGTATGTGAAGACATCGAAAGGGCATACTTGGCTAAAGCGTTAGCCGGACGGAACAGGAAATAAAGCGACTAGCTAGCTAAGTGAAAAGAGTCCCTGCAGGTGACTACATCTGAACTGGCTTTGACACTTTGCTTTGCCTTGTAGCAATATTCGAGTGATATATAGCTTGTGCATCTCCCCTCTGGAATAATCTGATCCCGTGCTTCATCACTTGCTACCGCAGCCAGCGCTGGGCGATCGAAAACCCAGGGCCTCCGCCACTTCTGCCGATGTACTCACAGCTACTGGAAGTGCCTCCGCTCCCAGAATATTACCTCTATGATCCCTTATTACAAAACCCACTCCTCCTTTTCCAGTTCGTGAATCAAAAGTCTTGTCGAGGTCACATGTTCCATTCCCACGGAGGTCAAACATTACAAACCCTGGGGCCACTGAAGGTTATGCCCAGTCGTTACTTTCAGAGTCCCGGAATTAGTCGAGGTGCGCGCAAATTGATCCGGACATCCATTTATCAAAAAAACATTGATCTTGACTTTGCCTTGTGACGGTGGAAGCCAGCCTTCCTGTACCTCTCCATTTGCCCTCTCTCTGCACTAGTTCTGCCTCTGATTGACTTACAACTAGTCTCCCTGCCTTATATGGAGTAGCATCCAGTTGTAGATATACACGTCCAATATTATGTGTCCAGTATGCGATAAGGAAATTTCCAAGTAAGTGCAGGCAAAGCAACATTACATTACACATATTATTATCAAAGGCGTCTCTTAAATCACTAATTCTACATCCTAGCTAGCGACGGCTAGGGGGAACGAAATCTCTCACGAATCCATGCGGGCCACAAAACCTGTTCTGTGGGTCAGCGTAGATCCGTGAGACATTTCGTTGCCCCTCGTCACCAACGCTAGATTTGACCTTTCGAGTCACAATTTAATCTCTTCTTTCGAAAATCAATTCGAGATGAGCACTAAACTATAGGGAAATTTTACATAAGAATAGACAGAGAAAACTTCTTCGAAATAATGTGACAGTGACATTAGAGCTTACAAGCCCGTCTATTACGTTTTGATATGAAATGAAATGCCGCAACACATTTTTACGTATACGAATTTCTTACATAAATTATTCGTTTGCATCTATCCGTACGTCTTCAAGCATGCAAATTAAGATTAGCCAAGACTAAAACGAACCCATTTTTCATTAATTGGTAAATTATTTAGCCACACTTACGCCTGAAACAGCTCCCCCCCAACCAATTTCCCAACCTTATACCTAAAATATTTGTACCATCAACGGCTAATTAAATGTAGATGTATTTATCAAATTTCATTTAACCCAAGAGGCGCTCCAAAAAAATGAGCTGAAAAGAACCCAAGCAAGAAGAAATGGGTTTGGTTTATGCTAGCTCTTTTGTCCTTCAAGGATGTAGAAATGGAATCTCAAATGCCAGTATAAAATTCCAAGATTATTATAACCAATAAAATATTACAATCTGTAGGCCATTAAGGGAACCATTCCCAATTAACAAATCATTATAATATAATCCACCTCTCTCTCCCTCTGGTGTTTATAAACATGGTGATTCTAATGCTTTCTTTGCACTGAGCACAGAGCAAAATTCATTCTCCCACAAAGAGACATCAAATCAATCAGGAAGAGATGACAGGCTCTGGCTCTCCTTGTGGCGCTTGCAAATTCTTGAGGAGGAAATGTGTGAGGGGCTGTGTTTTTGCTCCTTACTTCTGCCATGAACAAGGAGCTTCCCATTTTGCAGCCATTCACAAGGTTTTTGGTGCTAGTAATGTCTCCAAGCTCCTTGCTCACCTCCCGGTGAGCGAACGCTGCGAGGCCGCCGTTACAATCTCGTACGAAGCTCAAGCCAGGCTTCAAGACCCCATTTACGGATGTGTCTCACATATTTTTGCTCTCCAGCAGCAGGTATATATATCGGCTCGTACCGATAAAACCCTAATTTCCTTTTTGCTTCTTTTTTTTAGCTTCACTTGCTGAATCCATGTTCTTCCTTTTTTAAAATTTTTTGTAGGTTGTGAATCTGCAAGCACAGCTAGCTTCTCTCAAGGAACAAGCGGCCAGGAGCTTTACCAATTGCTCCACCAATGCAAACTCTAGTGAAAGATTTTGTGGGAAGTTTCCTTCTTTCCCACAAGATGTTCAAAGCTGGTTTCAATCACAGAATCCCAGCATGATCCCCCAATTGGATCCCAACACAGCTAGTAATTTCGGGAACAACCCGTTTTACGAAAACGGGATTGCGAATCAGGACCCCATGGGGGATTATGAGAACCAAATGAAAGTAGAAGAAAATGTGTCATTTTCCAGCTTTGAAGAGGGTTCTTCCCACCACTCCATGGATTCCCTTGATCATGTGCAAGCAAACTACAGGCAATGGCCGCTACAAGACGACGACGAGCTTCAGTCGATCGCGTTCGGGTATGTTCAGCAATGGTCGTGTGCAAAATGAGGCTGGAAATCCAGAGAAAAAGAAAAATGGCACGGGTGAAGATGATCTGCTCTGTCAATTTTGGAATGTTATGCACTTTTGGCTGCCATAAATAAACTATATATAAGCCCTAGAAAATGTCTATAGAATCAAGAAACCCTAGCTAGCTATTTAAAATCTACCCTATTACTATGATTGTTTTTCTTAGATCTTGTGTAATCTGGGATTTGGTGTCAGATTCTCTGACATATCAGGTTTTGCTTCAAGATAATGCCTTTGTTTATTTATCCCTAGTCAAGAATCTTCAAGACCTATGAATTAAAGTTTAAGAATCTATTAGCAAGTCAAACTTATTCTAATTTGCTTCTTCTTCTTTTCACAACCTAGTATGTTTCTTGGGGAGAAATGATCTTGCAGCTACTTTAATTGCAAAATTTCACACTCAGTAGAAATTAAGCAAGAATCTAGCAAACTTTATTTCTTACTAGTTTTTCGAAATCTAGGTAGTAAGTTTCTTGGAGAGATTGTCTTGCAGGGTTTTGCAGGTTTTAAATTAAGGCTATGGAAAAGAACTTCCTGCTACAAAACTCGAAACAATTTTGAGAAAATGTTCGGACCGGCGCGCATTATTTGTGAGGTAATTTGAAGTCTTTTTGCCTTCAATAAGCTTAAGATAGTGAACTATGGATTTGGGGTCTGGCCCTTAGGGTGTGTTTGGGTTTAGTCCCAACAATTTTTCCTTTTTCATCCAACCCTTGGTTGGATTTTCATCCCCCTTTCTTTTCTTTTTTTGATTAGCAAAGAAAATTTCATTAACTCATAAAATTCCCTCCCCCTTTCCCCTACTCGATTTACCCTTTGTCGAGTCTTTAATAAAATTTTATTTCCTTTAAAAATAAAAATAAAAGAAGATATTGAACTATATATGGAGTTTGGTGTTTCCTCATGTGAAGACATTAAACTAGGTTGTGAATGTTGTTCTGGAGAATGCTTCAGTACTGCAATATATTGTAGAAGATCTCCTTCTTTGTAATGTAGCTTTGTGATCTTAACTCCCATAGTCTTTGTTAGTTTCTGTTATAAGGTAGTATGATTGTTATATTAAGTGCTATAAATTTCTTAAGCATAATCAGCTGGTTCGTTTTGAGTTTTGAATGAGATTTTGAAAGAGATTTGAGTGGAGATAGATAAAGAAAATGTATTGGGGACACTGTGTAGGGGCTTTAAAGCCCCCAAACGAACAAGCCCAATATGATTCAAATAAACTAGAGAGACATGCGTCGTAGAGTGTAGAGTGTAAAGCCTATTAGCGTTATACATCGAGCTATGTTGTCGAGTCCTTTTGTTTCTCCTTGTCTATCTCGAGCGTTTGTAATATCGATCACAGTGATCAGGTTCTCATAAATAAATCCATCATCTTTCTTCTTTAAATCGAAAACTGCTGCTTCAATCATAACTCAGCATTGGATAGATCTCGTAAATCTGGTGTTCTAGTACGACTGATTTATTCGTTTTTCTGGCGTTCAAAAAAAAAATGAAGGAGATTTCAATAATAATAGAAAGAGCATCTGGCCGGTACGGTGGTCCAGAATTGCAGCATAAACATGAGAAATTTGTGTGCCCCATTTTCTAGTATCATATTTTGCTTGGATTAAAGTATTGCGTCTCCATTTGTTAGGCCATTGGAGTTTAAAGTTTAGTCGTGCCATTCTCCGACATGCATTGCTCCTTTTCCTCTACATTATGGTCCTTGTTGGTCGCCTGATTAAATTTAAACATGTTGATACATAGATGAAAAATCCTTTCATTTTTGAATATCCAAATTCGGGAGAGGTTTATATTTTCCTCATGTTGGCAGGGGAACTATCTTTTCACATATTTGTTAACATCTCTCTCTCTCTCTCTCTGTGTTGTAGCTAGCTACCTAGCTTTGTCTTACAATGATACTTGAAAGTACTACTGCTTGTGGCCTTTGTGATTTTGATTTTCGCCATGTATAGGCCTTTGCTGATTTTGATTTTTGCCATGTATAGAAGTTTTTTTTTCTTTCCCGGTAAATGTACACTTTCATTGAAAACCCTCATCCTTTGTGGTCCGTAATCGGTCTCCCTGCGATGTACTCCTTGTCAAGTTCTAATAAAATTTTGTTGCCTATAAAAAAAAAAAAAAAAAAAAGTCCAGCCAGGACTCAAAAACCAGAACTGCCTTAGCCAACTCCCTCAACAGGAGACACGTACCAAGGCAAAAACCATAAAACTATACAACCAAGCACCTATCCTCAAGAGAAAAGAAAACAAAATTTAACCTACAACAGCAGAAGACCTCAAACGTGGAAAGGGAACTCCCCAAGCCCTGCACAAAACCCAGTTCTCCTGCGTAGATTTGATATATTATGCCAAGCCATCATGGCATCTCTGATGTTATTGCAAATCTTTGATCGCAATACCTCTGCCAAGCCTGATTATATTAATAATAGCTCAACGGTACATAAACGCACAATAAACTCCAAAAAAACTACAGATCTGACAAGCCTCCACGAGTTACCCCACCAAAAACATCATGTTGTGTAAGAGCACTGTTGGCATTATCAATATCATTGTAAAACAACATTGTTTCTGAAAGAATGAATAGTCATTGACTTGAAGAGACGGAAGAAAAACAAAACAAAGAGAAAAATATAGAGTGCCTTCCCCTCCCACCCGCTGTAAAAAGGGTGTGAAACCCTAGGGGAGGAGGGGAATGGAGAAGAAATATATTGGCAGCGGCTAGGGTTGTGTGTGTGTGTGTATGAGAGTGAGAGTGAGAGAGAGAGAGAGAATAACACTTAATTATTTCGTTACCCCACAACTTTTTGCTCTTTCTTCCCCTACTGATCAAAGTATTAACCCACTGCCTACTTTAGAGTTTGTGAACCTTCATATTTGTCTACATTTTTCCTCCACAGCAATATTATTACTCTGTAAATTAAAATGATAAGTACTAATTCACAGCAATAGTAATGATTTTCATGTTTGTTTTCCCTTCAGAATGTTTCGACAAAAACACTTTTATATATCACTAATGAGCTGCCGTCTTCTTATGCATCTCATCAGCCAATTTCATTGGATTCATCATCGACCGCGAAGAAAAATAAGACTGATCATTGATCAATAATTATGCGATCTGATAACTTCTATTTAATTCATAGCTAATTTTCAGTAACTTTAAGTGCAATTGTTATCTAATCAAGATAATTTTTGTGTAGAACCAAATAAAATAAATAATTTCGATGATAAATTAAATTGAAATCGAGATGGACCCCACAATAAGGTCACAGCGGGGCCACAACTGGTACCCATATTTGATTGGGGAAAATGACGGCCCAGTACGTGTTTTGATAATTAATACCCGCCAAGGACAAGTTAAGAACATTTGTTAATGCTGAAAATGTCTTTGACGGGTATTAATTATCAAAACATGTCCTGAGCTTAAGGTAAAATCTTAATTCGAATAGCATGTGAATAAAATGGTTCATCGTCTTAATTCTTCAGGCCCACTCCAAAGCCCATTTATCAGCCAGCTCGCCAATGGGCTTATGGTAGAATCTTTCAGGCCCAACTCACAGTCGCGAAAAAAATTAGTAATTCGGCCCTTTCGAAATCCGAATAATCCATGCTTGACTAAATAATCCCTAAACAATCCAATAACAATATAGCTAGTGGCACGAACAAAAACATTTTAGGAGTATGATTTAGGATCGATGTTCGAACCAAAATACACGCATTGAATAATTGATGAAAGAGTAATCTTACTTTCCACCAGCGATGACTCATTTTAAGTCATAAGAGCATCCACAGTGGATGTGCCAACTAGTGTTTGGCACAAAGAAGGCTAAATTCGTTGCACTTCAAGAAAAACAGCCAATCCACGACTATGGCTTGACTCACTTATTCGGAGTAACGAAACACAGCCGACGACTTGGGCTTGACTCACTGTTTTTGGAGTAAGGAATCAGTGGCCAACATTTTGAAAGCCTTTTGATCTAAAATTACAGAAGTAACGTATAGTATGTCTGTAAAATGAATAATGCTTTCACATCACTAGCTTTTTATGATTCACGTTAGAGCCAGCCTTTTTCTTTCTTTTTTTTTTATTGCGGCTGCTTTAGTTCTCCAATTTTTTTTTGAATTTTAGGGGCCCTTCCTACGTTTTTACCCCTTGTGATAGTCCAACAAAAGGGCCTCATTTTTTTATTTTCGCTTTATGTCTCTAAAAATTCGGGGTCGGCTTCTCTCTCTCTCTCACCGGCTTTTTATGATTCATGTTTCTCTCTCATTTGTGCCTTAGCAAGTCATCATTCAAGTCAAGGACTACTTCTTTTAGCAAGTGGAAAATGTCTCATTTGTGTGATAGAATGTGTTAAATCTCATAGTGTGTGCTAGCACATGTACCAAATTTGGCAATTATGCTAGCAAACAATAAGTGGGTCCCACCTCTATAATTCAAACTCCGACCATAAAATATAAATATCCGTCACTCCTAATACACACTTGTGGGACCCATTTTTTATCCTAACAAATATTTTAACACACGAATTTACCAAACTTATTGTGGATGTTCTAACACACTTCTATGTTATCAAGGTCTAACACGCACTTGTAGGACCCATTTTTATCCTAATACACCTTTTAACAAATATTTTAACACACAAATATACCAAACTCCATTGTGAATGTTCTAACAAAATCAACTTCTTATGGACTGGCCCATAAAACTTGATACCACCTAGGAAATTTAAAACCTAAAATGTAAGGGTAAGCAAACTCTTAATTGTAAAACTTTGCCACTATATTAAAGAACAATCTTTGCAATTACTAATTCTAAAGTAATGAGAGAGAGAGAGAGAGAGAGAGAGAGAGAGAGAGAGAGAGAGAGAGAGAGAGAGAGAGATCACCTTTAAGAAGAAGAGTAAAAGGAAAACAGAGACCAAACTTTCCACTTTCTATTGAACTTGTTTTCTCACGCCAAACTCTTTTCTGTTAAGTGTCACTTCTTTATTTAATCTGTCTTCTTTTTATTACTACTTGGTCATTATATTCAGTCCTTTATGGGAAACTTTTGAACTCAGATTTCAACCAAGCATCATTCAATTAATTGAATCTTTATTTTCCCCTTTCAATTTTTTTAAATCTAATTATGCAACCTTTTAATCCCCTACTATGTCATTGTTTGTTTAATTAATGCCGAAATGAGGTGTTAGTTTGAAAGTAGATTTTCAAGCCGCTTGACTACGTTAAGTCTTCATTTTCTAGGAGACAAGGGTCATCAGTCATGGGCTCCTCGAAGAAATAAAGGTTTGATAATTAAATACCTCCATAACTTTGATCGATCCTAGCTAATTTATCACAATTGTTAATCTCTCTCTCTCTCCACCGAGCTAGGTCGGACCCATCAAAAACACTCGTGCAGGAGGGTGCATGGAGTGACCGAATATGCACCTAATTGAAGCTCTTTTCCGCTGCAGGCTGAAGGATCACCATCGGGCCCGCTACCGACGTCACCTTCTTTGCCGTTAGAGAGCTCAAAAATCTGTCGTCAAGGCCAATTAAATTCAAGAGCGAAAATCCAAAGCTGGTTCCCCAGACAACCAAAATTTCATACATGGGGAGGCCAAATAGCAACAACAAGATTTTGAAATTTCAATGTTGAGTAGTAACACTCAATTAATATGAAATACGAATAGCAAACTCATCTGCAAAATAATTTAGGGTTTTGATGAGCAATGAAATCTGAATGATTTGTTTGATACAAATTGGCAATAAAACTCTAACTCACGGTGTAGTTACCCCAAGGGGTTGGCCCAGTTATCCCAAGGGGTTGGCCCGGGACAGTTAGGGTTTTATTTTTTTTCTAAGGTCTCATATTCGAAATATTTCAGGTGTTATCAACTTTTTTGGATTAGTTTACAGCATTTTGTTCTGATTTTAATTGGACTCCCCTCAAGTCGGTGATGAGATTGAGCCGGCCCCTATAATTTGTCGAGGTATGTATGCTAGCCAGGACACCCGAGTTATCAAAAACTCACAATGTAGCCGTGTGCAGTCAATTGGGGGAACACTTTGTCCATCAATCTATCTACATGATCATATAATACTGGCATCTAATAGTATTAGATTAATTAAGTTAGGTAAAAACCTACTTATTGCAAAATAAACCCTAGGCAAGTGGGTCCCCCATATATATATACCTTTAATCGAAGGAGTAATAGTCAATCCTTCTCTAATCCCCAGTTAGTGAGATTGAAGATTATGACAACAATTAAAGTAATTAGGTTACTCAAAATGCACGCTAGCTAGCTAGCTAGCTAGCACATAATAACCCTAGCATGTGCTAAAACTCTACATCTTCTTGTAAATCCATTCGTGCGCCGAGCGAATGACCGGATGACACCTCAGCTTCTCATCATTAAATGGTGTTTTGAGTTAACTAGTACGTACATCAATTCAAAGAAAATGTAACTACTCCATTAATCAATCACGGTTTATGTCGTTAAATATAAAATCGGAGTAGTAGCAAGCTGATTCAGACATCCGATTATTCAAAAATAATAAAAACTAGTAGCAAATCCTTATATACCGACATTTTTGTTTTTGATGACTTGGAGTGTCTGGGTCAATTTACGCGCATCACGACTAATTTCTGGAGAGAATAATTTCAGTATCCACTAGCAGATTACTCATTTAAAGTTGGAAGAAAGTCCCTAATAAACTGACCCAATAGTTAGTATGTATGTTTACCTTAGACATCGGCAGCGAAACAATTACTAATATATATTGTCAGAATTTGATACGTATAATCTCGAGAAATAACCTCTTAAACATATGAACAGAACAGTCTGAACAGAGATATTCTATCTCTGAGAGATAGGCTCTGGCATGAGAATAAATTATGTTTGGGGACAGAAGATGTTTCTACCAAGTAGAATCTTTTTTATAACGGGTCCGTAGTTCATCGAAGGATAGTCTACTAAAACGAGGCTTTGTTCACTCAGGGTTTTCAGAACTAACCCCTCTCCTTTTAACTCGGTTTTTAATAAGTTTTCACCTCATTCATTAATTCAAAAACCTCTCTCAAAACTTTTACATACATATAAAAAAGAACACAAATTAATCTAATCTTAGGACCATTTTAAGACACCCTTTCGGATACCTTCTAGAACCCCATAACCATTTTTTTGGTTGTTGGTCAGAGAAAAAAGCTTCTCTTTAGGAAACGACACCAGAGGGTTCAAACTTCAATAATGCATGCATGTTTTTTTCTATAAGAACAACAATAATAACCATACATATATACTAGTACATGGATTATCTAAAATATGCATATCTTACATATTCTATGGGGGTGTTTGGGAAGCAGTTTTTTGCATTCCCATTTTTGGATTTTGAATGTTCGGTTCTCCCATTTTCAAACCACATTTCCCAAAATCCATTCACCAATTTTGGTTAAAGAAGCATAATCCGAGAATGAGAAGAGGAGCTTTTCATAGTTTTCCATTTTCCACTTCTACATTAAATGACCAAAATACCCTTAACCATTCCTACACCTATTGTAACAAAATAATAAAGACAAAGGGTAATATGGTAAAAATCCAACCCATAATTCATTTTCAACATTCATCTACCAAACACTACTACAGTTTCAAAATATATTCTGCACATATCTCCCAAACACTTCTACCATACTCAAAATACATTCTGGCCATAAGCCAAAAAGCTGAAAATAAAAAGCCAAAAAGTAGGCTCCCAAACACCCCCTATATATGAATGATTGGATCTTGATAGACAGCAATTCAAGGTGAGTACCCTAATTTCAAAGTTTGGCTTCCAAAAGTCAAATAGCTAGGGTGTTTCCCATTGCTGTTGTATGTGGCTCGAGTAACGCACTATACTATCTAGCTAAGAGTTTTATCTAGTTAGCGAAACAATTTATGATTTAAGTTCTTTTTTGTTTCTTTGCTAAGTTAAAAGGTTGGGAGGGCGAGACCAGAGTTGCAACCCCAAGAGAAGAGGGTTGAAACTTTGATAGACAAATAACCCTTGACATGCACATTTTAACTCTTTGGTAAGATTCTGGAGGGAAGTGAACCACATAACCCTTGAAGACTAGCTTGAACCTAATCTGTTGAGAGAGAGAGAGAGAGAGAGAGAATTTCAATCTTGTTGAACTTCCTTTTAGGATAAAAATGAGGAAAACGCCTGATTTTAGGCATATAACATCACACCGACTCACCAAGTTAATAGATTTCTGTATATACAACACTAATTAATTAACCCATATAGCCCATAACTTTCAAAATCTCACTAACCATACTGATCGAAACATTACAAATCAAAATTCAGTTCCTCATCATCCTAAGGGCTAGTTCTTGAAGCTCACCCAATTCAGTCTGTGAAGGTCGAGTCTTCTTATTGCAAGGCTGGTAAGAACTTAGGTCATCTCTGCAGCTTTGTAACTCTTGCAGTCTCATTCCATCAATATCAATATTGCTGCGATCAATCGACTCGAGTGAACTCTGTGGAGAGATAGAGGTCATGCAGTTTGGATAAGTTGGAATTGGTAGAGCTCCCACCATATTTCCAGGCCATTGGTTTTGTACATTGCTTGAGTCAATCAGGCTTTGTGCCATTTGAGCCTTCACTTGCATCAGTTGGGCTTGCAAGCATGCCACCTAAATCAATAACAAAAGAAAAACATATTACATTTTCAATATATATATATGAGTCCCCTTCTAATAAGGACCACCTCATTTTAATAAAATGAGGACCTCCCTTTTCCGATTGAATTTTGATGATCTGAGCCGCTCAATGTGTTCAGAACGTGATTTTAAGGGTACCCGATTGAAAATCAGCAAAACAAAAGACCGGGAAGGGCTTCATCCGAGCAGTTTTTATTTATTTTTTATCGAACGGTTCAAATAAAAACTGCTCAAATCAAGCCCTTCCCGGTCATTTTTTTTGCTGATTTCTCGCAAATACCCTTAAAATCACGTTCTGAACACATTGAGCAGCTCGGATCATCAAAATTCAATCGGGAAAGGGAAGAAATGGGGTAGTCCTCATTTTAGGTCCTCATTAGAAGATTAGTGTATATATATATATAGCTCATTATTCCCAATCGTGCATATGGCAAAGGTTTGATCTCTAAGTGTGTGAATAATTAGTTGGTTGACTCAAAGCCAATTGAACAAAAATTAATGGAGAAATTGTGTTTTGGGGTAATTAATTGATTGGGCGATTCATATGCGCGCCCAGGTATCCCATCTTGTCTTGGTGGGGATACCATATCCCCCTTGAGTCCTTGACTTTCACCGTAATAAGGCATAACAAAAAGTCACAAAACAACGAAAGAAAATAATACTATAAAATGCATGGCATAGCATCTATAAAAGATCGAAGACGCAACATTTTCACCACATCATGCATAACATTTATCATAATGGCTTAACATTTTCAAAATTCCTTTTTCTTACGGCGTCCCTCATCATAACAATCACCACACAATAGACGTATAACATTCGACATGAAAAGATATAATATGATATGTTGTGGTCACACCCTAAGAAGGGGATACCGTATAGTTTCCCTAATTGTTGAGTATATATCGATCTTGCCTACAATGTGACCGTGTGTCCATCCATTAATAATAATCATATACTCGCATGACTGTGTATATATATAGGAGGAAATTAAAGTAATTATTTGTCTTTTTCATTACTATTTTATAAGGAAGTAATTTGATTAACTTGAGTAGATACTACAATAAGATAATATGAATAATGATAAATAATAGCACTATCAAAGCGATTCCTTATCATCATGCACCCTTGTAATCTTTTTTTTCTCGGCAAAAGAAAGGTGTCTATTGGGCTCAAGTGACATATGGTTATCAGGAGGGTTGGGTGTCAATCCTGTTCGGATCTTGCCCTCCCGTTGTGATGTCGTTTTCCTTTCTTTTGTTCCTTTTAATCATTGTGCTCGTTACACAAAATTAATAAAATTCTTTCTTTGCTGTTAAAAAAAAAAGAAAGCGATGTCATATTTAAGCTAGGTTGGCACATACCACGCGACGACTAAAGCTACGTTGCATAAGTGCGGCTTAGTGTATATATAGTACGGACCTACTGAGTAATGTTTGGCCTGCTAGTAGTCCAATCCAAAAAAATTGACTCAATAATGCAACTAAAAAAACAGGTTAACAAAATAGAGAGTCGGAGAGAGAGAGAGAGAGAAATTTAACTACCAAATTGAAGACCATCTGGAAAAACCCACACGACAACAAAGAAACCTTCGCCAATATGAGTAATAACGCTGAACAACAAAAGATGCAATGAAAGAGTGATATTTGAGACTAGAATAAATTGGACAACAATTGACCTGTTGTTGCAAAGCAAAGATATGGGCAACACAGCCGTACACAGGGTCTCGAACCCTGGCCTGAGCCTCGTAAGCAATTGTGACCACGGCCTCGCACCGTTCAGCAACCGGGACGTGCAACAGCATTTTGGACACATTGCTGGCACCAAACACCTTGTGGATCGCTGCGAACCGGGCCGGGCCTGTTTCCGAGCAGAAGTACGGCGCGAAGACGCAGTCCGCGGCGCACTTCCGCCGCAGGAACTTGCATGCACCGCACGGGGATCCTGTTCCGGCTGCCATCTCTCCAAACAAGATGAGAGAGAGAGTGTGTGTGTACAGTGAAGGTCTTACTACTTATAATAAAAGTTTAGCAGGCACACGGGCACACTAGGAAATGGTGATGATAAATATTTGAAGGGACTTGATTCCGGGGTGTTAAGGTAAATAAAGGAGGGAAGAAATGGGGGACAAGGAAGGTATGAGTGTAGGGGTATAAGGGGACATTTATTAATGGTTTGATGTAATATGGGTATGTTATTTTATTGATGGTTAGACCAGTTTAGAGGTATGTGATTTCATTTGCTGACTGCCATTTCATTATTTTCGTTATTTGCTTTTGTTGTTTAGCTAAGATGAGTTTTTTTTTTTTTTTCCCCGCAATGCATAGTGTCACGAGTCAGTCTGCGCTCACTTCGGCCTACTTCTTACAATCATTTCACACGCTTAAGCATGTATTGAGGTAGTCCCGAAAATTGCTGGCAAAGAAAATTGAATGTAAAATCTTAAAAGGATGCAAATCTCCATGAATCAGATCCTCCGTGCCAGAAACCCCGTGCCCCTGGGCCGAAGGATTTTCTGGTCGTTTGATCTCGGGCCTTGAAACACACACACACTCCAACGGCCGAAAACCCCTCGACACAGAAAAAGATTTATCATAGACACAGAAGATAGACACAAAAGTTTTCGGCACAAAAGATTTGACGTCCCATGTCACGTGCCAAGACCACTTGACCGGCCCTTCGGTTAACTAAGATGAGTTTGATTTCAAATGATGTTAGTACGAGTAGTATTTAGGAGTAATTAAAGATATCTCTTTTCCGCCGATCGCCGCACCTGGGGACTGCTGCTGCTTGTTGCTTTGCTGAATTTTCTTCAATGCCACGTGTACGCTCTTTTGACTAGTAATAGTTTAATACTGGAATAAAATACTAAAATACTGTACTATGTGTACATGATATTACGGAGCACTCTAATTAGAGGCCCCTCTAATTAGTGATTAGTGTATTATAATTGGGTCCCTTTGAAAAAGAGTTAGGGGGTATTCAAGAAAGATAGATTAAAGAAATACTCCTACTATTAAACTCGAAAGTAGAAACCTAAGTGGGGCTTTTAGTGGGACTTTGACTTTGAATCATGCAGGGAAACCCCAAAGGAATGGAAGTAGTTTTGAATGTTTGAGACTTAAGTGTTTGTTTCTCTTAAGAGATCTAGTCTTAGCTTCGAAATCTTTCAGGTGTTATGAATTCTTTTAAAATCAGTTCATACGAAGTTCTGCTCTGATTTTAGTTGGGCTTTCTGTAACTTGAGTTATCAAAAATCTTGTTGGGAAAAAAGTAAGATACTTTTGTACTGTTTCCATTTCAATTAGTTTGGAAGCTTTGGACTTTGGAGTCACCAGATGTGGGTTATGAAGTGAGCGTTTTCCCCACCCACGGTCAAAACTAAAATGGTAAGGAAATGGTGATAAAACTTCAGGATTCTATTCGGATCATAAATTTGTGAAGAGATTTATGAAGCCAAAAAAGTACCAGCCTAAAAGGTACAGTATGCACATGAAAATGGCACTGAAATTGTTTGGAAGGGATAGAGCCGGCGCTAGGCATAAGCAAACCAGGCCGCGCCAAGAGCTGAAGTAGGGAGGGCTGCAAGTTTGATCCTCAAAACTCAAATTTTGCTGGTCTAATAACCTTCTTTCTGGGAAGTGTTAAAAAGGTGATGCATTGCTTCCTCATTTTGAACTCAAAACCTCATGGAGAAGTAGACTCTTAAACTACTGCAGCAATTTGTTCCCTTCAAGATAAGGCTGCAAAATCTATTAAATAAAAAGAATAATTCGACTAAATAAAATCACATGCCCCTTTTGTTGAATTTATTTTTTCTTATGGAGCATTAGTTCTACTAAATAAAATCACCTCCCCATTTTTTTAAATTTAATTTTTCATTTGTAGCATTAGTTTTCTTAACCATTTATCTACACATGATTTGCTTGGAAAACTACATTCTATCTTCTAATTTTCTTGATTACAATATTTAATTTTTCTCCCAAAACTAAATATAGGAGTACTACTAAATAGCGCCCCTTATTATAAGTTGACCTAAATTGTACGAGAACGATCCAGACGAACCAAGCTGCTCATGGCTCGGCTCGCTTCGTTTAAAATTGAACCGAGCTCAAGTTTTAGGCTTGTTTCCTAAACAAGCCATACTCAACACTCAAAAGCTCAGCTCGTTTGTAAACGAGTTGAGAACCAAGTTGCTTGTTTTCACCCCTACGGACGACTATGGAGTCCTTTTTTCCTTGACAGCAACATAAACGGCAGGTGGTGGCTAAAAGTGGTAAGTGATGTTGCGACACCCTCGTGCAAAATGCTGCATTGATGATATGTGAAGACAAAAATCAAACTAACTGAAAGTAGCCTAAAAAAATGCTCCAAGACAAGTTCCATGTTCCCCACTGAGCACATCCAATTCAAACCTCAACAATATGTTTTCGATGAGGAAAAATGTACGTTAAAATGCTCAGCAATGGTGGCAACGGCAGCCACGTCCATGAGCACAAAGGCAGGCTAGGCAGCAGTATATATAACATCACACAAGAGAGCATTATTAGGGACGTCAGCTCTAACCAAGGAAAATGGCAGCTTCCTCCAAAAATTGCTTTGTTTTTAAAGAAACAAAAACAACAACCCACGTGGCGTACATGCAAGAGGCAATTGCTACCAATACATCTTTATAAACACAACTGCATCCAGAGCTGTTCGATGCACATGGGTCCCTCTAGACGCAGCTGCGACCAGAGCCATTGTGTACAGAGTTGTGTGTTAAAGTTAAGTTGGTAGACTTTTTGGCCAACAAAAGCTGGACTTCACCATATTAGTTGGTAGTATTATTACACAAAAGAACCCCTCCTGCATGATTTCTAAACATCCTTCATTACAGGATCGGTTGATGTTGTGAACATCCATAGTTTCATTACTTACAAAACCCATTACTCTTTCCATAAGTAGATCTCCAGAAAACCCCCAAAATGAGATCTTACCAAATGGGGGGGAAAACCCATTGAACACAAAATTCAGCTCAACTGCTCACTCAGTTTATCTACAGGAAGACTGAGCACCCACCAACCCAAAACACCCGATAAAGCTATTCAATACCACACGTTATACACATACATTTACCAGCAGCTTCTCACCTCTTGTAATGGAACCTCACCTTCAACAAAAATTGCATCTTCACCTGTCCGAGAGAGAGAGAGAGAGGACAATGAAATAATTGGGGAAACAATATTAACTTAAGCAGGTAAAAGCACTCTTGAGTGAAATTGCTTCATGTGACTGTAATCTCCAAGTCGAAGTGAATTAACTTGGAGTGAACTATGAACGACTGTACGCACTATACCCTGGATTTAAAATTTTGGCTGCATGTAGACATTTATTTTAGGATCAGAACCAAGAGTTTGATACGTGAAACATTTTTCAAGCATACAATCTAAGAATTCTGTACTTTTTGAATCTTGTAAAAACATGAGTTTGTAAGGGCAAACTGATAATTTACCAATGTAACCGAAAACAATTACTTCAAAATTTTTGTAAAGAACTGGAGAAAACCGATGTTATTTTTTTGAAATCTGTGATCACCTTTAGAAGCTTTGGTGACGAGCGGTGAGCGGGTGATGCTTACCAACAGTAATCACAACAATGCAGCTATGGCACCATCAATTAAGTAAAATGCTATAGCATTACTGACAAGACAAAGTGTACCCTGGCAAATTCTGTTTTCTTCATAACAATAAACTACTCTACACTATTCAGCTAAATTTAGAGTCGTGAAATTTGGCCATTCATTACGACTTGCTACAAGAATGAAAGCATAAGCTGATCGAGGAAGTGCAGATCAGAACTTACTTGAGCTGTGTCATAGACGATGTATTCATTATACATCAATGTGGATGCCTTACTGTATGATTCCACTGGCTTGCCACAAGGCACAACAACTCCATCCCTCCACTTAACATAGTCTGATTGCTGAGGTACCTTCTTGCCGAGGCCTTTAGTAGAGTGTTTTCCTCGAGGTGGTTTGTCCATATACTAAATTACAGCAATGTTGTACACAAGAGTTAATATTAAAGGAGGTTTCTTGTTGAAGTGAATATTAAAGGAGATTAATAGCACAAAAGTGCACATAGGAAGGAATGGAGAGAAAAGAAACACAAAAAGAAAGGTCTTCTGTATTCCCTCAATGGCATGCAAAAATAATGTTGGACGCATAAGATCGTTCCGGAAATCGCAAAATCATGAAAAGATGAAAGATATATGCAAAAATACACAGAAAGAAAAGTCCTCAATGGCATGCAGATACATAATGGAAGTCTAAGCAAAGAACACATATTTGGAAGAACAAAAATAGATGCACATCATAGAATGCCAGCTCACCTTGGCATTTGTGAGTTCACAAACCTCTCCCAAGGCAACTTCACTTAGAACCATTAAACCCACAGGATCTTTCCTATCAGTATAACAGTACTGGGCACTCTTACTAACCAGGTCAGCAAAGTAAAGTCCCTTGCCAAACTACACATCATCAAAATATTTTCTGTCGATTAGCAAGTAATTCTGATATATGAATACATGGCTTAAGAGTGCGCGCACGTGCGCGCACACAAAGAGAGAGAGAGAGAGAGAGAGAGAGAGAGAAGACCATGTATCCAGTTGCTGGAGCTTCGGGAGGAGCTATTCTCAGTCCTTGACTAAGTATACCCACAAAATTTGTCAACCGAGAACCTGGAGAACATAATGTTTTATTAGGGTCTTAATCCAGCCTCGGATGCACTACCAAATGATTTTTCCTTTTCCAAGAAAAAGCTTACGGTATGAATTTCAACTTACCATGCCACAGAAGCATTCTGTTCCCAAGCTTTTCTCGATAGGGAGCAAACTTATCCAATTCCCCTTCCCTTTCCAATGAGAAAACTTCTTCCAGTTCAAGAGCCCAATCCTGAGATATCAGAATGCTTTCTCAAGACACATTTATGAAAATAGAAGGTTAAAAGAGACAGATTCATTTTGTCAGACTAGAATAATGTGCATTCAGTGCACAAATTTCAAAACATAAACTCACAGTATGCGTAGGGGCATGAGTAGTTTGGAGATACTTCTCAACCAGTCGATAGTCTTCGCTATCGTGAGGAAGTGGAGCAATGTCACAGCGAAGCTTCTTATAATTTTCATCAATGGAGTCGGTATTGTCATCATCAAAACCTACTAGTCTGGAGGCTATTTCAATGTCCTGGAGAGCCTCTAACATTTTCACCTACAATTAAAAGATAATTTTATTACTTTTACAGCTTTTTCACAGAAAGTGAACCTCACGAGGCAGACAGACCAATAATTTGCAAAGTACAGTCATACTCAAAGCTTATCATAGCTGTTCATAGGCACACCGTTTCAAGTATTTTCCAACTAACTAATTTCTACCAATACTACTAGAAGCACCTGAAGTGCTGGGTAACTTCCAGATTCACTTCGAGCATCTACAACCATATCTCCAAATGTTTTTCAAATCTTCAAATTAAACAATGGAACCTCTCCAACCATATTTCATTTGCATCCTTCAAAATGATCTCCATAAATGAAGAGTCATTCAAAATACTAAGAACATTCTTCATTTCCATTTTAAAATCTTAAAATATGCACAACTTACAATCTCATGATTCAGTTTTTATAAAGTTAGTACTCTTTGATAAATGCACTCCACTTCTTGTCTTTTAGTGAAAAATGAAAATCACTACCCTTAAGGACAATATATCTAGATAACACTTAAGAAGTTTAGAGTTCATATTTTGGAGGGAAAGTTGAGTTTATGCAAGAAATCAATGAGTTTTTGAAAAGTAGAGATATAAATGAAGAGTTTTGGTTGAAGTGTGTGTGAATAGTGAGATAATCTAAATGCTTGTTTTGAATAAACCTACTATCTTAAGTCTTCAACATGAAGAACTGGGTATGAACAGTATGATATGCTCTACCAAACCTTGCAATACATAGGTGCATATCCATATAAAAATGGAGAGAGAGACAGAGACAGAGACAGAGAGAGTAGGAACCAGAACTGTTCCAACTATGCCCTCGTGTACTCCCACATGCAGACCACTAAATAGTTTAGCATACATAGATTTGAACTGTCATTACCATACACACATTTGATTTTGGAAAGTTCAACAACTGATCAGAATCAATAGGCAGAACATTCAGGATCAAGAAAGCATATAGAACATTATCAGGCATGTGCTCCAAGTGAAAGCATCAATGGTTCAATAAGATTTGAGGGCTTATTCAAACACACACAAATCAATCAATACACAAATGAGTACACTAGTCCTGTCGTTCCACTGGCAGCCATACATGCAGGACCCCGCCCACGCGGGAGGAGGGGGCAGTGAGTTTTGGGTCAAGCAAACCCTTATAAACTAAGACTTCAAACCAAAAGGTACACACCATGGGAGAAAAGAATACTGTATGGCCGGCCAAGCATAAAAATGAGAAATATCACAAAAAAAGGAAGAACGAAACTAAGAATGTGGCAGATTCTCATGAATCAAGCAAAAAAGAGACAGACATCCAAAGATCTTGAGATTGAGCCAATGCAAAACATGGAATACGCATGGACATCCAGGCCAATTTTTACCTTTGACTTAAAATCGTCCTCATCCCTAATCACATGAGGATGAATAGAAGGAATAACAGTGAAAAAGCGATTGCTGGCATCAATAATGAGGCTTTCTTTATGTGAAAGATCATGCAGATCGCTATTTACAAGATTCTGTATCTCTGTTAATGCCTCAAAACCTGGAGAAATAGGAAGGAAGGAAGAATCTCAGCACATTAAAATTAGGCAGTTAAAACAACTAGTTGGCATTCTGCAAGTAGAACAAGTTTGACAAGACAACGATGGGACCGCTTCTGCGTCTCTAGTAATGGAAGTATTAACATGAACTAGAACTGGAGACAAGTACCTTTCTGGATATTACTTTTGCTCAGTTTTCCTAGTGGCATTTCTGACATATTGATCTCAAACTCCATCATCGCAGCTCTGCAAAAGTTAAACATTTCTAGCAAATATTCTCAGAATTCAAAATAATAAAGTAAATCAAATAAGTACAGAATCTGTTATGACCTGTACGCTTCAACATTGAAGAGCATCTTCATCAATTGTACTAATGGACGAGCAAGTTGGCTACTGGCATCATTAAGATTTTTCTTCCTAGAGACCTCTTTATTTACCCCATAATCCTATAAAATCAATTCTGCTATCAGTAAAATAATAATAAATATAAGCCCCAAGAGGGAACTTTCATATTTGGAAAACCCTAACAAAGAAAAATAACAGATCAGAAGTACAATGTCCAATGGAAAGAATCTGCCAGGTCGCTTCTGAAAATTGCTCTTGTCTTCCCACGCTTCCCATGGGTTCCCAGTTTTCTCAAGGAAGAGACGTTTGAACTCTTGAATCGCATCTGGTTTGGACATCTGCTCTAGCTTGTTTCCTCCAATTTTTTCATTTCCAACACGACCCCATTTGCGGAAAACATAACAACCTGAACCTTTATCCTCTTGAATGATTTGAAGGATATAGTAACTTCACAGAGAAAAACAAACAAATCTCACACTCTATTCGTACAAAAGAGAAGTGCAAGAGTATTGACAGTGGCTCTTAATGCAACATAACAATCCGTAAGACCATCCAGCATTTCATTCACAATCGAATCTTAGTTACAAAAACTTCATTGAGATAGGAAAACATTTTAAGAGAAAATAGTAAGATGCTAATAGTTAAAATGCTTCAGTTAAGGGTGAAATGAAATTAAACCACCTGTTAACACCAGTAGAAAGGTCAGACATGTTCAAGGTTGTGTTGTGAATGCTTTTTCCATCCTCAAGGATGTGGCAAGAATCTTGCAAGCCAGATGATTCATGTACAGCACTTCGCCCTTTCACTTTAACAGTGACCATGCTAGAGGCTTCTCCAATAGCCTCAACTTTGTACGAATCGAAAGTAAGTTTCCTCTGTCTATTAATACAGTCAACCAAATAATCCTCTCTAACTATAGGTAACTTCATCCTTCTGTGACAATGAAACTGATAGCAGTCAATATAATGGCTTGTAAAAGGAGATGCAGTTGAGGTATCAATTCAAGGGCAGCTTTACCTGGCCTTCTTCATCTCAGCATGTTTGTCATCTATCACTCCACTCACAACTAGGCAGTTTGTGTCTGTATTGAAATTAGTAGAAGTAAGAGTCTCAAAAGGCATCTTAATGAAATAGAAGAATTCAAATCTCGCCACGTGGACCATGTACCTTTCTTGATCTTTGCATGAAACTGCCCACCCGATCCCTCGATTTTTCTCCTCCATTCATCCTGCACAATCGCCCTCCCTTTTAAAATAGAATTTGATTTTTGAGAGATGGTGATACCGTTTTAAGAGCTGAGCAAGTGTTCCAGAGACAATTAAATGGAATGACTTTAGAGCACAGCCATAAGTACTGGAATGGATTGACAAAAGTTACCATGGATTCCTTGGGTAATCCAACCATAGAAACTTTCAGATCTTCCAACTTTTCACTGGTGGATGACTGGTGTTTTCCATTAACAGCTTGATTTCCACAAGGCATTAGGGACGAAGGCAGAGGTGGAGGCAATATCCGAGAAGGTTTCTTCGCCTTTTGCGACTTAAACCACTGAGAATAATTAATTCGAACAGCAATTACAGTTTGCAGAGAGATGATTAACATAAGAATAGCCTAACATTTGAGCCAAGTACCTTGCAGAGGTAATGATTACTTGTTTCTGCAGGGATTTTCCACTTCCCTTTGACACGTTCAGGTTCAGAGGTTGAGTATGCACACTTGCTCCATTCTGATAGAAACCCATGACATCTGTACATGCCTCCAGAATAACTAAGATTCCCAGAACAATGCGGGCAGCGTCTAAGTGCTCCAAAAAGCATTCCATCAGCACTGAACAAGTAAATAGACAAAAATAAGTCCACTTCCAAAAACAGGGAAAGAGTTTGTCACTAACCAAATGGAATACAAATGTCAAACAATTAGACAACCACTAATTCAAGCTTTATAATTCAAAAAAAAAAAACAGAGATAGCATATACTATGATGTGAAGCCGTAATCACTCCTAAGTCCTAAGGCAAGCATCAAAAAAAGTTTCCATTATAGCAACGGTTGGTATCAGACCAAGATCATCAATATTACTTCCTTCTTAAACATAAAGAAAAGCAAGCATAACACTACTTTTAGCATATGTTCATGATCATATTCGACCACAGGAAGTGAATCTTACTCATAATGTCGATGAGCATGAAGAATTGCATTTGGGAGAACTTACCAGCGGTCTCGCAAGTCAAGTTCTGAACCTGCTGAATATTGCCCATTGTCTTCAAGCATCTCTCGCAGCTCTACCGTTGTCACATGCTTTTTAAGATCGTCTTTTAGAGCCCATAGTTCTCTACTCTGGGCCTCTAACCGGCTCTCCAAATCAGATGCTTTTGAGTGTTCATCCCCCAATAAGTTGGCATTCTTCTCTCTCTGCAATGCACCATCTTCACTCTTAGCAATTTTGGACTTTTGATTGCTGTTCACAACTTCTTTACGCTTTGCACCACCTTTTGATGTCGATTGCTGTAAAGATACTTCTTCCTGATGTAGCTCAGGTTTTGTGTCTGAAAAGAGAAGGAGAAACATACAGAGTCACAGCAGCATTGAAAGTGAGCAACCTGTGATTAGAAAAGAAACTTGATATATACCATCTCTTTTGGAAGAGGGAACCTGCTTCTTATTAACCCGGGTAAGAATTGGCTCCTTATCAGAAGCCGAGAGGCTATCCCATCCTGACAATTTCTCCACTTGAGTGGTTGAAGACAGCTCAATGAAGCAATTAGCATGGTGCCATGCCAAGCCTCTAGCACCTTGACCATCAGGTTTGGTGGATATCCGGACCTACCATAAAATGATAAAACAAACCAGAACCAACTTATAGCCCTTATCTTGTGCTTTACAATGCATTCAAGTGATAATGATCAGAAATAGGATATGTGAGGATGTGTCGAGCCAAAAAGTAAACTTGTATATGGATGGACCAAAACTTCATGGTGGAATTTGCTTAATTTACAATGAAAACAAGAAGAAAAGGACCACATCATTTTGTAAAGATTTTCAGCATTACTTCTTAAACAAACTCTAACCAAATCCTTCTCCAAAACAACATTCTAACTGAACTGAGCGTGTTATCAGTGTACTAAATGGATTATTACAAAAATTCAATACATAAGAACAGAACTCTAACACAAATACAGTGTCTATTTAACAGTTATGTTGACATGTTGACATCTTTGCGCTGTTCAACAACCATAAGTAAGAAACCAGATTATCCTCTTAAGAAATGGACAACCGATAATATGCAAACTCACACACCTGTCCTTTCATAATCTTTTCGTTGCAGCACCGACAAGTGGCACGTGAAGTCTGCGAAACTTCAATACCAGATTCTATAACAACAGGAGGAGGGGGGTTTTGAGGTCCACCACCCTCTACATATTTCCTTATCTTCTGTTGATCTTCCCATCGAAGCGATTCTATGCCTTCTACATCTTCAAGCCTAAAAGCAAAGCAAAAGTGTTGAGGTCAATAGTGCGATAAGCAAGGGATAAGGATATATCTCCTTCGTCAGTCCAGACTTAGACCAGAAAAGGGGTATAAGATCATACGATTTTATCTGGTTTGCTTTCTTGCGTATGCAGTCAGCATGGTTCCACATCTGATTTTTGCGACACAAAAAAATCAGTTCGGAAAACAAAACAATGAAAGCATAGAATAGAGAACAAAAAGAGAGAAAAAAAAACACAGTTTCAATTTGGACAAAAATTACAGCTAAGAAGATCTCCACATGAAGAACTCTCGAAGCCTTACGACACGAAGGCAGCCCCTGTTTCGTACTAGGAAGCAACAAATTTAAAATATTTTTACTAATCTCCGACAAAGCATTACAAGAAACCAATAGTATAAGTTTCGCTGCAATTAAATTTTGATGCCACCTACTTACCCCAAAAAAAAAAAAACTTTTGATGCCACTTCAACACACTTGATTCCACCAACTTTTGAGGAACCTTAATAGAATTAAAAACCTTTATTCTTTTCTCCCCCTTAAATTTTCAGTAGCAGGTAAGAGACATCATCGGTATCTTCTGCCATATATACCCGACCCATTCACTAACTAAAATGAATTTGGCAATACAAAAAGGAATGAGATTGTAACATAACACCAAAGAAGCCAAGAGAATGCAAATATTCCTGAAAGAGAATGGAAGCTTCTGTTGAATGTAAAAGCAGAATGCTAAGATAGCTGAGATCCATCTACAAGCATAACCAGAATGCTGAACTCTAAATGCAAGCTATTCTATTTAGTTAATCTTTTTATGTGTATAGAGACAATAGACTCTATATTTTAGCTATCTGAATACTACAAGTAGTTGTGAAGCAATGTTGTACTCTTAATAACATAGGGTACCCGTGAGATATGACCATAATATCTCAATAAATAAGCAATGTTCAAAAAGTTGCTAGGCGGGAACTAGGCGCCGACTAGTCGGCTGCATAATCTAGGCGTTGGGTATTGGATGACTTTTAGAACACTGTAAGATCTACCGCCTAGGCAGGCAGTAGTCGGCCTAGGCAGTTGACTTTTAGAACACTGTAAATTACTATAGTAATCTTTATATCCAAGAAACAACATAAATCCTAATATAAACACGACACTGATTCAAAAGAACTGAGTATGAACATCTAAAACCCCGAACTTCTCTTTTATCAGGGAAAAATAGAAGACAGCCATCAAAACCCACAAGAAAGAACAAATAAGTATAAATGCAAACAGGTCAATTTACTCTTTTCATGTGTATAGACACCATATTGTATCTATCTGAAAACTACAAGTTGTGCACCGATGCTTGTTAAAATATCATAGGATTTGACCACAAAATCTCAATAATCTTCCAAGGTGCTAATCAAACTATTCTAACAACAATGACTTTCGCCGATGAAAACAAAAAGTATAATCTTTATCTACAATGTGTCGAGAAACAACACCAACCCTACCTATAAGTGTGACAGTGATTCAAAACAACTGAATATGAACATCTAAAAACCCCCCGTATTTCTCTTCAATCAGGGCATAATAGAAGACAGCGATAGAAACCCACAAGAAAGAAGAAGGAAGTATAAATGCAGACTGTACGAATAAATAGTGGAATGAATGGAAGGGTTTTGCGGGGGGTAAAAGGGGTTAAAAAGCGTACAGGCATGAAGCCGTCGAAATGGGTGGATTGAACCATCTTGCCGAGCCTGAGAACCTCTTTGTCGATCGGGGTCTTGCATGTTTTGCAAGATGATCTCCCTGATTTCGCATATTCCGCCTTCCATGGCTTCGGTGGGTTCGCCATTCTCTCTCTCTCTCTCTCTCTCTCTCTCTCTCTGAAGTAGTGATGGATAGTATTTTTTTTTTTTTTTGATCCGCATGGATAGTATATTGTAGGAGTAGTATTTTATATGGTTATACTAGCAGATAGCGATGGTGTGTCGAATCTTGAAGGAGTGAACTGAATCTTTAATGTTTCCTTTATAAAGCTGACTTCCAATTCCAGGTAAAAGTTTGGAATTTCTTATTATTCCTGGAACTATAGCCCTACAATCACAAAAATGAATACTTTGGTATTGGACTATTGGTGGGTTGTTGTAAACTTTTTTTTCCCTCTCCGTTTTGTGTTTTGTTCGCCTTTTTTGAAATTTTATTAGATTTTCTATATTTTTTCTATTATTCATCCATCCCGATGAGAGGATTTTAAAAAGTACAAAATATATCAAAAGAAAAAAAATCACAAACAACGAAAAAAAACAGGTGTCTTTTTGGTCTAAAATGTTACTCCTATCTTGCATAAATTTTTTTCAGCATCGGCCATATTTTTATACTTTTTTCCGATTTGTCTTGTCAAGAGTCTAGACAAATCATTAACCATAAAAATTATGATGAAAAGCTAAACAAAGAGTTACGAAAACTAAAAACTACCGAAATAAGTTTTAAAAACGCCGGATGTTAGGGAAATAACTTTCCTAAATCAAACCCCAGTAATCTTTTTTTAAATCAAAACCCAGTAATAAATTCCCTAAACCAAACCCCAGTAATTATCCTAGTAAAGTCGAAGCCATTGGTAGACTTGCACAGTTCACTTTTTCAAATGAACAAGGAAATCAGATTTTCGGGCACCCTTAGGACACCGGTGAAGGCGTCTTGCAGCTGCGACAGAACAAACTAC
This sequence comes from Rhododendron henanense subsp. lingbaoense, assembly GCA_020567845.1. NCBI lineage: Eukaryota > Viridiplantae > Streptophyta > Magnoliopsida > Ericales > Ericaceae > Rhododendron > Rhododendron henanense. The sequence goes on along the minus strand of CM036312.1, from coordinate 3,166,462 downwards.
AGATGCATGACATGTTTTAGCCACCCACCTCCGCAAGCATACCGACAGGTTCTTATGCCGGAGTTTTTTTTTCTTTGCGGTTGTATCTTCGGACTTTGTGTTTTGTTTCTGTTATTTCCAGGACCGGCGAGTCATTTGTACTGTCTGGTTTATGAATATATGTTTATGCTTATACGAAGAAACTAAGGAAGCTCTCATTGTTTTAACCTTATTTTCTTCTTTATTACATGGGTCATTGTCTCTCATTCACAGAATCACAGACGAATTCTTGAAATAAAATGGGAGCAGAAAGAATTCCAACAAATCTTCAATTCTTGATAACTTGTCCATTCCAATGGCAAGTTAACTAATACAAATACACTAGCGTAAAGCTGACATTGCAACCATCACGATCATTTTGATGTGGTTGAAATACTGCCCGGATTTGACATCGTTGAGGCAAAAGACAGTAATGCAGAAAGGAGCAGAGATTAATAGCTCGCAAGGTGCAGCAAATGTCATAGGGCAAACTGTATATAAGAGCTCCAAACTGATCTACAAGAGCTCATACGTGTTAGCTTTTTCAAGGTTTCATGTTGAAGAAGTCCAACTTCACAACTAGAACTCTAGGAGGGGAGTTCCTCAACTTCACGCGACGCAAAACTATTGTGAAACAATTGGCAAGAAGCCTGCTGGCACATGAATAACACTTCATCTTGGAGCTGAAATCTTTCCAGATAGAAGGCCCACCCCCTGCTAATGCACGAAACCAGTTTGCTACAAGGTTTCCTGAACTTGAGGCGTCTGCATGAAGAGGTACTGCAAAGAAAAATTTGTTAAGCCAATTAGCGTCCCAAAGAATTTGGGAAATAGAGCAAAAAAAAATTTGCATCTTCTAAATTACCTCAAAAGATTTGCCTGATCTCTCAAATTCCAGCATGCTGAGAGCTACTTCACAGCTCTGTGCGACAATAGGTTCAGAATCCTTCGCAAACTCCCCAAGAAGTGCAGCACAATGGCCATCTACAGGAAAATATTATTTCTAAGTTATACATTACGGATACAGAAAGTAGGCTCAAGTATTAGAGGAAAGCTACTGGTATGACACTATGTTGTGTACAGAGCCACTACAAACGTCAGGCATAACTAGTGCCTCGGAATTGACAGGAAGGCCTCACCAATTCTTCCCGAGGACACATGACATTATTAAAATAAACTTTACGAACTCAATATAAAACAGAATTTCTTTGTATCTTTGTAGTGTGCTAAATTTTATAATTGAGTCCAACCAGCCACCTCCCACAAATATCATCCATATTTCACCAGATATACAGTTTCACAGCATAGGAAACTTCGATGAACCAGTGTGGTGTGTTACATATTTATGGCGCGTCCATCACAACAGCCTTCTGTTGCAGTTTTCGTTTGCCGATGATATGACAATATTGTTCTCAACAACAATAACTTGATGTAACCAAATGCATAATGGTCATACCTGCTATAGAACCAAGAGCTTCAGCAGCTTCATGTCTAACCATTGGGTGCTCATTCACATCCTTAAGGATTCTGGAAAGTGCAGCTGAAGCACTTTTGTTTTGCAATTGGCCCAATACATAGGCAACCTGACAATAAGGCAAACAAAAACTAACAACTATCTTTGCCAAGTGAAGGAAAAACATGTACTAACAGAGACTCGGCCTCTGATAAACAACTCTCTGATTCTCTGTTTATCCCTTATTTATGGTAGGTCTCCATTTACTACTTCGGAAATTGACTCCGCTTTCCATCTCTCGCAAGTTGGGCCATAATTCACAGGGTTGGGCTCTAAAGCTCTTCTCTGGGAAGTGGTGGTGAGTTTACTAGACAAAGGTAACCGCATATTCATCTTCACTAATGTCACTGGTACACTCCCACTGAATATACTTGGCTGCCCCTTCATTCCTAATCTAAGGCTGCAACTCCTACAAACACCTGAAGCGTGCTAGTCTTTGCACATAACCATTAAATTTGAATATTCTCGCTAAAATAAAGAGCGCTTGAAAAAATTATTCAAGGGATGTTTTTAATGCTTAGACAGCGCAAGAACAAATAAATCAACAAACATTAACTGACCTCATGCCGCAGGAGAGCACTCTTTGCACACAAAGAATCAATTATAGCATCAGTAGCTGTATCTCCTCCTTGATTTCTAAGTGCAAAAAGAGCTGCATAGCGTTCATACATGCCCTTTTCTTCATTCAAAAGAACTTCCCTGACCAGGTGAAATCATCAGAATACTAAAGAGCAAACCATAATTGGTAAAAAAATGCTTGTCAGTTGATCTTTGATTACATCGACCAAACCTTAATAGATCAGTAGAAGAACAGGAAGCAGGTGTAGCAGGGTCAACCGACAAAAAGGGTGAAGAACTCATATTGGATGATTCATCATTGCTTTGGACACTCCTCAGTTCCTCAATTCGAGAAAGAGCTAATTCACATGTTTCTCGGACCTCCTGAGCCGGATCTGAAACCAAACTGTTCTTTAAAGAAGGAATATTGGTCTCTAAACTAATCGCACCGAGAGCTTCTGCAGCCTGCGTAGTCATGACGTACCACAAGACAAGCAATGGATATAATAAGCAAAAGGAACCAAGAAGAGAGTACATTAGAAGATAAAACGACAAAGCTAACAGATTGTCACCTCATGGCGGACAATGGGGTGTAAAGAGAGATCATTAAGAACTGCTTTCAAAGCAGGGATAGCATCGACGTCTTGCATCTGACCCAATGCAAATGCAGCCTCATGCGCCAGCAGATTCGATGAATCTCTTGTTGCTGGAAGATGAGGCAAATCAAGAAGATGAAATATGTTACAAGTCTGTTAAACACATGAATAAATCTGTAATGGTAGCTAATATAAGAGAGGTTGCCTTATTGGACAGGTTCGAGCAGGTACACAACAAATCAAACACAAAAAGGAGATAGATAAGGAGGAGGATTATTATTTTTTGAATGGCGCGAGGAGGATGATTATTGTTAAGCACCTACACTAATCGCAAGTCATGCATACAGTATACTCAATAATCAACCAAATAGACCAGGTGGTTAATTCACAGAAAAGCTGTGATTTGGATTTGCAAATGGTACCAATGGCCCTTGCAAAATGTATATAATGAGGTGGGCATAACCACAATAAAAGTCATTACAAGGCCAAAATTTAACATGGCCTCCTCGACGAAATAAATATTTTTCTTTTGCCATTTCAATAATCCAATCCTCATCTCTCAGCACATTGGAAGCCCAACTCCATAGAGCACAAATGCTACTACAACTAACGCGAAGAAATTCGCAATCTATTGGCAGGAAAAAGAGAATTTGAGAAGTCACCATACTCTAAGCTAAAGCTCAAGCTCCAGGTGTGGCCGCTACTAAGGCCCTGAAAATGTACTAATTTTAGGGGGCCCTCCGTTGGTACACTTATAATACTCCAACGATAAAAAGACTCCATCTTAAATGGAAAAATGACAGATCGGGACATGTTTTAATAATTAATACCCGCCAAAAATGACGGCCCAGAACGTGTTTAGATAATTAATACCCGCCAAGCATTTTCAACATTAACAAATATTCTTAGCATGTCAGCGGGTATTAATTATCAAAAACACGTCTTGGCCGTCATTTTCCCATCTTAAATCTTTGCTTTTAAGACCCGAAAAGTCAGGGCCAGCTCAAGTAGATTTTAGAAAGGTAACAACAAAAGAAAGGGAAAAAGCGGATCAAAAAAAAGAAAGGGAAAAAAAACACAAAGACCGAAGCAAACTTCAACAATTCATGTGTTTCAAAGTTCAAACACAAGATTAACTGTATTTCTTAGAGGAAGTTCAACTCAAACTGCATAAAAATGTCTATTAATATTGAGAGAGAGAGAGAGAGAGAGAGGACCGGCGATGAGAGCGTTGCGGGGGGCAGGGCCGCGGAGATTACGAAGTGAAAAGAGGGCTCTGAAGCGCTCCGAAATGGGTTGTTCTTGGTCAAGCAATCTGTCGCACAGGAACTTCTCTGTCTCGGGAGAGACTGTGAATGATGAAGAATGCCTACAAGAATCCATTTCCATTTCCGTTTCCATTTTCAAACTAATTTCCATTTCCGTTTCCTACAGGACCAAATCACCAAAGCCCTAGCTTCCCGCGGGCCAAGCCGTTGGTGCTTTACTAGTCTGGGCTTGGCCCGAATATTAAATGGCACGCTTATCCGTAAAACGACACCGTTCCTCTTCACCATCTCTTCTTCTTCCACATCTCGTTCGGTTACCTCGAATTTCCTCGGTAGATCATGAAAACCTAATCAAGATCTACAAGGTCCATAATTTGCATCCAGAGAGCTCTCTCTCTCTCTCTCCCTCCCTGTAAAAATCCAATCTTTTTGGGAATTGGATTGGATCTGGAGAAATGGGCATCAGCAAAACAGAAATAAACTTAAGGAGACTGCTCGCGGCTGCACCTCATCAACAAAATCAAGCAAAGCTTCTACATGTACGTCTATTCGTTTCTTGATTTGCTCACCAAACACAAGCCCTGCTAAGCAACAAGGCTCAGCTAGGGCACAGGAGAACTAAGGGAGGGGGTGGAGTGAGCCTAGAGTAGAGGAAGACTCCCTCCGAGACTCTCAACTTATACCAGGGCAGGCAGGGAAAGGCGGAGACTACAGATACGTATCAATACGTACCAATACCGAGCCGGAAAGATCACAGGATAGAGACCCTGTGGTCTTTATGCCTGCTTCACCACAAAATGGAATCCATCCAATCTGATTGTGATGCCTGACCGGGAAAATGCACGAAAAGAGACCCATATAGAGTCTTGATTTGCTAAAAAAGAAATTTGTTGATTTTTTCTTGTAAATTCTCATAGAAATGATTGTGCTTTTGCAGTATGTTGGCACTCTAAGGGAACAATTGGAAGAACTAGCTGAAGAGAAAACCTCAGATGGAATACCAAGGTCCATTTTGCATTTCCCTTTCACATTTTTTAATCTATTTTCTCGTGTTAAGGTTGCTTTTATGAGTTCCCCTTCATGGCTCTACAATAATTAGGTATTCCTGTAACTTTTTGGTTCTGAAGTTTGGATCAACTAGTGTTTGTTAATTTATCGACACTTGAAAAAAGTGTTGATATGGATGTTGGTGCATGATTTGGATTTCAGAGGAACAATATGCAGAAAATTTATTCTATTTTTGGCATTTTCAATAGTCTAGTTGTGCTGTTCTTGTGTGAGGATTTGGGAACTGAGGTTCCAAGTTATTCACTTTGGTAGTTAACATTTTGGGAGTCTTCTTGTGGACATGTTTCTGTAGGATATCGAAAGCGCAGGTGAATGATTATTCGGAGAAGATAGAAGCCATTGCTTCCAAGTTGGCTGTCCCCGTGGTGCGCGTTTCCTTCAGTTTCTTCTACATCAATGTTTCATAAGTTATTGTCATTTTCAAAATAAACAACGGAGTTGTCATTTTCACATAACATCACTTGCATTGGGGTTTTTTTTCCCACCATTCTTAACGTTGGGGAAACGAAAGTCTGATTTGCTTTTCGTGATTTCCCTTATTTCTACTGGCTGCGAATGACTTACTTTTTCTGGGTTACTTGCATTAAGTGATTCCTTGGACCCTTGTTTGGTTATTTCTGAAGCTTTCCGAAGGTTTTGTCAGACTCAAGTTTTTGTCTCCATCATAACATTTTAACATAAGATCCAACTGTTTCATCCTTCTTCCTCTGCATTAGAAATACATGCATCTCTTATGGTTTCTCATTTCTAACCAGCTTTTCACTTGGAAACTTCCAGTCAACCATGCAAGAATCTGAGAAACCTTCTGATTTAACTCCTGTAGGAGAAAGCCCTTCTAAGACCGAAGGAGAAAGTCCAATTCTTACTTCCCCAAAATTGAGGAGAAGATTTGTGTAAGAAACTATGGTTTCTATATTACCTCTATCTCTTTGGTCACTTTTTGTGTTTGTGGTTTCATTCATCTACTGAACAGGCCCCAATCGAACGTTGAAGATAGACCTCATAATCATGCTGACACTAATAACTCGGCTCCTGTCAAATTGGATGCAGCAGCACAGACTCATATTCAAAAGCACAGGTACTTATCTTATCAGATCTAAGCATATTGTTCAAGTAACTAGAGCACAGTAAGAATTGAGGGCAATAGTTTTCTGCCATCAATTTTGAAACCCTTTTGAGGTTGTTGATGCCTGTCCACATGTTTACTTTTAGTTATTGGTTTATGTACTTTTATGCGTATTCTAAACGCAGTACTTTAGCGCAGTTGAACTGTTGGTCCCCCTTCACCATATCCTGTTAAAATTGGTTTAGCTCAATATCTTCATCTTGATGAAACTTGTGATAATTATTAAAAAAGAAAGAAAAAGACTGATTTAGATTCAAGGCATAACATGTATTTCTGTGTCCACTTATTATATTGATCCTATTTGCATTACATATTGTCATTTGCCCACCTCTCTGCATCCTACCCTTATCCCCTCGGCCAAGGGGCTGAGCTATGAAAGGACTGGTGGTCCATAATTTAATGCCTTGTAGTAGTGAAAAACTAAAACCTTCTTTCAGGGGGAAAACCCTTGCATTATAGTTGAGCTTGAGCTCACAATTAATGTGCATTACTAGGTATAATGAACAATGCATAACAAGAACTAATCAACGGATTTGTTTGGTTGTTTATTAAGATCTCTTGATTTATTTAAACAAAAAATGTATCGGAAACCAAGCAAGACACCACAGCAGTTTCATTTTGGGGTATTAGAGATAGGAATGTTAATGCTTGATCTCTTGTCAAAAGAGGAAATTGGTGTTTGGAGCTTTCATTTTTCTTTCATTTTCTTTGTAAGTGTGACAAGAAATTGTGATCAATTGGCTCACAAGCATTGCTGTAGTTTGGTTTTTCAGCTTCATAATATGAGATTGTATGACTGCATCTGTAGATTACTAGTTCAGCCAACTAGTTATCATTTAGTATATATTAGGTTTCAACTTTTTACTGCAAATGCTTGATTGGATGTTTTAAAGGAGCTACCCAGCAATACGCTGTCCACCCAGTTGAATGTCATGATATCTATTATTGCTGATTTTTTTTCTTGTTACTGCTTCTCATTGCCTTTGCTACCTTCAACAGAAAGCTTCAAGAGGACTTGACAGATGAAATGGTCGGATTGGCAAAGCAGCTTAAAGAGAGTAGTCTCGTCATGAGTCAATCCATCAAAAACACTGAGAAAGTAAGTTACCTAGAATTTGTCTTTTTGTTTGCTTTGGTAGTTGTCTTGAGGTATATATGAGGCACATGCAATGGGTTGTATCTTCTACAACAATCATTGCATTATAGAGATGTCAATAACTGTGCACTACATCTTGCAAAGTGCTTAAATGTTCATTATTGTACGAGCACTAGTGGATAAAAAAAAAATTACTAGCACTAAAATTGCGTTCTTAAACCATTGGTCTGAGACGAGTCAAACTGTGCATCTCATGTTGTATTCCTATATGTTATTTCAAACTATTAGGTTAATGGGATTCTATTCTGACACGTAGCGACTATTCTTATAGTTTTTATTTTATCGGCGACTATTCTTATAGTTCAGTTGTGATATGAACGCAGATTCTTGATTCGACAGAGGAGGCCGTTGAACATAGCTTGGCTAGCACTGGTCGTGTCAATACACGTGCAATGGATATAAACTCGAAGACATTCAAGACTACGTGCTTTACATGGCTTGTGATGTTTGCAATGACATGTATCTTCATCATGGTTGTACTTCTTATTCGTATCACCTAGGTACTACTGCCGTAAGAAACATACACAGAGTTATGCTTATGATTGTGTCTGCAAGTGTAATCTTCGTGGTTCTGTAATTTTACCAAATCAAAATGAAGCCGGTTTATGTGTATGATTTGGATTGTTGGGCCGTGTCATGGATTTGTTCTGCATTTGGTTTCTAGATTTTTTTGGCTTCAAATGTGAATAAGCAGGGATCATTGTTTGCCAAGGCATGATCAACAAAAAGAAAAAGGTTTCATCACACATCAATGCGTCTGATATTACTAAAGACGATGAACCTGGGTCAATATGCTTACACTGTAATTCATCCATTTTGTTAGCAAATCGTTATGTCCATGAAAGTACAAGTTGAAGACTATCAAATCATGTTGTACGTTGTTTATCAATTTCATGACTATTAGTGGAGAATTGGAAAGCGGTTAAAAGGAGCACAGGCATGAAGCCGTGGAACTGGGTGGATTGAACCATCTTGCCAAGCCTGAGAACCTCTTTGTCGATTGGGGTCTTGCATGTTTTGCAAGATGATCTCCCTGATTTTGCATATTCCGCCTTCCATGGCTTCGGTGGGTTCGCCATTCTCTCTCTCTCTCTCTCTCTCTCTCTCTCTCTCTCTCTCTCTCTCTCTCTCAAGTAGTGATGGATAGTATATTGGAGTAGTACTCTTTTATATGGTTACAAGCAGAGAGCGATGGTGTGTCAATCTCGAAGGAAAGAATCAATCTTTTTCTCAATCATTGTACAACCACAAACACTTGCACAAATCCATTCATATTCACATTGGAGCCCACACACACTACACCTCCAGTGTATGTAAAACCCACTAAAAGATGTGAGTGTGTGTGATTATACAATTACTAGGGTTTGGCATTCAAGAAATCACCATGGCTCGAAACTCACTTTTTAACAAGACTTCAATTTAACATCAATTATCCGTTGTTACTATTGACCATAACCAAATCCTTTTCCATATGCCTCTTCACAACTACAGTAAATGTGCTTCGAAAAAATAATTTACTTAAAACCAATGAAATCAAACGTATAGTTCAGCTATATGTTTGCCCGTAGCAACTTAATATGGTATGCAGTGATGAAGGTATTTCAATTGCAAACCCATCTGATATTGAATAGATTTAGAAAGAAAGGACGTTCGTCTGGTTATGAGATGAGCGATGAGGGCAGATGTATTTCATTATTCCATCAAGGCATTCTCACAATGCCTTGAATGCAATTTTTAAAGTCTCAAATAAACTTACAGTTTGCCGGAGGAGCACAGTTTCGTTCTATGGCAATCAATGAAGATCACGACCATCGGCAAAGACCACGACAACCAGCAATTGGCGAAGACCGGGGGTACTGAGCTCCCTTATTATATAGATATATAGATAATTTTTGTGGGTACCATGTGATAATAAGTTTTTTTTTTGGTAAGTGAAAATTTTATACCAACAAACGGAGCCAAAAAGCTACACAAAGCAACAGGGGCATCCCCCTGGAAACCTATACATCAAAATCCCCAATAGTAGGCAAAAAACCAACTCAAAACAGGAAAACAACATCCTATCACCAATTGTTAAAAGCAAAAATTCTAGAGTCCAGGAGCCAAGCATCACAAAGACCTCGGTTCTGGGCCGAGAACTTCACCGTTGCCCAAGAGTTAGCCTTAGCTCGAATTGAATTAAAGATGGTCAGAGTAACCGCAGCCACATCTCTGGATCTGCCAACGAATTACGAATGATTACCATTGCATTAACAAAGGCAGCAATGTCTATAACTTTAATGGGTACCATGTCATAATAAGTTTATATTTTTTGTGGGTACCATGTGATAATTTTTGTGGGCAGGAGAGTGTATCAGTAGTCCTTCGGTGTGCAGTTTCTCTTCAACGAACCACTGTCGTACACAAATATTGGAACAAGCCTCTCATTTCCCAAAGACACTCTCCTGCATTATTTTTGGCAAAAGGGAGTTTAATCTTCTTGGGAAATCCTCCACTTCCCTGCAGAGTTCACATTGGTATATGTATAAAGAGTCGTTTAAATTTGGCCAAAAACAATTTCAAATTCGAACAAAAACCTGTGCTCTTAAAAATTAATAATAAATGACATTAAGCAGAGAGAAGTGTGGAGTAGTTGAAGAAAGCAAAAGAGAACTCATGTATAAAAGATTTTCAAGAGTCATGTCTAGACAAAATCAAACCTGTCAATTTCTTCCTTCATAGCAGGATTTAATTCATCATCATCAATGCCATCTTTAACAAACTCCGGCAATTTCGAGGATCTATTTGGAGAAGCCACATTGTCAACTGTATCATTCTGGCAAGCATAAGATACCATTAAAGTTCTAATATGACAAAACACATCGTAACAACTATGAACAAAAGCACTATAGTCTTCCCTAAAAGGGAGGCCACGAATAGCGTTGCATTAACAAAGGCAGCAATGTGCGTGCAAAATGAGAGGAAAACGTGGTGGCAACCTTTCTTATGGCCTCCATTTCCGTTGGTTGATGAAGAATTCCATGGTTGATCTTTTCTCTTCCGATTCTTCTAGCTCGAACACCTATTGAATTTGCAAAGCAGAAACTCCAATTAGTTTGCGAAAGGAATGAAACAAACATTCTAAGGTTTGTTTTTCAAAAGGAATAAATCAAGTGCTTTTGTTTTTTCCAACAAGAGGATGAAGCAAAGCATGACAGTTGAGTAACAATCTGTACCAACACAGTTTGAAAACAGCAAAATTTGGTTTTTAGTCGCAATTACAGCGACCAACCACGTTGTGGCTGAAAACACTCGTGGGAGAATAAAAAGAACACAGAGATCCATCAAACCAAACCATAATGAATACCTCTACTGATTAGCATCCCATTTTTTCCCTCGACAGAAACAACAATATTTTGCATTAGCTTTTAAAAGTCGATCCACTATATGGAAAGTCTAACTAGCCCTGGATCCCGTGTATTCATATTACCACACTTTCCTAAGATACCTTCCTCCTCGATCTCTCAGCTTCAATGTTTTTCTTACCAACACTGGTTTGAAGGTTAAATGATCGACGGCTAAATTAACTGCAAAACATTTATAGTAATGAAAGGAAACCCCACACTTGGTGCGAACGGGAAAATGAAGCTGGATCACACTTCTCCTATTCCAAATTTGTCCAATCCTAAGAGCTTTTTAAAAACCTTTTAGCTAACTTCTATCATCCTATAATAGAAATCTCAAACATGACAAATCCACACTCATCACAACTTCCCAAAATCATATCTGATACAACCTCACGATCGCAATCAAGCAATGCCATCTCCACTATTGTAGCTTTTCTTTTTCTTCTATGTTCTTTGGATCTGATGAGATGGAGTCCCAGCAAGGCAACCCAGATCCGTGAGCGTGCCAATATGGACAACATGGACTAAGGTCCGTTGCACAATTTCCTCGCTTTTTATCTTCAACTATGTACATGTTAATGTCTCTATTTTTCCTTCACTATCCACCGAAGGAAAGAAAGATGGAATTCTTCTTGGCAAATTGAATCCATGGTACAGAATTAAACTTGACATAAATTTGAAGTGTCTCGTTTTGTTGCAACATAGAATTGCACACCCATCTTGTGTGCCATGACTTCTAGTCCAGCTATAATAAAGCACACCAGATTGTAGATGAACCTCAAATAGAAGCCATGTCACATGTTTTGAGTGCCAATAATACCCACACATGAAAAAGCAAGAACTCCACATCGCCACAAGTTCAAGCAGCAATCAAGGGCAAAATACGAAAATTCAAAGTGCATGAGTCCTGGCTGATCCCCGCATCCAGATCTTCTCCTTTACTCGCAGCTCTAGATTTCAAAATGTTCTTGAGGGCCACCCTTAGAAATTATTCCCATAACCAACCAAATCGTTTCTTTGTTCAGAACTTATACTAAAATCTCTGTTTCGTTATAAAACAAGCAAATGAAGCCAATCACCACAAAATGAGGGAGTAGAACCATTGTTCACGCATACCTCCATCTCCGCCATTAATAATGACAAAAGATCATCAACGAACAGTTTGAAACCTGTATCATCGCTTATAATTTTTGCAATGAGCAACACGTGATTCATATCAACCCCACAATAAACTGGTACAATCAAAAGCCTAATTCATATCAACCAAATTAGTCCATAGGGTGCCATCTCCTGCATTTCCCAAAGAACAAGAAATCGTTCCGGTATAAACGATAACTTTTTTCGTTAACAAAAACAAATTATAAAATGGAACAAAGTTTGGTAACAAAAATCCTTTTTTTGTTACAAGCTCAAAACACCCCTTTTTCTTACATACGAAAAGCCCTAGTTTTTGGGTTATAAGCAAGAAATTGAGCGACGAGGGGATGAAGTCAGATGGGGTGAGAGTTAGAGATGGGAGGAAAACTTTTACGAAATCGTGGCGGCTTATTAACCTTTTTGGTCCCCAAAGTATCGATTTTGTCTCATTTTGGTCCCCAATAAAAACATTGGAGACACTTAGTCCCTCACGTTTCAAAATGTGTACCAATGTAGTCCCCCACCACTCACACCGTTACCCCAAACATCATAACAAGGGACACTCTTGTCTTTTCCCCACCCCAACCCCTTTATCCTGCCAAAACCATACAACAACCTACCCCCTTTATATATTAAGGTCACCCACTTCTCTGTTACTCTCTCTCTCTCTCCATTTGCAAGAGAACAGAGCACTCAAAGAAGAAGAAGATCTAGGTTTGGAATTTTTTTCCGCATTTGTTAGTTTTGTGTCAAACTTTTGTGACTTATTGATTCGTCTTGATGGGAGGAATTGAAAACGTAAAATAATAATAATAATAATTGATCTAAAAACTCATACAGTAATTTTTTTTAAAAAGACAAACAATAATTTGATAGAAACTCATAAGTAAAAAATAAGTCAAATTTTGTTTTTGATTGAAACTCATAAGTCACATGGTTTATACAAGGTACAAAAATGGGCACAATGCAAAGAAAAAAAAAACCCTTTTTTTTTTTCTCTCCACTGGATAGATTCTCTAAAAGCAAAAAATTAAAGAACTCATATGGTTTATACAAAGTACCACACACATTAATTTAATACTTGCATCATATACACACACGAAATCTATACAAATGAAGCCAAAACCCATGCAAACAAACCAGACCTTTAAAAATCAGAGAAAAGACCAATTTTTTTACCTTTGCCACCTGCATTGTCCATGATCAATCTCGGAATCTTGTAATCTCAGTCCGTCCAAACACAATTTTGGATTGAGACCAATTTTTTATTCTTTTCTGAAACGGGGGAGTTGAATAGGGTTGAGATTTGGTAAAGTTTCCCTTCCATTTGGGTCAAACAGACAATATAACGGGGTTGGGGAGGGGAAAAGACAAGAGTGCCCCTTGATTTGACGTTTGGGGTAACGGTGTGAGTGGTGGGGGACTACATTGGTACACATTGTGAAACGTGGGGGACTAGATGTCTCCTATGTTTTTATTGGGGACAAAAATGAGACAAAATTAATACTTTGAGGACCAAAAAGGTTAATAAGCCCATGGAACATAGATAAGTCATTGACATTGAGCATTCATTTATCCTATCCATCAACCATTACACCTAGAGAAGAAGAAACAAACAATAACAAAAACGTGATTATGACAACCACAATAATCTCTCCCGAATCTTTTTGGGAGACGGCTTCAGAGAGGGCAAGGAAAATTTGGATCAAGAAAGCAAAGACAGCATTTTCATAAATATAGACGTCAAGCAATTATAAGTCCGATAAAAAATTACACTAACAGAAGGGTCTCTTGCACAATTGGAACAATGGACCAATGCCTAAAACAGAATTACAAACTTGTAGGAAAGATAAATAACATCAAAAGAATGAAAGACCACACTAACCTCATAAATAGGGACAACAAAGCTCTTAATCACCCATCAGACGAGGACAGAGTCTGTCGCCGCAACTCTTCCTCAGCATTCCTCAAGAACTGATCCCAACCACTCCCTTCACTTGTATCCAAATAATCATAGGGAACTGCAGTTTTTAGTCCTGGCCTTACACCACACTGACTCTCTACCATCCTAAACTCTAATGTATATCCATCTTCACTATCCTTCCCCAATTCCTCCCAAGTAAACAACAGCGGAAGCGTAAATGCACCCCACGGGTTAAAATCCAAAAGCTTAACCCGACCGTCCTCTCTAACATAAACATCAAAGGCGTAATTCTCCAAATCAAATTTTAGCCTCACTTCATCAGTAAAAAACTCCTGAATCACCATTTTTAGCTCATTTTTCTGCTGACAAATAGATGGATAAAACCCTGTGACCTCACGTTGGGAAATGCCAACTAGTTGATGAATGCGCACAAAGCAACGAAATTCCATCTCCAGCTGGAGGGAGGGGGCCCACTTTCGAAGGGCTAGGAAGAAATTTGAGGGTCTTGATGAAGTTTTATCAATGCAAGAATCATATGCATGACAAAGATCATGGACCAGTGAAACGGAAGATCGTAGCAAAAGTGCAATTTCACTGAAAGAGGTGCACTTGAGGGTCCCAGTGGAGCTGATCCAAGCAGAGTCTTTAGGTGAACTCCAGTTCAGCTTAGGAAAAACAGCACCCCCAAGGGTCTCAATTGATTCCTTGATCTGGAATTCAAGTTCTGGGAATGAAGGTGGTGGAGAATTTTTTTCTGATTCATCGCCGGATCCTTCTGATACTACAAAATCTTCTTCCTCTTCGGGGTTATGGATTCTATTGGGCAAGGCATCTTCGTTTGAGATGGAAAGAGGAAGAAAGAGGGGCCCGGAATCATCACAAAGGTACTGAACAAAGGATTCTGGAAGTTCATGAATTAAGGTTCTTATAGAGACAGATTTGAATTTCGGGTACCATTCCTGAATCTGACATCTATTCACTTCTTCTTCCAGCATTGTTGAATAATAAGTAAATACCTCTTTCTTGCACCGTAAGCAAAAGAGAGAAATCTCTGTTAATTGCTGCACAACATCCACAGCCAATAATCAGCAAAATAAATTAGGTATACCAAAGAAGACAAAATAGCACCAATTCCCCACAAGCTTCACACATGATATAAAAAATTGCCTAACCAAGGCACCCGCTTTATTTAGTAAAAAGCAAACGCCCAAAAGGCATTGAATGACTGTTTGTATACCATTTTCATTTCTCTTTAGTTTTCTTGTACTCATTCGAACTATGCACAGCAACACCAACGTTAAAATTGATTCCTCTCAAATCCGTAAATTACATACCAAAGGCTAAGAAATTTAGTCGTTGTCATACAATACGTCTTGAACTAAACCCAACTAAGAATTGCAACAAAAGAATGTCAAGAACGTCAGGCCACACCAAATCTTCAGACAATTTTAAAACAGGTTAGTCAAGAATTTCTCTCAATCTGAAAGTCTAAGAACCATGAAATTTTTTCGAGAAATAAAGTAACCCAATTGGAACCACTGGAGAATTCTCTGTGCAAGTCACCCAAGCGAAAAAGGTCCATGTGTCAATATGCTCGATTTCGGAATAATAGGCGGGTCTCACTGTACAAATTCAAATAAGGATCATGACTCTTGAGTATCCTAAAATGTCAGAAGACTGAAAAAAAGGTCCTTCAATGCTCGACAATCTTGACTCAAAAAGGATAGGGAGCTACTACCCAACAGTGTGGGCTGCCCTCTTGAACACCACAAAACAAATGCCCCATGTCCAAGTTCATAGATCAAAATCCTGCATTATCTCTGCTATTACCAAAAGAGTATTTTCCGTTCCAAAACTATCTTCAAAAAGATATACATAGTGGCAACGACGTTCTCAACTCGAAATGGATTTTTGCCAAAAAAATAAAAAATACACATGCATGAAGCTTCACAATTTCTTTTTCCATAAAGCATGTTAAAAGGTATAACAAGGCATCCACTGATAAAAATGTTAGGGTTAACACAAACGCTGCCAAGGCCCTATTGAGATTACAAGTAGAAATGGAAAAAATCCAAGCAACATTTGCAAGTGGGCATTGTACATAATGAGTTACATCCCAAATTACATTTTCACAATCATTGAGAAACTTCACACTTTTCCAAACTTTTCAAGTTTCAAATCAAGCAAGGCTTTGCAAAGTCTTTTTTAATCTATAAACCAAACAGAAGTCCAAATTTCAAATCCATGAAAACAAAGTTTTACCAAACAAGGATTTCTCTCCCAGGTTTTAAATCCTACACTTTAACTGGACGTTCCAAATTTTGAGTTTCAACCCCAAATTGCACACAAAGTCCCACATTAACTGTGCTAAGCAAAAGTTCCAGATCCAGAACATATTCCCGTTTACAGGCTACTCCATCTGGTTCAAAGCACCGAGACAAATTGCTTCCTTATCATACATCCTCAAATATCCAACCTCGTATCAAGGTTCTTATCATCTCCATACCCTCTTATTTTCTAAACCTACCTGCAACTCACTAGATTTTGTAGTAAGTTCTTAATTCTCCAAATTTAATCCTTTTCAAATTCACATACTAAATCAAAGCGTCTTTCAATGAAGCAATTTTGTCTTATAAGTGGTTTATGCGACCCAGTTTCAAATGTTCAAACCAAGTGCTAAGAACCCCACTTTATTTGTAAGGGAGGGTTCCCAAGAGCTTATATGCAGTTTCAACCGACTGAAACCAATTTGTCTTCGAGTGGAGAGACCACAAAGACTCATATCTATGAAGCACGGGTACTTCAAAAATGTCGCCGTACGCGTACCGGGTACTGGTACGGGTACGGGTACGGCAAAAACGTACCCGGTACGGCAAAATTGGATCGGGTACTTTTGATATTTTTGGGTACGGCATGGGTACGTCAAGGGTACGGCATGGGTACGGCATTGGGTACGTTTTAAGCCAAAATGATTTTTTTTCAAAATTTCAGGAATTTTTTTTGTAAATAATTATAAAATATGGGTTTATTGTGTAACTTATTTGTCTTTTTGACTATATACACATTAACTGACTGAGAGAGTCAGCGATCAAAAAAAAAAAGAGAGAGGCAGCGATCTGGAGATCTAGGGCTTCAAACCGCAAGTTCTCTCTCTCTCTTTCTCTCGGACTCTCCTCTCCTCTCTCATTTTCTCATTTTATGCAATAAAAAATAGAAAAAAAATTATATATATATTCGCCGTACCCCCGCCGTACCCATACCCTACTTTTTTGGGGTTTTGCCGTTTCCCGTACCCGTACCCGTATCGTACCCGTACCGCGTACCGGTACCCGTGCTCCATAGCTCATATACTAGTACTTGACAATCTTTCACGAGGGAGGCCCGCGATTTAGCCAATTTGAATAATGATTAGGAACCCATGTGCATAATCCAGGCCCATTATAAATTGAGTCATTAATATTGAACCGGAATTACCGCCGAAAAATAATTTGGAAACTATACTTAGGCTCCATTCTTTTAGCCTTAACCTAAACTTAAACTTAATTTGAGAATTTTGTCCTTATTTGAATTTTTTTCGCATTTGTTAGTTTTGCGCCAAATTTTTATGGGTTATTGAATGAGAAAAGCAAAAAAAAATTACTTTTACCCAAGTATTTTGAGAAATAACCACTTTTTAGCGCAAAAAGATTTTTGCGCTAAAAAGTGGTTATTTCTTAAAATACTTGGGTAAAAGTAAAGAAATTTTACTTTTTCGATTCCTCTCGTCGAGAAGTTTGGCGCAAAATTAACAAATGCAAAAAAAAATTCAAATAAAGACAAAATTCTCAAATTAAGTTTAAGTTAAGGTTAAAAGAATGGAGCCTTGGAAACTCTACTCCGAACGGTGGAACTTCAGTTTTTCCTCTTGTAGTCTAAGGATTTCCTTCAACATAATGCTTCACTGTTGGTAGTTTTGAGGTAGTAATCAGTTTGTGTTGTTTTGAGGTATTAGTGAGTTTGCGTTTTTTCCCATATGAGTCCCTCACCAATTCCACTCTCATTCTTTGTACTCTCAATTCTGCAGTATACTCACAGTGTAGAATTGGACAAAAAAGAAATAAAAATACAACTGAGAGATGTGTGTAAATGTTACTTCTAGTAGACTCTTTCAGTTGGACATTTTACCGAACACCTAGGCTCACCACCTGATTATTTGAAGCCATAGTCCTAACACCTATCCCACTTTCACGTAATTTCATCACCGCTCATATTATACGTGCATAAAAGGAGGTAGGGAACAATACAGTAGCGAGTTTGGAAAAAATCAAGTTCTATTGGGCACACAAGAGGTGCGGATTACGTGGTCACGACGTTCTTCTTCTTCTTCTTCTTCTTCCTCGAACTGTTCACAAACTCTAATTTGTGAGAAATTCTGAGATTCGAGATTCCAGATCGAGAGAGAGAGAGTCGATCTTGCGTTTAAAAAAAACCCCTTTTTTTTGGTTCGAAACAAAAACAAATCCAAAAAGCCCTAATCTCTGGAAATCGATCGAGATATCTGGAGAGCTCAAGCGAGAGAAAGAGAGAGAGCGAGAGATACCTTAGCAGCCCGTTCGTCGTCGTCGTAGTTCTTGGATCGTTCGTGTGGTGAAATCGCCTCTTCTCTCTCTCTCTCTCTCTCTCTCTCTCTTTACGCGTCTACGGCTAGGAAAATGGGAAAGGAATTGGATCCGCGCGTGGGTGTTTCAACATACCCGACCCGTCCCCATATTTAACCCGCGAGTTCCATTTATATTTCTCAGCCGTTGGATTAAATCCAACGGTTTAGATGGAAGGCGCGGACGGGAGCTCCGGTCAGGTCGCCCTGAGCTGATCCGGACTGATATAAAAAGAGAGACTTTTACTATATTTCCTTTCCTAAATGTAGAGGATTCGAATGAATATGAAAGCTTCAATCTAGGAAGATATAATAGGAGGATTTTCAAATTTTCACACAAACAAATTTCACTGATTTCTCTTTCCATTAATTGCAAGCATTATCTTAAATTCAAAGGGGTATAAGGTTCCAAATATGGAGTTTAGTCATACTCCAAAGAGTGTCTTCTTTCATGAAACTCCTGTTTTGATAGTAATTTAATCATGTTTCATGAAATAAGATTGAAAAAAATATTTCATAGAAAGTTTTTATAACAATTACGATCAATTTACCATGATCCATTGCAGATTCATCATGCTGGGCTAGAGAATATTTTCTGCGGAAAATAGTTTGCCCCGTTGAAACAAATGGAGCGGTTGGAATAGTCAGTATTCTAAAAGGCGAGGCCGATTAGTCACCACCTAGGCGCTAAGCGGTGGTCCAACGCTTAGATTAGATAGCCGACTAGTCGGGCGCCTAGCCCCCACCTAGGTGCTAGGTGGCCTCTTCCGGCTGACTAGCGCCTAACAATTTTTAGAACATTGGGAATAGTAGAACTTGGGATTGGCTTTGTTAACATAGCCTTAATGAAGGACGTCTCCGTAGACCCATCAAATGTTTAGGGTTAGGGATGGACACATGATTCTGACCTTCGGAAGTAACCAAAATTTTTTGGCATGAACATTTTAAATGCAATATCATTTTCTGTATGAGCAATATTTGAAAAAGAACTCAAAAGTACGAGACTGAAAAGAAAGCCGAAGAAAGAGTTAGAATTGGAAACAGAGGATGATCAAAGACGAAAAAGTATTTAAGGTTGTCCTTGGTATGCTCTTAAGGTTCTCCTAAGGGCTTTAGGGGTTTTTTTTTGGCATTTTGTCCTTATTCAAAAAAAAATCGTGAATAATAGCTCCAATTGTTCTATAAACTCTTATCCCAAAGGCAATTGATAATTCCACTACTCCAATTGTTGGAGCCAGAATAATAGCTCTAAATGGCCTATTTACCCTTCTGAATTCAGGTGGGTAAGTAGTCCACTGTCTCCTCTCTCAGACCCTAGCTTTCTGCCTCTCCAAACCCCATCACCCAGGGTCTCTCTCCTATCTATTTGTCCTGAGCACGGCTCTAATTGTGTTTTCGTTTTATTTCTTTGGTGTTAAACAGGGGCGGACCCAGGATTTAGTTACAGCTAGTGGGGTCAAATATCTACAACACATGTAATTTTGTGAGACCTTCTGGGCAAAAATATATCTTTTGGGGCAAAATTACATATCTTTTGGGACAAAATTACAAAATACTCCTCAAAACTATACCTGCTCTAAAGGTATTTTGGAACTCAGCGGGGTCAAGTGACCCCGCTTGCCCTATACCGGTTCCGCCCATGGTGTTAAATGAGGGCACCAGCTCTTAAGGTTGTCCTTGGTATGCTCTGGGCACTTCACTCTAGCACTAGAGTTTATGCATTCACTAACTCACACTTGATTTTTTTTTTTCTTTATCCGGCTTTTGTAAAGGACCTGTAAGTCTTCATTAAAATATTTCTGTCATGTTTTTATTTCTGTTTGTGTAGTATAGTGTTGAGACACTATATACTACGATAACTTGCATCGACTTATCATGGTTCTGTTTGTTTAGTATAATGTTAAGACACTAATTGTTCTATGGTTCTTTTGCTAGGGGTGAAAAAAAAGAGGTTGAATTGAGCAGAACCCTATCAGGCTCGGGCTCAGTTTGGCAAAATAAAGGTCAGGCTCAAAGTTCGGTTCGGGCTCAATTGGAGTTTCAACATTTGAGCTCGAGTTCTAAGCAATTCTGTTATCTTTTTACATTAGGAACAATGTGTGTGTGTGTGTGTGTATATATATATATATATATATATATATATATATATATATATATTCACTCCGCCGCTTCCTCTAAGGATGCCCTTAGAGTTGTAAAATGCGGACAATCTTTGACCGTTAAGAAATATTTCTTGCTTTATGGCAAAATGTGCGACTAACGGGGAAAGATCGGACAATCTTTGACCATTTTTTACTATGCAAGTCACGCGTCCTCGTGAACTCCTGTCCGTCAGACATACATGATTAATTTGTTTGTCGAAGCGGTACGTCATCTTGGTCCATATGCAACTCCTAGCTCCATTGTGAAGTTCATGGGGCTGGAAGGGTTGACGATTGCCCATGTTAAAAGTCACCTCCATGAGTTGTATTTCATGGAGTTCTGTAACAACATGATCAAAATGACTCTCTCATGACCGAGCGTGAAGAACAGGGCCACCACCCCCTGCCTTTGTTGGCTCTAAATTAATCTACGGTGCCCCATAGATTTAATAATCTTTGGCCTTTGTTCCATGGATTTTATACCTTTTTGTCCTTGCCCCATAAATAATAGTATACTCTCTCTCTCTCTCTCTCTCTCTCGAAAAATGAAGAAATTGATTGAAACATGATTAGATCGATAAGAAATTGACTTAATCCGTTCCGCTAAGGTTCTTCAAAAATAAATAGCTTAAAATAATGTATCTACGAAAATAATTTTTTAATTTTTTTTTTGTTGCTTTATGAGACAAGTCATTCTCTCATAATATATACATCACTTTTATTTTAAAAGATAAGTAATTATTTTCAAATAAGTACTTATTTATGTTAATGGAACACACTTCAACAAAACAGCTAAAACTAGCTAGGCATACATATCCAAAACACCAGAGGTTGGCACAACGACACACTCGATATGTGTGCTAGTCGAGCTTCGTTAAAATGTACATAAAAATCTTTTTGACTTGTTCTTATGTGTCCCTCCTAGTGTCGTATTGATTTTTTCTTCGGAATAAATAGTGAAGATTAAATATCACACCCTAATAAAGTATTATTACATGGCGATAAAATATCCACTACCGTGACAAGTTTCGCGTGGTCAATTCAATGCCATGAAGGCATGAAGTGATCGACCATGCAAATTTGACTACGAATATGAGAGATATAATAGATACTTAATTTGTCATGCTAGCTAACGCGCGTCATCGTCTTATATTTAACTCCCAGTTCTTGGAATCGAGTTGTGTGAGTGTCAACTCTAATAAAAAGTATTCGTTCTCTTGCCTATACTTCCACCAGAATCAAGCCTATCTTTCTACAACAATTTGAGCCCACGGAATTTCTAATCCCTTTTATATATTTTCTCAACTCTCAGCTTTAATATGAGATATAGCGCACGCAACTAATTTTCATATATATATATATATACGCCAGACTCGCTTCTCGATCTCTCTTTCTATATTAGAATAGACGACGAAGCTAAGTTAAGTTTTTCTAATCAAACCATTCCCATTTGATCCTTTTTTTTTTTTTTAGTCTTGAGATATTGCTTCAATATGTTGTGTCATATTGCAGACATGGCGGGAAGACGAGAAGCATATTGATCAATGAATTAAGCATCATTTTTATACCTTTAATTCTCATATTACAATAAAAGTATTCTGAATATCATGTGTTTTTCTCTTTAATCAGCTCCAAATCGACAAAAAGCCCGAGTTAACTGGCCAAACCGCGGGGATACCTGAAATTGTTGAACGCCTCTTTTATGGTCCTGAAAACCTCATGAGACAGACCGAAGAACGCCTCTTTTATGGTCCTGAAAACCTCATGACAAAATCTACTGATTTAGGATCCTTAGCAATTTCCACTTCTCCAGGCTGCTAGCTAGTGCAGCATCTTGCATTACTACTTCGCTTGGAACAAAGCAATAAAACCTCAAGGGATCGATAGTACTGCTATACTATCATCAAGGATCGGTCCGTCCGGTGGTCAAAGTTGGATACTTAGGAGTTTGCTCCCTCTTAAATCTCGGGTTTGAAACCTCTTATGTGTCATCAAAAATCATGAGAGGTCAGTCCCCTGACCATAATTGAGCCACCGCTAAATGGATAGTAGAATTGGTTCCCCAGAGATTGCACTGGCCCGGACTATTTGAGTTATCAACAAAAACTTACGTACCCGCTGATGTTTATCGCTTTTTGAAAGAAAAAAAAACTAAAACAACTGATTGGAAACACAGTCCACTCCTATTCCCTTTGCATGCAATATCCCACCAAATATAAATAAATATATATGTGGGTGTGTAAATTAAATTAGGACAGGATAATTGTTGAATAACCCAGTTGCAATACTCACTAAATCTATGAAAAACATAGATCTATGTTTCATGCAACCTACAAACCGAATGGAGCTTTTGAGAATAATAAAGTAATCTGTCTCTCTAAAAAAAACATAAATTATTAGAGAGAGAACCTTACTCCGTATTATTTATGTTTTCAGTACGTCTCTTCACGTATAGGCTTGCGATAAGCGTAAGAAGATATATATGAATCGTGTCAAAAACGCATTGTACGATTTTTTTTAAACGTGAAATACGATTAGAAAATACATGTCAATTCTACGCATCGAATCATACACAAGATATGTATCGTGATCACAAGATTTTTGACAACACTAGCTCTTTCGTACCATCCAAAAAAAATTAACCACCTCTCAGCAACTTCCAAAGGGGAAAACAATGCAATAATACACAAACACAATATTATTAATTGTATTGAACGAATATAAACATTTGTTACACGAATAAACAATAAATAGAATGCAGGGAATTTACATTAATTTGTTACATACGGATCGAGGACAATATATTGTAGCCCTAGCAAAAATAGGGCTAATCAATTTAACAAATACAGAACAGCTAGCATATAAACATTTCTAGATAGGCCTCCTATGCAAACCAAAATACCACTTTATAAAATGGTTTCTTTTTTCGCATAGGAATTTAATTTCTGTACAAAAATAATAATAAAAAAAAAAAACATCGATGGTTGCTGTACATAGGGAACTGTCACAATACTGGTATGCTTTTCTTGAATCCATCTTAAATTCAATACACCTACATAGAAATTCAAAACCAGACCTGGTACAGTCCAGGAAGGAGAAAACAAGAAACCATCCAGGAAACACAATCAACGGTTCAGATTTAAAGAAACTCTTCCGAAGAAGAGCTTGAACGGTTCAGAACGCTTCCCTGGAAGACCCAAGCTCTTCTCCGGAAGAGTTTCTTTAAATCTGGACCGTTGATTGAGTTTCCTGGATAGTTTCCTACACTGAGTGTCCTGGTCCGTATCATTTATGATTCAAAACTCCCTTCGTCCTTTAATTTGGTTCATTGCGAAAAGTCGTGTAATTTCTTAAATCAAAAAATAAAGTATTTTGGGCATGCAATTTATTGTTTTTGCACAAATTTAAACATCTCGGTCGATTTTTCAAATTTGAACAGAAAGAAACGAAACGAAACGACTTTTCGTAATGGACTAAAATTATGGAATCAAGAAGTAATTTTTGCTCATAAAATTATAACATAAGCATTATGGGCTCAGAAATAAGTTGAATTAATCTGAGACGACTCACTTTATGTTATATAAATTTATGGTCAAAAAATTATGAATTTCCATATAGATGTTGTGGATTAAAGATAAATTTCAAGAGGTACATACCGTACACACTGATATAGTACGCGCGTGTATTGTAGCATCCGTGATCCGCCCCACGCCCTGTACAAAATCACAAAAAAATAAAAGAACATTTTTATCATAATTAGTATCGTTCTTGCTTCTAAGGATTGTGCCCAAGCCTGAGCTCCAAATCCAATTCATCATCATCTTCATCTCCGCCTCTGTTCATCCCCTTATCCTCCTCTTCCTCCTCCTCATCACCACCTTCCCGACGCGCCGAACCACCAAATTGCAAGCTCAAACCCACGCGCCAATCGTCTCCAAACTGCGGGATCCTTGGACCACCGTCGGACGTGGACGCTGGATAGTACGCCCTATAATTACTATGCTGCTGCGGCTCATAATAAGTTTGAGCCGCAGCAGTAGAGGAATAATAGTCAAACGGCGGCGGGACGTAGCCCGAAACCGGGTGGTTATAGATTATGCTGTTGATGGGGTTGGTGTGGTAATTCATCTGCGGGTGGTGATTGTTCGAGTGGATCAAAGCAGGTACCGGGCCGACCGGCCGGTTGTTTTTCGCCCTATCTTTTCGGTGAATGTTCATGTGGCCGCCCAGCGCCTGGGCCGTGGTGAACCCTCGCTTGCAGAACACGCACTCGTAGGACCGTCCCGCGGCCACGTAGTCCGCGGGCTGGTCCACTTCTTGATCGGTGCCTGATGAGCTCCTTGAGGATTCTTGATCGTTGCGGTTGGGAGATTTTTCCATTTGAGACTTTGATAAAGCTTTTTTTTAGAGAGAGAGAGATGAAAGGTGGAGAGAGAGAGAGAGAGAGAGAGGAGGAAAGAGGATACACGTTTTTTTTTTATTTTGAGGATATAGGAATTTGCTAGTGATATAGTGAGCTCATGAGTAAAGAAGTGGGGGAGGGGGGAGACAAAACATGTCTAGTTAAATCCAAGAGGAAAAAAAAAACATGAGTAGGTGCTAGAGAAGATTTTTTATATAAAAAAAAAAAACTTATTCTGTTAGTTATTTTCTAAAATAAAAAACTCGTTCTGTTAGCCGGCTGCTAACGGGTTCCGGTTTTAGAAAAACACAGGTTAAGTTCTGCATTTAGTCGGACGTAATGAGAGGATATGTGATTTTTAATGAGGAGATATATGGTTTTATTAGTACGAGTAATTCGATAATATTATTGGTCCGTTTGGTAACTCGTGAATAAGTAAATAAACAAGGGCTTTCAAACAGGCTGTCAAAAAATAGGAGTAGTTAATTTTAGCATAGTATATATTGACATAGTAAACCACTTTCAAAAAAAAAAAAATTATTTGTGTTTTTATTTTTATTTTTTATAGATCAGTGAGTAAACCGATCACATTTTTGTGTGTGTGTGGTTGAAAGTGAACCACTATCAATTACCCATTAAAAAATTTTACAAAGTGTTTTTTTAGAACAAAAAATAATTAATGTTTTCATAGGATATTGGGATTTTCTGATATGTATACTTTCCAGGGAACAAGTATTGATGATGATTGTCAACTAAACAAGTTTCTGAAAACGTGTTATGTAAATCATATGAAAACAGGTACTAATTAATTACATTCATGTTTAGTAATTTTTCGATGGATATATGATCTCTCCACCATTATCTCTAATAATATTCAGTCTACCAAACCATAATCAGGCTCGTTCTGCTAAGATTTTTATTTTTTAAGTACTTATTTTTTTGTTTTACGAGACAGGTCATTCTCTCACAATACATCACCTTTAATTCAAAAAATAAGTACTTAATTATTTAAAAAATAAATACTTATTTTAGTTAGCTGAACGGGACCTCAATGAATAATTATATACAAATAGACAACTTTTTGAATAGTTATTGTGAGAGATGGTAATGTATTGTGAGAGAATGACCTGTCTCATAAAATGGGAAATCAGTATTTAAAAAATAAGAGTCTTAGCAGAAGGGGGCCTTAATATTCATTGAAGAACAATATTGTATTTTTGGTTCCTTTATTTCCAAGAAAACTACTCCCTCTGTTCCGATTTATTTGTCCCCCTTTTTGATTGATGGATGTCCCAAATTGACTATCCAATTTCAAAATCAATGGATGAGATTATGTATATTTTCAAATTAATGGATCAGATTTGATTTCCTTAATAAATTGAAAATCCGAAATTGAACAAACAAATTAGGACAGAGGGAATACTTTTTTATTCATATTCCTAAGTCCCAACGCGATCCGTTTCTTATCTTTCTCTCTCCCTCTCTCAACCGATATAAGATATAATTATTATACAACTATATGTGTTACGTAGGTCAATCTTGATAAATCTTCTTCCTTCCACATGGTTCACTTATCTTCTACAAATAATAATGAGATGAAACAGAGGCGAAATTTTTTGGTGCAAATCGGGTACCACGTGGCGGTATCCAGTGTCCATCCGAACCGTGCAAATTTTCGGACGGTCGAGATCCGAGCACCCTCTCTCTTACTCAGCCGACCACTCTCTCTCCTCTTTTCCTTTGCTCAGACTTGAGCCGTCTAAAACAAGTTTGGACAGCTTTGATGCGCTGCTGGATACCACGTATATATACAATACCATGTTTGCATCCAAAAAATTCTCCACATAGACGGTTGCAATTTTTGTGGCTTATAAACTGAACCTATTAGGTGCAATTTTACCCTTTTTATAATCCGGTATCCGACCAATAGGGCGACTAATCCGGAAAACCAATCCCGTCGCCCATCGACGGGGCCCCATTTACATGCAATTCTACAAAAACAATGGATTTACACACCATTGTCCTAATTGGTGTCACCACAATCAACATCGCAACAATACATGTCCTGATCACACCAAGTATTAACAAATTTTCATTTGCTAGAAAAATAAAATTTGTGATTGGTAGGATGATCGATGAAATGAGCTCAGATGCATCAAAATCATTTTGTTATTTGTATCACCTAACTATCTCAGTACGAATAGAAAAAGTAATAATAATTGCCAGTTGGAAATTAATTAAAAACAAACAAAAGATTTTCACTTGCTTTGATTTGATATGTATAAAATTAATAAGAGGATCTCCAACTAAACCTCTACTGTTCTATCTTACAGTGGCATTCTCTTTCTATCGCGGTAACCAAAATCCTCCTCCGTTTGAGAGGATGGATTTTTGGTCTTGACCTTTTTTTTATTATAGTTTTGCCTCGGGAACCATCGGTTACTTTTTGAATCAAAGTAGCGATGAGCTGTGCTTGCTGGGAGAGAGGTAGCTTTTAGTTCCAGACCACCTTTTCCAGCCAGATAACTAGCGATCACCCAGCAATGAACACTGGCTGAAAGCGGCCAGAGATTAATGCCTATCCCTTACGGGAATCGAACCCGGGTCTTCAACATGAAAGAACAATGTCCTAACATCCCGACAGAATTTATTCTCAAAATTTATTACTGTAACTCGTAACGATAAAGTACAAGCAATCAACAATAAAGCATTATCGTGGTATATATGGTCTTTATGGACTGTAAGAAATAATACGATCACATGAATGCTAATCGGGATTGGGAACAACCGAACAAATTTGTGACTTGATCAAGACTCGTGTGGCTTTTTGGATCAAAGCAAAACATAACATCCAAGAGTATTCGGTTGAGGGTGTTAGATTTTTTGGAGGGTTCCAACCTAAAACTAATTGACTATAGGTGGAGTAGACTCTAGATTTTATTAACCAAGCTTGGGCGGCTTAGATAAACGATGTGGGATAAAGTCTAAAACTCTCCCTCATGGCTCACGTGTAACCCGGATGCACGTGGAGGTAAGAAATTGAAGAGACCGGGAGATTGAAGCTCTGTTTTGAAGGGCTGTGTAAACTGAAGTTTTCTGTGGTTTGTGTTTGTTTACTTATGTATTAGTCGTTGAGGTTCTGTTTGTTTAATTGTTACTGTACTACCGTTTGCTGCTCTTTCCTCATGGGTCAATTGCTGCACCTGGACTGGATCTTTTCCTTGAATGTTTTTCATTTTGTTTTGCTTAAGGCTTGTTCTACTGGTTTTGTGTCTTGGAGGTTGAGGCTAGCCAATATTGTATGTTTGTGGCTTTGTTTTGTTTGTCTTTTCATTGTCTTGATAGCTAGGCTTTGGTTGGTGATCTTGCCAACTTAGCTTTTATCTTCCGGGGGGCTTTGGTAGCAAGTGATTGTCCGGTGCGTTTGGTGCCAACCTCGTTGGAATCCGTGTGTCCCGTTGTGATGTCATCGTGCCTTTCTCCTTTGAATCTTTATACCACTTTTTTTTTTCCAGAATTAATAAATTCATTTCGTTTGCCAAGGGAAAAAAACAATAAAGCATTATCGCCGGGAAAGTTAATCCCAAACAGGTTGACACAAACCCAGAAAATAATGCGCAAAGCTAATAATTAACAAAAAGAGACAAAATAGTAGTAAGTTGCCAACAAAAATACAAACCCATAAAGGACCCACACAAAAAAAAAACAACAAAATAGAGGAAAAGAAGCCAATGCAAGAGCATACCTTAAACCAATTTCAGTGAGGCCTCAAATGAACTTCAATTTGCACTGCTTTTGATCTCAGACCTAATTATTCAGTCTTGTAGTTTAGGCAAATTTGGTGTAGAAGACATGCACAATGTGCATAAAATTAGGTCTCAATGAAGCACAATGTGTGCCATTGTTTAGAGTCTCAATTAGGCCTAGTTTCCACTAAATTTTTGTCTCTGCAGCTTTTTGTCAAAAGTCAAGTTGTTTCTACTAAACTAAAACATCCAACATATTTTCTTTCGCTAAACTAAAATAATCAACACATTTTCTACAACTTTTAGGCTTTGTTTGATAAGTGAGTTAGAGGTTGGAATAAAATTGCTAATCCTGTGGGACCCCTAACTCATTGATTGCACAAAAGGGGATGGCATTAGGAAGCACATGGGATTATCAATCCTCTCAATTCATGGGATTAACAATACCACCTCCTACCAGATATTACTAATCCTTTCCCAAGCTCTGGCTGCAAAATGACCTCCTTGTCCATACTTCCTTGGGGCTGTGTACACCATATGCATTTGTAGGAACTGAGTATGGGCAAGGGCAATGTTGGAACTTCATTATTCTAATCCTATCTTATGTGAGCGAAACAAAAGCGATATTCCTAATTCCATCTCCTTACAAATCCCACCCCCTAATTCGATCTTCTTACGAATCCCACCATATCTAACATTGTTATCAAACGAGGCCGTAGCATAGTGAAAACAACTTAATTACAAATAGCTTCCGGAAGTTAGTCCATTTTCTAGCTTACCAAAAACCCCTTAATTAGAACATGCATGTTCTTGACTGGCTTCATGGGAAATCCATTATTCTAATTTTATTCATATAATCTAATAAGTTAATGAACCTACACTGATTTGTTATAATATTTATTTAAGACACTTGTTAATGAGATACTATATACTAGTACGTATACTATTTAAATCAATCAAAGAGGTGAGTGAAGTTCAGCCAGCTTGCAATTGATTTCTCAACATGTTATATATCGACCGACCTAGTCTAATAAAAACAGGGGCGGCCTAGTAGGCCGGATAGCAATCGAGACAATGGCGTTGTACTTCCAAATTTTTTAAGACCTCGTATATATATACTTAAATTCTAATCGAGATCTATCAAACAAAATCTATGTTGGATATAAAATTCATTACCGATTTAAAGATATAATTAGTTTTTTATCCGATTAGAATAAAACGACGAACTATTAAATGGGGACGGAGGGAGTATTAAATTGACGAGTGTCCTTTCAGTATAAAGGAATTTCTTCTCGTTGTTTATTCAGCTCCTCCTCCTAGCTCCGTCCCATGTTGTGAGTAAAATATTTTAAGGAAAATGATTTTGGCACTCTAAAAATTGATACAGACACTTTAAAATCGGTGTAATTCCAAAGCCACTTTCATTTATTTTTTAGAGTGTCTGTATCAATTTTTAGAGTGTTAATATCATTTTCCTATTTTAAATATCTACTCTCTTTTTTCCTTGACGGCATGATTATTTGCCGCGCGCATATATATACATTGTAGCAAACCCTGCTTTAATTAAGTACTCCACTACTCCAAAAAAAACATTCCTGGGTACCTTTATTTTTTTTTTGATCCGCATATTCCTGGGTACCTCAATATTTAAATTTTTGAAACTCGTGTCATTTTTGTAAGTATTCTTCCGTCTCAAAAAGAATGACAATTTTTGAAACTAATGTTATTTTTCGTCGCTTATATCTTTCAATCTATAATATTTTTCATGAGTTTGAAAACTTTGTATAATAGAACTAATCGAGAGCTATCAAATAAGATCCATATTGCATATTTTTGAGATTCATATTAAAAGATTTAAGGAATTGAAATTGACATAGATACCAAAAATTGACATCCAATTTGGAACGGAGGGAGCAGTAAAAGGGCAGGAGGTCCCACTTGCCTCATTTTGGTTGCTAGCTAAGAGGCCGCTTACAAATTTACAATAATCTCTCTCTCTCTCTCTCTCTCTCTCTCTCTCTCTCTCTCTCTCTCTCTCTCTCTCTCTCTCTCTGTGGCTAATTGCAGGCCAGAAGGAGTATATAATTAGAGAGCAGGTTTCTAATCCCAATTGTCTGGTGTCTTTTTGTATATGGCGCCATGTTTACATGGAAAGTGGCAGCACTGAGACATCACCAACGAGAATTCATTTTTCTACTGCTTCCAAAATACTACTCGTCCACTACGATTTTACGTGCATTTTTAACGGCTTATAACTCTCGACGTATATTGCTAAAAATATGCAATATGGATCTTGTTTGATAGATCTCAATTTTTTCTATAAGACAATGATTTCAAAAACATAAAACATAATTTACGTTGAGAGATATAAGCCATTGAAAATACATGCAAAATCGCAATGGACAATTAAATAGGAACGGAAAGTACTAAATAATACCCAACGTATCAACATCATGATATATATTGTTTACACCTGGCAATTCTGCAGCTTGAAGGGGAGTAATCATTCGTCGTTGGCACCGCCTCGTGTGGTACAGCTCCAACACAATCTTATTCACTTCACATTTTCAGATATATGTGACGGATGAGGGTGTTAGGGGCACTGCCACGGGATTGGGAGATGCTGCCAAGCGCCCTTGCTTGGCAGCGGTGTCGATCGAGCAGTCGATCCGATCATTCATCTCAGGAATCGACAGCTTGGATTTTTGACCGAGCAATGAACGATTTAGATCTATATGTGCTCAGATTCACCGAGCCGTTCGTGCCGAGATGAACGACTGGATGCCGTTCGGCACCCCGCTTGACAACATCCCTGGATCCACGACCACATGGTGGCATCGCTTCAAGATCACCAAATAATTTTTCCTTTGAAGGGACCCAGCTAAGCCTTTTTCCAAACCGAACCTTATGTCTCAATCACTTAGGGTCGGCTAAGCCTTTTTCAATAAAGAAAATTTACTTTCATATGTGAAACAATAAAATGAATCGCCTGCGTTGATTTGCTACTATACGTAACGGTCCAGTTGTCCCAACAAAACCAAGATACAGAATACGTCTCGAGCTCGCTTGAGTCATCTATTAAATCTCCTTGGATCAGATTCTGCAATAAAATTACCATCACGAGAAGAGGGAAAATATAAATATATAATCAAGAAATTTGTGTCATCTGCGAAAAACATAAAAAGAATCGCTTGCGTTGATTTTTTACTTTGTAGATTGATCGATCTCCACCACAAGTACTTTCAATTAAATAATTAAATTTCGATGACTCTACTAATTAGTATCTTAATTTATTTGCATGAAATCCGTACGTAAAGAATAAGACGTAACAAATAGGTATACGTTATATAAAAAAAAAACCTTCAGGATAAGGAGAAATCACGGGAAGAAGGAAGACATATTGTAATTGAGTCGCAGATTCAACGAGTTTCTTTAAACGAAAAAATTAGAAGAAAAAAAGAAACTCATTGCATCTGCAAATCAATTACGTACAAATCTTCAAACTTTGTTATGCTACATTTTGTCGAATCTACGCGAATCGTTCCAAGTGATATCTTCTTCTAGATTCGAATCGATCCTTAGAATTAATCCATCGCTGGAATTCTAAATCCTTCTAATATTGACTTCGAGCAGTCTCATAATAAAATTTATCCGTTTCGACGTCTATTTCATCCTAGCAAAAATGAGATATAAAATAAAAGAAATCTTACCCATTCGAATTGGATTAGTATAAGGGAAAATTAAATTAGTCATATTAATTGCTTGATCAAATTCCAATTTAGTTTTGCTTCTAAGGTGGAGGAGACAAAAACTCACAAAGTGGTTCAAAAGGACGACGAGACAAAGAAATTACGTCGGTGATTAATTAAGTAAATGTTGTCTGCTATCCAATTGGATTTGCCCGGGGAGGACAACTTAATTAGGAGTTTGCTTCTTTAT
Organism: Rhododendron henanense subsp. lingbaoense; assembly: GCA_020567845.1. Lineage (NCBI taxonomy): Eukaryota > Viridiplantae > Streptophyta > Magnoliopsida > Ericales > Ericaceae > Rhododendron > Rhododendron henanense. The sequence continues at coordinate 3,133,848 of CM036312.1, read as the reverse complement.
AATGTCTCATATTTGAAACCTTTCAGATGCTATCAACTCCTTCGAAGCTAGTGTTTACAGAACTTTGCTATGACTTTATTTGAGAATCCCGTAAATGAACGGCGGGATCGGGTCTCTTGGGAATAATCGAGGTGCGGTTAAGCTGGTCTGGAAACCTGAATTATCACAAACAAAAAAAAAGTAGTAGAGCGAGATTAAGATGTGATTGTAGTTTGATTAGTGACAAATTAAGTCTACGTAGAAATTGAAGAGGAGAGAGATTGGATTTATGGTTAAGGACAATTAGAAGATCGAATATGGACGATAACAACATCAGTGTTACAACTGCTACTACTCATTTATCAAATTATTGGTCCACGATTATTTTGAAATTCCACGGTGAACAGGAATAAGGACAGGATTCCAGTGACTTTCCCGATCTGGTTTTCTCAGATTCGGTGGGTGATGATGGTGGACAAATAAGTTTTTTGTTTTTGGTTGTGTGTTCGGTTCTCGGTAGTGATATCTAGTGCTCGCCGTGGTCGAGTGTTTTTCGTCGGGTTTTGCCGACAGTTGCTTTCCCGCGTGCCAAAGCCTGCCGTGACAGCGGAGGCTCGCCCCCGGGTGGCGTCCAATGCTTCTGGCAGTGTAGGCTAGCCGACGTTCTGTCGCCGGCATTTGTCCTTCTCGTGCCAAGTTGGTTAGGGATAGCAGTTCCTTGGTGGTTTAGGTACGGTTTTCGTTGTAGGTGTTTGGGAATCCAAGGTGATATTTTCATTATGCATTAATTGGAGTTTGTGGTCCCGTGGATGCCCTTTTCATTGTCGTTGGCTGGTTCTATTGACTGACACGAAGTTTCGATTATGCTAGTGCAGTGTGTGTCGTGCCTTGATATGGAAGTACTTAGGTAGGCCTTTCTGATGTTATTTTTTTTTTTTTTTTTTTTGTTAGCTGGGATGCGCAAGATTTTCTTATCTTTGAAACGTTTGATAAATTCCATTATAAGTGCCGTTGAGCTTTTGAAATGATAAAAAAAGGATTTCTGTGGCAACAAAATCCTCTAAACTGGGCCTCTTTCTTCATCTGACTTTAACTGGGGCAGATGGCCTCCACCAGCCCACGATATTGAAATCAGTCGGGGAAGCCCACGATACCCACCAAATCCCATCCTAACCGTTCATTCTGTGCTCAGATCCCATCCCATTAACACTTTTTCTTCTTCTTTTTTGATTTTGTTCTTATCCAATTTTTTTTTTCACGTTTGTTACTCCCTCCGTCCCTTTTTAAATGTCCCGCTCCGTAACTCCAACTTATTAAAAAGACATCATCATTATACCTTTCACATCAACTTTTTCCTCCACTTTCCCTACTTACCCATCATCATTACACTTTTACTCACTAACTTTTTAAAATAGAATCTACTTTTAGGGACAAAATAGACAATTCACTAACTTTTGCCTACTAACTTTACAAAATGAACACTTATTAAGGGACAGCCCAAAATGGAATACTGGACTGTAATAAAGGGACGGAGGGAGTAGTTTTATGCCTCACTTTTTTACTTTTCCGATTCGTGTTAGTTTTACACCTCACTTTCGAGACAAATCAGAAAAGTAAAAAAGTAAGGCGTAAAACTAACAAACGCAAAAAAAATTTAAATAAGGACAAAATCCAAAAAAAATCCTAAAAGTTCCTATTGGAACAAGATCTCAATTGCTAAAAACAATGTAGGAGTAAAAAAATCAGCTTCATTGATCATCGGTAAATACATTAAAATTTTGTACAAAACAGACAGTTCAAATAATTTAAACACAAACTGTCCATTTATACATCCTTTTATGTATCAATGGCCAGTAAAGCTGATTTTTTCCCCAAATGTTGTTTTTACAAGAAATACATGCGAACGGTTCGAATCATCGTTGTGGACCCATAAGTCCATTACATGATAGAAACAAAGAGAGAAAGGAATAGATTATCTAAGGAAAGAACACCCACACGCGGGTAGGGAGTTTCGAACTCTTGACCCTCCAAGTGAAATGCAAAAGTCATCGTCAACTGAGCTACAGTCTCAGTTGTTTTTTTCATCAAAGTTCAAACACCTCTTTTGCGGTGTATTTTTTACCATTTCCTTAATTCCTTACCTTTTTTTTAATTTTTTTTGTCTTCTTTCTTGTATTTTCTGTTAATCAGTCGTTACTAAAATATCTTATTTTTTGCTTATCGATCGAAAAGAGAATTAACCACTTTAAGGGATTTTTACTTCCTAAGAAAACGTGTCGTCAGTAAGTGAGACCAATATAGTCTCACGTTGTCTAAGATAACAAGTTGTGAATAACAAATAATGTCGGGGTTTTTTTTTTTTTTTTTCGAAACGGAACATATATATAATGTAGGTTTTCCGGGTCATATACCATTTTTCTGTGGAAAAAATCTATTAATACAATATTTTGCACAATAATTTGGACGATATATATACTTGTTTTGAACATTGGCTCGAGTCATTTTCTCTATATGCCTTCTTATGGGTCACTTTGCGTCCTTGAACCAATAATTATAGTATATCTTTCGGCTAATCTGGCCTCCTCCGTCCCTCGGAACCAACAAGGGGCTGGGAGTACAGGAATAGCACGGATCCGGGGACTGTGCTGTGCTGCACAGCGTGCTGGGCGGCCTTGCCGGCATCGGTCCAACGATCGGAGACGTCCACTGTGTAGAGCTTGTCGAGTATTACAAGTGTACCAAAAATCAACTCGATCAAATATCGTTAAGTGCCTCATCGGAATACATATAACTTGAAAAAAAAATGAATCCTAATGGATACAAAACACTGGATCAAAATAATTGAATTAATTTTTTTCTAGTTATATGTATTCCAATGAGGCACTTAACAATATTTGATTGAATTGATTTTTAGTACACTAGCTTGTAGTACTCGACAAACTCTACGCAGTGGGCGTCTCCAATCGTCGGACCGATGCCAACAAGACCGCACCGACGGCCGCGCAGCACGCTGCGTAGCACAGTCTCCGGATCCGAATAGCACTGTCTTGCTACAAGTTGTAGAATAGCATCTGCTCAATCGTCAATAAAATCAAGCAAAATATTGTGTCAATTAAGGGCATTTCTCTTTTCCTAGCTAGAACTGATGTAAGAAAAGTCTTCCTGTAATAAATTAAACCGTTTGACCCGTAGACAGTGAAGTTGGTTTCAAATTGTTACTATGGGGTTTTATCTGTAACCAATAACCGTAAGGAAATTGAATTTTACACTTCCTTTTTGACATCTACACTCATTTTTTTGGATTTTAGTATTGAAAGTTTATGTAATTTTTTTGGTAGAAGACAAAAAAAGGAGTGTAGATGTCAAAAAAGGAAGTGTAGAATTCAATTTCCTAACTGTAATTAACAAAAACTTCGGAAGAAAGAAATGTGAAATCAGAGGAGGGGGAGAAGGGACTTTAAATAAAAAAAAAGCAACAGAAAATTGTTCCGACTTAATTGGGCTCTGCAAGTGGGCAATGGGCCGGAGAGGGCCCCCAAGCTTATACAAGATGTGTGTAAGCTGAATCGAACACCTGAATTTTTTATTTAAAAAAAAACAACCCATTGCATGGATGAAAGGAAAGGTGACGCATGCCCCCTCCCCTGAATTCCTTCATCCCCCCATACCCCCTCTTTTTCTTTCACTAAAACATACACTTTGACAGGTCTCCTCCACCCCACCTAGATGTCTATTTCTCTTGCCATATGCTCCAGTTTTCACCTCCGCCTAAAGAGAGAGATAGCAGTTTTTTTTTTTAGCTAAAAAAGAGGTGCAGTTACGGTACCCGTCACCTCGTTACACCACACTCTTCAGAAATCCCACCGCACCTATGTCCCGAAACTAAAGTCTCACACAATGTTTAGCCCCAATAAAAAGTTATCGAGGACTCAACTTTTGACCTTATCCAACCATGCTCAGAGTTTCCACCACAGCACTGAACTAATCTCTCCTCAGAGAGTATGAGTGGTCATACTCTTGTGATACTGAGAACCAAATTAAAATGTTCTAATAAGGGAAAAGGCCATCATGCCACAGACACTCAAAACAATAACATTTGGTTGGAAGAGAGAGAGAGAAAGAGTATTCAGAAGAGAAGAATTATTTGGGCTAATTAAGGAAAGAGCCATCATAACACTGACACACAGATGTTTATTGGGAACATGCAAAGGCATGATGAGAGAGGTTGGGAACAGCATAAACAACACATCGATCCTCATCCCCTCCTCTCTCATCAGAGACCAAATACAAAACTTCGAATCATTCCAAATGGACCAGTGTACGTACTAGCAGTCCAGCACTGGTTTAATCAAGTCTTACCCATCTCTCTCTCTCTCTCTCTCTCTCTCTTGAAAATTGAACGTACGTCCGTCGGGAAAGACAAAGAAATGATAGTATAGCAGTAGTGCATATCAGAAGGACATGATTGATCTCTTCCGTGCTCCTGAATTCTTCAGGGCTGTTGAGCTTGATTGAAAAAGATGTCGGGGTCAATTTACGAGTACTAGCTACTAGTCTAATTTTGAAGAATCAATTCCACCGTAAACTATTGAGTCCGTTTCATTTAGCGTAATTGGATGTTTTCCCCCCTAACACACTATAGTAAGAATCGACAATCGATAGCTGGTTGATTATGAGAGTCAAACAAGAGAAGTTTAGACGGACACACAACTCAGGGGTACAACAACTGTTTAAGTTAGTTCCTTAGCTCTTTTGAGACACCATCACGTGGTGCTCCAGACTTATTTTTCACCATATATTTATATGGGGTCCAAGATAATATGCGTAGGCCTCACCACAACATGTGGTGAAAAGGAAATCAAGAGCATCACGCGGCGGTGCCTAGCTAGTACTGAATAATTTCTCCATAAAGACTCAAATCAATTTGGTTAATTATACTAACCATGTAACCATGTTGAACACATACCATCAATACTATTGAAAATACACGTGGTAACACCAAATATAATGAATCAAAGTCTACTTATATGGACTGAAAAGAATTCATCTCGTACCTCTTTATTTACTTATTTTTTAGACTGGATATCCGGTTTAAATTACGTGCATGGTATCTCAACTAATTTCGTAGTCTAAAGTAAACGAGTGGTCAATTTTCGAAACAAAAAATAGACTAGAAAAGTCATACTCATAACCTCAAGAGCAGGGTTGTAAACGAGCCGAGCCGAGTCGAGGTTTATCGAGCTCGAGTTTAGCTCATTTACTAAACGAGTCCAAAATTTGAGCTCGAGCCTTAACGAGCCGAGCCCTTATCGAGCCGAGTTAAGTCATTTATTAAATGAGCCTCTTTAATTGCGCCGAGCCACCCTTAACGAACCGAGCTTTTGTCAAACAAGCCGAAAACTCGACCTTGAGCTCGGCTCATTTACTAAATAAGCCGAGCCGAACCGAGCTTGCGAGCTGCTCGGTTCGTTTACAACCCTCAAGAGACAAACTCCTTACTCGTTGTCTTGCTCCCAGTTAACATCTTGTCGAGAATATTACTAATTAAGTTTGCTTTTCTCTTTTTGTTTGTTTGATTTTTGAAGTCGGAGAATTCTAGCTGCAGATGCTGTTTCATCACTGCTTCCATGTTTCTTGGTTTCACACAAGGAACAATGCTTTGCTTCTTAATTTTATGCATGGAAAAGCCAAGAGGAATTGTAAAATTTTGTACTCCCCCGTCCCATTTCTTCTATCCAAAATTCTCCTTTTTTTATCCCAAAAGATTGTCTATTTGAAAAGACAAATGCACAAAATTCTTAATTTTTCCATTTTACCCTTCTTTCAAATTTGGAAGAGGGAAGTTTGGATCTAGACTTGCCCAGACTTGGTAGTACCCGCCACCCCCCATAGTTTCGGACTCCAATTTTAAGTGCATGAGTGGGAAATTCAAATTGAGGCCGGAATTTACTCCCATATTGGCGCCAGAATTTGTTCCCATCAACTCCAAAAAATTACTCAAAGGCATTATTGGAAATATGAAGTTTTGAAAAGATAATCATGATGTTCCCTTAAATTTGTAGTATTCCGAGATTGGACGATGAAAATGGGACAGAGGGTGTATATTATTTAAAGTTGTCTATTTTTGCAGAAAAAAAAGAGTGAGACTAATTAAATCAATCTTATGATTAAAAATAGAAATTGATTTTGGCACTCCATTTTTTGTCCTTTTTTTTAATTTGAAATATAACAATACTTTTTAAAGTGGATGAACACTAACAAAATAAAGGATAATTTGATAATTTCACTTAAGATAAAGAAAAAAAAAAAGAATGTCAATAGCTAAATGTGAAGTGCCAAAATCACTTTTCTCATAAAAAGACAAATTAAAAGTCTACTAAGATAACATCATCAACTTCCAGAGATTTACAAAGGAAAGTCAAGAAGACTTAACAAGAAAATGGACCAACTAAGAAACCAGAAGAATAAAATTTGCTTCTTTTCCTGGATCCATAAATCTCTGCATGCAAATTCACGAACCAAACAAAACCTAAGAAGAGAACCCGAGTCGGAGTTCCAAATCCAAATCCTCCTTTCCCTCTCTAACCAAACCCCTCCCCAACTCCGACCTCCCAATTTTTTCCTTTTTCTTCAAAACTCTACATTCATCATCATCATCATCTTCTTCTTCTGCTTCTTGTTCCATAAAGTTCTTCAACTTCCCAAACCCAAGAAACTCTCCATGCCTCATGATCTTCGACTTCCTTTGATCAACCCGAGTCGACTGCGGTACTGCCTTGAGCAGCATCTTCTCTTGATCATCAATGCAAGTTGATGATGATTTTGAAGAAGAGAGAGAACCAAGAGATGGAGTAGTGAGAGAGGAATGGTGAGAAGCATGTGGTACTAAGAAACTAGGTTTAGAATTAGGGTTAGGGTTAGGACAATCCAGTGTTGGGTTAGGAGGGAGTACTAGTGATGATCTCAACTGGGCTCTCTCTCTCCTGTGGATGTTCATATGACCCCCCAGAGCTTGTGCTGATTTGAACTGCTTCTTGCAAAAGGCACATGGGTAGTTCCTCTGTGGCCATATATGCCCACTTGTCTTATCCCTTTCAAAGCTCATGTTTGTACCAGTACTACTGCTGTCCCATTTCACCTTGTCGCTTCTCATCCAATTTGCTTTCTCCATGAGAGAGAGAGAGAGAGAGAGAGAGAGAGAGAGAGAGAGAGAGAGTAGTACTAGTCCTTAATTTAGTGGGGATGAAGGGGGTTGCTTTATACTGTAGTGAAGAATCATGAACTGGGGGTGTAGGGAGAGAGAGAGAGAGAGAGAGTAGTAGTACTAGTCCTACGAAGGGGGTTGCTTTATAGTGAAGAATCATGAACTGGGGTTGAAGGAATTGGTTCAACAGCTGAAACTGTCTGCTAGTACTATATATGGAGATTACTTGAGAGCAGGGTCAATTAATGGTGAAGCTTTGGGTTAAAGTACTTTGCTTTTTACCAAATCCAGGGGGGGAGTTCTGGCTAGCTATCTAGCAGAATAATGATGAATGATGATCGATGTTCAAGTTTCAACACCCCGGCTCATAAGTTTGCGCGTTTAAGACGTTGCTTTTGGAGAGCAGATATACAAATGAACTAGACGTGTATGTAGGGTTGTTAACCAACGTAACGGGGCTGTTTGCCAGCAGGTAGCAGTTAATTTGTTCGAGCTCGACTGATTAAGTTCATGAACGAGTTTGGGCCGAAATTTTAGGTCTGTTTTGTAAATGAGTCAAGCTTGACTTCGTCAGAGCTCAGCTCGGTAAAGGTTATATAATTTGTTCAAGCTCAACTCATTAAGTTCATTAACAAGCTCGGGCCAGAACTTTATGTCTGTTTCATAAATGAGTCAAACTTGATTTTAGTCGAAGCTCGACTCGAAAAGGATCGCAAACATACAAAAGAACAAGGAAATGGTTCCTCTCCGGTAATTATCCGGAACAGTTGCTGGAGGCGTCTCACAAGTGTGGATCCCACAAGAATACTCTTACCGGTAAAAATATGCTGTATAGTGAGAAAAATGTGGACTGTCCGGGATAGTACGTAACCGCGAAGAGGATACCATCCCAAAGAACAAGTAATCACCCATCCATCTTAAGGTTTAGTCCTTAAAGTTGCCCTGTTTGTAGTCCTTTTTCTTTGATGAAAGAATAAGCTGTGGTGGCATCACTCCTCACATGAATTGAGGCTGGTCCAAACTTTTAAGGAGTCTAAAGTCAAAATTAAAGATGTGGCTAGCTTTTGTTGCTAGACTATTATAAAGGGTACTAAAATAGGAGGGGTAGATAAAATTCGTAAATTTTTAAAGATTTAAAGCGGTCGTACCTTAAAGTTTAGTTCACGATCAGAGGTGGCTCTGAATTTGACCGAATATTAGTAACTTTAACCGAGTATATCTAAAACATGTTTGTTCTAATCAGGCGAACTTCAAACAAGTTTGATTACGTCAATATTTCGTTTTTTGGGTATATTGATGGGATTCAAAAGGTATTTTAAATTGAGTGGTGGATGGAGGAAACAATTGAGCTCAAATAGTTTGATTTGCTTAAAGTGAGAAAGCAATTTGAGACCATAATGGGAAAAAGGAATGCAGCAATTCCCATATATATTCAGCGTAAGGCAATTTTATGGATGGCGTGCTACTTTATTTAATTGCAATTAGGTAATTTAAATATCAAACCACGTTTTCTTTTTCAAATTAATTCTTTTTGAAATTAACTTAATTTTCTTCTAGAGAGAGAGAAAGAGCATAAATGGGCTTTATTTTCGTTCAATTTTACATTTACTTTTCCTTTTGGAAATTGACTTCTACACTCCCCTTTTTACCACATACACTCCTTTTTTTTGTCTTTATTTGGTGTGAATTTACTCTATTTGTCCCTTAATGTGTGAAAAAGTGAACTTATGAAAGGGTAAAAAGGTAAATTCACAAGAATAAGAAAAAAATAGGGAGTGTATGTGATAAAAAGGGGAGTGTAGAAGTCAATTTCCTTCCTTTTCCTATTTTGCAATTGCAAATCACAAATTGATTGGATTCCATATTACTCCCGTTTTAATGCATTTCTAAGTTATGGATAGAGAGAACATAGATATTGAAATTACTGTTTGTAAATGCATTTCTATATTATGGTAGAGAACCTAGATATTCTCTTCAATGCATCCGCTATCAATATAGTAGGGGTGCGCCGGACTTCCGACGAATAATAGGTACTCCCGGTAGAGTTGTGAGCGGTGAAATAAGCGATCATTTCTCGCAAGGAGCTTGCTATTTGCAGCCACTTATTTTCTGAACGTAGCCTGTATATACTATGGTACACACCTGTTTATAATATGGTACACAGACTACGTTCAGAAAATTTGTGGCTGCAAATAGCAAGCCCCTTCTCGCAATTCGGGGGCACTTTAGTTAGCCGCCAGCGTCCGACGTCGTCTTGATCATCATCCGATTTAAAACCCCGTGTTGCACAAAGTCTTTAGATTGGTCCAGAAGTACTGAACGAAAAACGAGTTTAGAAATAACATACTCCCTTCGTCCCCTTTTTAAAGTCCAGTATTCCATTTTGGGTTATCCCTTAATAAGTGTCCATTTTGTAAAGTTAGTGGGTATAAGTTGGTGCATTTTCTATTTTGCCCTTCAAAGTAGATTCCATTTTGAAAAGTTAGTGAGTAAAAGTGTAATGATAATATTTTCACAGAGGGTAAGTAGGGAAAGTGGAGGTAAAAATTAATATAAAATGTGTAATGGTGATTTTTTTTTAATAAGTTAGAGTTACGAAGCGAAATTCTTAAAAAAGGACGAAGGGAGTAATTAGGCCATAAGGTTCAACCAATACTTTAACATAGCAACCCGTTATAGATTGATATGAACATAAAATCTAACTTTTTAAATACTCCGTACGAGATTACTGGGGTAACCCACCTGTCTACTCGGAGAGATTTTCAGTGCGGAGCGGATATATCCAACGTGGTATCCATTCGGCGCATTCGAGCCATTCGATACACTTTTGAACAGTTCGGATTGAAACCCTCTCTCTCCTCTCATCACAACACTTTCTCTCTCCTTTTTATCTTTCCAAATCTAAGCCGTTCAAACACAGAATGAACGGTTCGGATCCACGAGCAAACACCACGTGGTACCCGGTCCGCATAGAAAAAAATTTCGTCTAGTCGACAGCAAAAAGGAGCGTTAACTTTCTTTCCTTTCTTTTCTATCCTCTCTCAAACTATCCTGGAAAAGTCGTATAAAATCTTGCCACGGAAGAAACCGCCACAGCAGACAGGAATCTGGAAAGCACTTCTACTGAATCGAATCACATACATATAGAGAGAGAGAGAGAGAGAGAGAGAAAGTGGATTAGGAATTGATTTGATATGTCAATTTATGCTTCATGGTAGCGCAGAGAGACAGAAGGTATCGCAAATTCAATCGGGAATCAGTGGAGAAATTCTATAGCAGCACTGCACAGTAAGATTTCTTGATCATCAATGGTGATTTTTTGATAGGATGCATACGGATAGAGGAATTCGATTCGTGTACTAGAAGATGAAAAGCATAGAGGGAATTGTGTGTGTGTACAGTTGATTTTGATTCAGATGTCTCCGCCGTGTTCTTCTTCGTTTTCGAGCGAGGAACAACCACAACAAAGAACCCAACCAGCCCAAAGCCTAACCCTAATACCAGGCCTCCCGAACGACCTCTCCGCCCTAATCCTCGCCTTCGTCCCTTACCCCCACCACTCCCGCCTCAAACCGACTTGCAAATCATGGCGCATCTTCTTCTCCGCGAAGAAAACCCTACTCTCTCTCCGCCAGAAACACCTCCCTCTCTCTCTCCTCTCCCACCTCCTCTGCATCTTCCCTCAAGACCCTACAATCACCCCCCCTTACCTCTTCGACCCGAAAACTCTATCCTGGTGCCCGATCCCCCCCATGCCCTGTAACCCCCACGTGTACGGCCTCTGCAATTTCACCTCCCTTTCGATTCCCCCTGATCTCTTTGTTCTGGGTGGGTCCCTCTTCGACACCCGCTCGTTCCCCATCGACCGGCCTTCCCCCTCGTCCTCCGCCTTTCGATTCAGCTTCGTTACGTTCTCGTGGGATCGGTTGTCGCCCATGCTTTCTCCCCGCGGGAGCTTTGCAAGCGCGGCGATGACGGATTTGAATAGGATTGTTGTGGCCGGGGGTGGGTCCCGGCACACTATGTTCGGGGCGGCGGGGAGTAGGATGAGTTCAGTGGAGATGTATGATGTTGGAAAAGATGAGTGGGTGGCGTTGGACGGGTTACCGAGGTTTCGTGCAGGGTGTGTGGGGTTTTTGGTGGGGAGTGAGGAAGAGAGGGAGTTTTGGGTGATGGGAGGGTATGGGGAGTCGAGAACGGTTTCGGGGGTGTTTCCGGTGGATGAGTATTATAGGGATGGTGTGGTGATGGAGTTGAGTAATGGTGGGAAGTGGAGGGAGATTGGGGATATGTGGGGGGAAGGAGAGAGGAGGAGGCTTGGGAAAATTGTTGTGGTTGAGGATGAGGATTGGGTTGTTCCTGGCATTTTCATGCTTGATGGGGGTGATATCTTCAGGTAATTCCTAAAGTTCTGGAATCTGGGCTATTCATGCTTTGTATTATTGTCGTCCTCTTCAAAAAAAATTGAAAGTGGTATCTTCGGGTAAACTTTGGATTAAGTGATTCTCTAGCTTAGTTAGCATCTTGTTTGCCTTTGTGAGTAGTTCTTCATTGTAAGGATACCCTCTTATTGGGCTATTTAAGACATCAACTTCCATTGATCTGAAATGAGGAATCAGAGTAGAGCATACATATCGCGCTATGAATTTTTGTGCATGTATGTTGTAGATGTGGTTAGATTCAAATTATTCCCACTGCTTTGTAGAAATGTTGATGTATGTTTGACTTAGAAAACAAATGCCATGGCTTTTGTCTGAGTCATTAAAGGAAAAATAGAGTTATGGATATGGTATAAAATTTCATTATTCTAGGTATCTAATTACTCAAGAGAAAACTGACATGAGACTTGAGAGACTGTACCTTGATTGTTCTATGGTTCACAAAAGAGATCAATGCCCTTTATTTGGGTACCAATTAACTATAGAATCAAGACACACAACTACAGAAGAGATACAAAATTGAGCGCGCCAATGAGACTATGACTTGATCGTTGCAAATCCACTTTCAGTGGTTAAACTCCACTTTCTGTTGTGCTACTCCACTTAATGACTGCAAGTCTGCAACCATTAACTGATTGCGTTATGGCTGATATCCTCTCGACCAATTAAATGAATCCCAGCTGGAGATGAGATATCATCATTCTGAACTTCCTCACTTACATATGGCATTTGGAAAAATTCGACAACATTGAAGGGTGTGAAATAGGTAGTTGCTCATTTGAGTTATGTCACTTTGGATCAATTTTGTGTCAGAAAGTGGAGTTATATGGCCATCTGGGATCTTTGTGTTATATGGCCATCTGGGATCTTTTCTTCCTATGCATATTGATACACCTTTTTGGTTTGAACTTGAAGTAGTTGAGTAGTTCAACATGTCAACCACCCTAGTGTGGATATTTCAACCATCTAGTGCATCTGATATTATTCATGCACAGTTACTGGATGCTTTGGGAAAGTTGTATATTTTTCGAACCTGTTTTGAGCTCTGTATTACTTTTGGAAGTACTTCATAACTTACTGTTGTGTAAACCAGTTCTTAGAATTTGGATATATGTTTATACGCATGAATATTAAAACACGAAGATTTCACATACAACACCAAGGGTTATCATAGTTCATTAGTCATCTACCTTCTGCTATGTGTATAGTGTGCTGATATTCATAACCTGTTCAGTTGTTTTGGAAATGAGCCTGTGAAACCAGAGTTGTGATGGAAATTCAGTGTTCCTAAAGCGTTTTATCTTCTTCCATGCAAGTGTAACATGTGCCAAGTTATAGTTTCTATTTCCCTCTCTATCGCTAGCACACCTTAAAGTCTTGTATGCATGAGCTCATTTTGTACAGCAGATTTCTTGGCTGTTTGGAGATCCTATTTCCATGATCTTTGTACCATATCGCAGGTACCACATGGATTCGAACCGTTGGTGGAAGGAGACAAGTGTACCAAGAAAAGCCCTTGATGATTCATCAGTCGGTTTCGTCTCATTGGATGGGGAGTTGTATTTGATGAACCTTGTACATGCAGTGTATTTAACAGAGGCCAGAAGACCACGGCAGAACAAGAAGGCAGCATCACTGTTCATACAGATATATAATCCCAGGAACAGGACATGGAGATCCTTGATCACAAAGCCGCCTCTCAATCACCATTTGGATTTCAAAACTGCAGTTATGTGCACCATCCGACTGTAGACTCAATATGATTTCACTGGTGGTCTGGTGCGTGTATTGCTGTCATTTCCCCCAAATAATTTCTTTGTTCATCTGTAACTTTGGTTCTTCTATTACCCTGTTTGTATATGTCCGTGTATAGCTTGATGCAGACGATTGTTTTCAAGTCGTGTATTGGTTTTTACTTCTATACATGTGTTGTAAACAACTGGAAATAAGTAGAAATTGTAAGTTCATACTTTTATGGGTTGATTTCTGTTAGTCCTTGTAATTTTCGCATGAGAAAAGATCAGACCGGCAGATCTGTAAAATTGCAAAGAACGATTATGAAATGTTGCTGGGTTGATTGTTTAGGAGGAAGACTGCAAAAAATTTCGTAGAGCTGGTCAAGAACTTCCATACATCAAATATATGAAGTCCGAAAACATCTTTTAAGCTCAAAGGAGTATCAATCAAAGCTCGTTTGAGAAACTCGAATCATAGTCGAAGCTTGTTTATGCAGAAAGTACGGGCTGAAATGTATCAATCACCCGAGTAATTCCGTGCATGAAATGTATCAAACGCGATGCTTCTAGTATTTATGTGTGGTATAAAGAACCAAGCTTATTTGAGATTGACTCAAATAGTACCGAAATCAAATCTGGATACATTTTTTAAGCTCATTTCTTAGTCAAGCTTGAGCAACCCATTATTTTGCCTCATATAATGTGATACAGTAAAATCTAACTACTCGAGTTTGCCTCAATTGAAGCTCGTTTGAAATTTTTTTCAAATGACAAGTCAAGTTTGAACACAGTTTTTGAAATTTATTAAGGTATCAAACCGAATTTTCAATTTTATATTCATATTATCGTGTCATGCTCACAATACAGAATCCCCAAATCCGAACTTTAGGTAAAATGGTCTTTATATTAATTGCATTGCATGGCCTACCGGAGACACAGAGTCATATCCGAGGAATTGAATTCCTTTCATTCGTTGGACTGTCGCGTAAAACCTTAGCAGGCTAGTACTAACCCACCGACCCAGGCGTGCTTGAAGTATTCAAAGGCGCAAAAGATGAGGCAGATAGACAGTGAGCAAGAATTCAACTTTGTAAAACAAGACTCAAACTCATAGTTATAGAGCTCATTTGAAACCTTGGTAAAAGTCTTTTCTTTTTTTGCCTGATCAACAGGGGTACGTGCTTAACATTTGGGAGAAGAATTTCAAGTCATTGGAATTGGATGACTTTGAGAATCCAATCAAATTAAGGACCGTGTATGAAGATTAGAAATGGTAGGAAACGAAAAGTTGAAAATAAAAAAAATGAGATTTCGTTGAGAAAACGACCAAATCAATAAACACACAGCGCGGAGAAGAATCAAGAACAGAAAACAAGAAAGTAGAAACAGAGATATTTACGTGGTTCCCAACTGTGTAGCTGAGTACATTCACGGCTCACAACAGCTCCGCTATGTAATTCGGACGAAGAGGGTACAAGTCACATCAACTGTTGCGTTTAGCAAGTATTTTGAGGATTGACATCACAAATTACCGTAATATCCCTATCTAGATTTCGGGCCGCTACCCCAGGCCCTTACGACCTGACCGAGCAGAGCAAACCCTAAGCCATTAGCAAAGCGCGACCCAAATCAAATCAAATCAAATCAGGCTTTACCTTTACAAAGCTCTATAGATTTCTCTCCCATCTTTAGATTACAAATTAGGTGCCACGTAGTGAGAAACTACGATCGTCTCCGTCACCTTATCCGGGGATACCGTATCCTTTTGGCATCATAAATTCGTATACAAGAAATTCTCATCCTCGTCATCCAAATGAATTTAATTTCAGGCGGCAATTTTCATCCATAGTATTTAAGAATCAGTGGTTCGAAATTGGAACCGAAAGTTAAACCTGCCAAATCATTTAACCTACTCCACTTTTCATTGTGAGAATGCTAGCTGTTCGTCCACGCACACCCACAAGGAGGGAGAGAGAGAGAGAGAGAGAGAGAGAGAGAGAGAGAGAGAGAGAGAGAGAGAGAGAGAGAGAGAGAGAGAGAGAGAGAGAGAGAGAGAGAGAGAGAGAGAGATGGTTCCATTTTCAGTTACGTGTGTTTACAAAGGTTGAAAATTGGAATGTTTCAAAACTAAATTAAAAATTCAGACTTGTTTAACGACCCATTGAATTTTCAAAAACCCATTATTAACCCCCGGATTAACACGTCAACGGTTCCTTCAAAACAGAGAATTTTCAATTAGTTGCATATAAATAGCCCTTGGCTCTTTCAAACTGTAATCCTTCACAATTCTACCACCTCTTAAATTTGCTCTTTCAAATTAGTACTCCTACTCTACTAACAAAGATGAGAACCAGAAACGTTGCCTTAGCCATTTTAGCCCTACTTTTCCTTCTGACCATATTCAAACCACATGAAGCAGCAAGAATCTTGGATGAAGAAGAAGAGGAGTTGATGAAGAGAGAGAGTTTGCTTTTACAGTCTCTGGATCATTCCCCTGTGGACCCTTCGAATCCAGATCCCGGGACCTTCATCCCTGCCAGCAGCACCCTCGGCCAGAAAGGCTTTGCCGGTCGGGCGATGCCGTTGCCGCCGCCCCCTCCGGCGTACCCGCAACACACGGTTCGATTTGGCGTGGCCACCAATTAATTGTATTCACAAAACCCATCCAAAACCAATGTTGACAACGTTGCAAACAGATGCATTTTACCTTAGAAAAGTCAGAAAATTCAACTGTGATTATTGACTAGAATAAGACTGGTGCAAGTCAAAATTGTAGGCTTTAGTATTTCACCCCATTCATTATACTTCTATTTGTTGTGTGTATAAATACGTAAAGCTCTGATGTATACGTAGAACATGGACAGGGCAAGAAGATATGCTTCTGGTTTGTGTTTTGGATTGGTTATGTTGATAAGGGAAGACCAAAAAAAAAAGAGCAAATTGATTTCCCAAGTCTTTGTTTCTTGCTGTATTGTAGTTGCATGTCACTTTTCTTTTGTATTGAATGAATCAAGATTCGAGAGCAGATTACATTGTGTTCTTTTGAAATACCTGTGGTGTTTGTTGTATTTGATAATTGTATACTTCAAACGTTATCTACGAGGCTTATGAAATGAACGGGAAGAATCATTGCCGGGCAAAAATTAAGAGTTAGGAGTGGTATGGAGGACGAGAGTATGGAGAGGAGCTTACCCCTATATGTTGTGGGAGACTATGAATCCTTGTAAATTTTTGTTATCTCGGAAATTTATAGTAATTCTTCTAGTCCTGGTTATCGCCGCTCTCGGCCCGTATATCATTACCTGGTGTTTTTTTCTATTGCAAGCGGTACAAGAATACAAATATTTGAATTACATCAAACGGGACATAAGCCTACAATCATATTAAGCCCCACTAATGGCCCATTAAGGAAACAAATAACTAAACAAATAAACCGGCCACATCCGAGGAACAAATAATCAATCTCTACTTTTGGCGCCAAATTTGACCCCTTGAACTCCCCAATAAAAGTATACAAGAGCGACCAACTGAGTTTGGTAAGACCATGACTAATTAGATGCCTTGTCGTGTTGGGAAAGAATAGATTAGGAAAAGTAAAACAATGGATAACTAACAAAGGCAGTGGAACTACCCATGTAATTTTGCTATATAGTATAACTAGAGGCAAAATAGCACAAATCCCTGACACGACGGACGTGAGTTCCACACGATCGAGTAGTGAGGTCCGCACACCCGTATATTATATGTTCATGCACATGAATATTGTGTAAAGCATGCAGGAAGAGTTCCCATACAAGACCAAGGGTTATCTTTGTCAATTAGTTGTCTACCTTCTGCTCCATGTATGTGGACTAGTAATTGTTCGTGCCTAAAGGCATGGCGTAATGCTTTTTAATTAAATATAGTCTAAATGAAGTATCAAATCTCACTTTTCCGAAGGTTATTTTGTGTATACAACGGTTCTTTTTAACGTCATCTCACATGATCGTGAGTCCCTGATATGCATATGGTCCCACCTCATACGAGAGGAGCATTACAAATAACCGTGAATTAAAAAAAATTTCCTTCTCCCAACAAAATCTACTTCTCAGAAATTTTCATTTAAAGAATAAGCTTCAAACATGATTCATCTAACCAAGGTCATAAAATAGTCTCTCACAACAAATGTTACCAAATCTGTTTAATTCCGTTAGTTGCATTCAGGGATACCATTAGAGATATTAAGAATATATAATCATACGGGATTTCAACTCGGATTCAATTTTTTGAACATCCACTCACTCAAAAGTGACACCACTATCGCACTTGTTTCAATAACTGACCTAGAAAAATAGAAAAGCAAAATAGTTCCAAGATTACATATATGATATAACCAAGTAAAGAGTAGAGTTTGAAACTCTGTCTACCCAAAAAGTTCCAACAAAAAGCCTACAATCTTCAATCTCAGACAGATCATGAAATTCCAAATCATCTAAATCAATACCTCAAGTTGTATTGAACAACAATTTTGTTCTCTTACCTATTAGTTAAAAAGAAAAAGAATCTTGACGTGACGAATTACTTTTGGCCGCAAAGAATTACTCATGGCTGCAAAGTATTACTCCTCACCGCGAAGAATTACTCTTGGCCGCATCGAATTACTCCTACCGTGAAGAATTACTCTTGGCCTTGAAAAATTACTTCTGGCCGCTACAAATTACCCTTAGCCGCATTAAATTGCACTTGGTCACACATAATTGCACTTGGCCGCAAAGAATTGCGAGACTATAAAGTAATTTGATGTGGCCAAGTGCAATTAGATGCGGCCAAAAGCAATTCAATGCGGCCAAGAGTACTTCGTAGCGGCCAAGTGCAATTCGATGTAGCCAAGAGCAATTTGATGCGGCCAAATGCAATTCGTAGCTGCCAATAGTAATTCTTTGCGGCCAGAAGTAATTTTTCGCGGCCAAGTGCAATTCGATGCGGCCAAAAGTAATTTTATACGGCCAAGTGCAATTCAATGCGGCCAACTCTCTCTCTCTAGAAACACGCTCTCCCTCTCTCTCTATAAACTTTTCACAGCAGCTAGGGTTTGGGGGAGGATTGGGGGGCTGCGCCTTCCTCCTCCCCCGCGCCTCCTCTCTCCCACCCCTCTTCTCCCCTCTTTCCGTTCTGTTTCTCGGCTCCTCTCCGGTGTGGAGATCTTTGTGATGTGTTGTCCGGCGAAGTGGGTCACTGGCCTTGGCCAGTTGGGCTCCTTTTGGTCCGGCTCCTCCCTGTTCTTCCAGATCTGGTAGTGGGTGGTCGACCGACGGCAGGTTGTGGGGGCTAATAATCGTGGTGGCCGAGAGGTAGGAGGCTTGTGGTTTTGGTAGGTTTTCTGGGCCGTTTGTGCCTTTTCTCCGGCTGGGTTTCCCCCAGTCCGGCTTGGTGTACCGATCTGGCTTTATCCCAGATTCGGTGGGTTTGGATGGTGGGCAATAAGGCAGTAGTTAGGGTTTGGTGGGAGGTCGGAGTGAAGACTGCGGTGGTCAACGGTGGTGTCGGTGGTGCTTCTTGGGGGTTTCTGGCAGTGGTAGCAGTGAGGCCGTTGTTGGAGTTTTCCGGTAGCAGCCCGGGCCTGTTTTGTTCGCCGGCGTAGTTTCCTTGTTCTAGGTCGTCAACGGCAGTTTCAGGCGCGAAGCAGTGTTTGGTCTCCGGCACGGGATCAGATTTCTTCTTTCGCTTGTGTTCTGTTTGTTGTTACGATTACATCTGTTATTATTGTTTACTGGTTTGTACTGGGATTTCGTTTGATTTCTCTCTGCCTAGTCCCGGATGGGATTCTCATATCGGCACCTAGTGTTGATTTGCTTTTGCAGGGTGTTCTGTAATCCCGGAATAGGTAGTTTGGTGCACTCATGTATTTTGCGATGTAATCTTTGCCTTCGGGCTTGAAATGAATTGACTGATTCAAAAAAAAAAAATATGCGGCTAAGTGCAATTCGATGCGGCCAAAAGTAATTCTCGACCAAGAGTAATTCTTTATGGCCACGAGTATTCATCGCGGCCAGGAGTAATTCTTTGCGGCTAGGAAATGCATTATTTTTTAGCCATCGTTTTGCGGACCGGACAAACATTTTGGGACGGAGGTAGTATCAATCATGCATCAGAGTACTTCCATACATCAAACCGGCACATTCAATTCTGGTGTAGGCCCTATAAAGGAACCAAGCTACTCGAGCCCAACAAGAATTCGCTATAACAAACTGTTATCAACACGGCTTCTAATTACTGGAAAAATAAAACGGGAATGCAACGAAATTAGTAAAGGAATGCGAAACGTACTTAACCAATTTCAGGCGTCCGGAAATTGGCAATGGAAGGATTAATCGAGGCGAGTAAAACTCTGTCCTTAAAGCAAATTCGTCCTCCACTACGGTGCTAATGGAAACCGCGGACGTCTGCCTCCCAGGACTACCCGATTTTCACCAACCGGAAGCAGCACTGCAATCTGGTTGGTAGGCGAACCGAAACTGTATCGAACTCTCAGTATGGATGCGTGAAAATGCAGAACGTATGCAGGTTCTTTTTTCCGTGATGAATGAAGCAGAAACGGGTCTGTTATATAGGCATCAAGACACCCGTTCGGAAAAGGCAGGCGTGGCTGTTCGGAACAGAACGATACCGGTTGGTCGGAACCTGTTCGTCGAACAGACGCAAGGAAAGAAACGGGGCAACGGTAACAGAAGCGCGCGCGGACAGGTCGGCTCTGACCCACCCAGCCCAGTTCGAGCTGCAAAAAGATAACAACGTATTGGGCCGAGCCCAATTTTTTGATTAGCTCGGCCCGGTGCGGCGCGTGTTTTATAAGAGCTAAGCATACATTATCTATGCCCTCTCCCCCTACAAAACTTCTATGACCCAAAGGGCCAACCCTTTGAGCTCCACTTGGGTTATTTATTCCCAATGAGCTTTCCTCCTCCCACCAATGTGGGACTAGCCATTTTCCATTCCTCCAAACATCATGTGAGGGGCAACTTACCATGGCAATTTCTCATTCACCATGACTTGATTTTCTCCACTTATGTGTTCAATCTTAATCTCCTAACCAAGACGAACACAACGGTATGTGGGTCGGTCCACGTGGACGGGTGGGACCCATTCAATAAATAGCTCAAAGTTGAGCAAAATCAAGTTTTTTTCCAACACAAACCAAGCTACCTGAGCTCAATACATCACGACTCGTTAAAAATTGCTTGAAATTCCTATTATCATGTCATGACATGGATTCCGTTACAATTGTATTGCGTGGCCCAGGGGACTGAAGAGAGTCATGTTTGTGATTCATGTCCGTGGAATTGAATTCCTTACTTTGGATAAGACTGCCGCGTAAAACCTTACTAGTACGCATAAACTGTGACCAAACAAATCGTCCTCAAGCATTCAAAGTCCCAAAAAAATGAGAATGGGAGATAGAGAGCAAAAATCAAATCCTCCAACAAGACTCAACTCATAGGTCTCATTCCTACCTTTGAAAAACCTTGGTAAAAGTAATACTAGGAAAAGAGTTTCATTAAAAAGTTACATATTCAGAGTCTCGAAATTTATTAGTCGAGGTGCACGTAAGGTAACCTCTATCCGGTTATCAGAATATTATGAAGTCTCATGTGGCATAAATAAATTTGTGCATAAGAAATTTTCATGCTCCGTCATCCAAACGAATTTAATTTCAGGCAGTAATTTTCTACTATAGCTTTTAAATAGAGAATAACTTATTCACATAGGAGCCGTGAATAAGTTTTACGTACGGAGCTCAATCTCACGCGTCCAAAAGTATTTTGGACGATCCGGATTAAAAACAAACTATTGCCAGTCAGAGATATTTATTACCGGTCAAAGTTTAAAAATATATCTCAACCATAGATTGTCGAGACGGACAAATGAGATTGTGCGCATCCGTGAATAAGTTATTCTCTTTTAAATATCACTTGTAGTTTGAATTTCGAAATTGGAATCGAAATAGAAACCATTGACCTAGCCCTTTTACTTTCTCAAATTTTCATTGTGAGAGAGATGCTTACATTTTTTAAAATCCTCTCCTCTAATTCCAGCATGGATGGTCTGTCTTTAACGAGATTGGAGAGGGGATTAGTTGATGTGCACGTACGGGCCCGAACACCCTTAACCATCGAACTAAAAAAAAGTCTTACATTTTCTGTCTCCTGCTTTACATGCTTGCACGCCGTCATGTTCAAAGAATGAGTGACGTGTTCACAAAGGTTGAATATTGAATGTTTCCAAATTAAATTAGTAAAAATTAAGACTTTGTTTTCTTCATCAACGACCCATTGAATTTTCTAAACCGCTTATTAAACGCACCATGTTAACAGTCAAAATCCCTCCAAAATAGACACCACGAAAACTTCAACTTCTTGCATATAAAATAGCCCCAAACTCCCTCCCAGTATTCTTCATAATCTACCAACATTAGCTCTTTAAATATTGCTTTCTCCGATTACTATAGCTAGCAAAATGAGAACTAGAAACGTTGCCTTGGCCATTTTAGCTCTACTTTTTCTTCTAACCATATTCAAACCACATGAAGCAGCTAGAATCTTGCATGAACAAGAAGAAGAGTTGATGAAGAGTGAGAGTTTGCTTTTACAGTCTCTGGCTCATACCCCTGTGGACCCCTCGCATCCAAGTCCCGACACCAACATCCCCGCCAGCACCCTTGGCCAGAAAGCCTTTGCCGTGCAAAGGACTCCAGTGACCCCCTCGCATCCAAGTCCCGGCACCCACATCCCCGCCAGCACCCTCGGCCAGAAAGGCTTTGTGGGTCAGGCGATGCCGTTGCCACCTCCGGTTTACCCACAACACACGGTTCAATTTGGTGTCGCCGCAAATTAATTGTCCAAAAAACCTACCCAAAGGGCATTGATAATGTTGCAAGAGATACATTTATTACCTCAGAAGTCAGAAAATTCTACTGTGATTATTGACTAGAATAAGATTGGTGCAAGTCAAAATTGTAGGCTTTAGTATGTTGTTGTGTGTATAAATACATAGTGCTCTAGGATACCGTATTCTTTTGGTATTATTAAATTCTTATATACGAAATTCCCCTCCCCAGGATTTTACGCCCCAATGAATAACAGGAGGGGAAGGATTTCTTACCCTCGTGGTGTTTTTCCATCTTCCGATGGAAAAACCCATCCAAAACCAATGTTGACAATGCTACAAGAGATTCATTTACTTTAGAAGTCAGAAAATTCAACTGTGATTATTGACTAGAATAAGACTGGTGCGAGTCCCATGTTATGGGCTTTAGGCCTTTTAGGTGTTCGAGCTTTATTTTTTGGGTTCGTCCCAATTTATTTGGGCTTTTAGGCCATCAGGGGTGAGCTTTGTCCCAATGGGTGTTCCCGTGTTTGGCTTCTTGCTAAACTTGGATTTGGGTCTCGGATGGGCATAAGATTATTCTTATTGTTGTTACTTGGTTGAGTCTCAGGTTAGAAATATGATGTCATCACTCCTTATTCTTTTAATTTTTGTAACAATTTCAGAAATTAATAAAGAAAATTTCCTTTCAAAAAAAAAATGACTGGTGCGAGTCAAAATTGTTGGCTTTAGTATTTCACTCCATTCATTATATTTTTATTTGTTGTGTGTATAAATGCATAGAGCTCTGATGTAGAACATGGACAGGGCAAGAAGATATGCTTTTGGTTTGCGTTTCGGTTATGTTGATAAGGGAAGACAATTAAAAAAGAGCAAATTGATTTCCCAAGTCTTTGTTTCTTGCTGTATTTGCATATATGTCACTTTTCTTTTGTACTGAATCAAGATTCAAGAGCAAATTACATTGTGTTCTTTTGAAATACCTAGGGTGTGTTTTTGTATCGATAATTGTATACTTCAAACGTCATCTATGAGGCCTATGAGATGAACGGGAAGAATCATTGCCGAGATAAGGGCAAAAATTAAGAGTTTGTATGGAGAGGAGCTTACCCCTATGTTGTGAGACACTGTGAAATGTGAATACTTATAAGTTCTAGTAACCCTTGTAGTCATTGTTATCGCCGCTCTTGGCCCATAGATCATTACTTGGTATTTTTTTATTACAAATAGTAGAAGAATACAAGTATCAGAATTAATACAACAAACAGGACACAAGCCTAGAATCATATTAATCCCAACCGATAATGTATTAACGAAACAAATAACTGAACAAATAAACCACATCCGGGGAACAAATAATCAATCTGTACTTTTGGCCAAATTTGACCCCTTGACTTCCCCAATGAAAGCATACAAGAATGGCCAACTCAGCTAGAACTCCAGTTGGTTAGACCATTAATTACTAATTAGATGCCTTGTCGTGTAAGGAAACAAAAGATTAGAAAAGTAAAACCATGGAGTACAAACCATGGATTATAATTTTGCTATAACTAGGCACACTAGCACAAACCCTTCCCACGATGTACGTGAGTTCCACACGAGTAGTGAGTTCCGCACATTTTTTCAGCATTTAATTAATTTATTGTTGGGTGAACTATTTCTTATATATAGTATTGCAGGGGGCTTAATTAGTGGCCTTTTAGGAGTTGGGCTTTTGTCTTAGAGTTTGCTCCTTGGTTAATTTGCATCTTGCCAATCAAGAGTTTGAATCTCGGATAGGCACTTGTTGTCTTTATCTTTGCCTTTTTAGTCTTTGTAATCCTTCAAAGATTAATAAAACAATTCGCCGTTCAAAAAAAAGTTTCTATGAGAAGCCTCCTAAGTGCGACAAGTGGTGTAATAAAAAAAGTCTAATTAGATTTATATATTCGTAGGTTTAAATCTAATTGGTTTAAACAAGAAGATAATTTATTAATTTTGAATTTAAACAGAAATTAGTACTGTTAATAGTGAATTTTCACTGTTACTTGTGAATTAGACAGAAAATAACATTGTGAATTCTACTTTGTAAATTGCTAATTCAACACTATTAATAGTGAATTTGACAATGTTAACTGTGAATTTATATAGAAATTAAAAGTGTCTAACATAACCCAAAATTTTTTTTTTTTTTGTAGAATTTTACATTCAATATTGATCTCATTTGATAGATATGTGCGAATAGATTTTGAATATATAAATTTTATAGAAACATATTAAGATTTATCAAAATAAAAGGAGAGAGGAGGAGAGAAAACGTACGAAAGAGAGGAAGGAGGGGAGAGCTAAGGGGCCCACGAAAGAGAGAGAGCATTAAATGCGCTTGAAGATTATTTTTGGAAAGAATTGATGGACAAGACTTAATGGACTATAGCCTATAGATTTCTTCTAAAATTTGTGGACAAGACCTATTGAGATATTATCCACCTACATAGGACCAGTCCGAAAGAAGCCCTATAAATAGCCCAACTCCCTCAAAGAAATTCTTCACAATTCTACCAACTCTTTGCTCTTTCAAAGTATAACAAAGATGACAACTAGGAAAGTTGCCTTAGCCATTTTAGCCGTACTTTTTCTTCTAACCATATTCAAACCACATGAAGCAGCAATGGATGAAGAAAAGAGTTTGCGTTTTCGGTCTCTGCCAAGGGGTCCTGTGACCCCCTCGGCTCCATCTCCTGGGACCTACATTCCTGCCAGCAGCAGGGCTCCTGTGACCCCCTCGGGTCCAGCTCCTGGGATCTAAATCCCTGCCAGCAGCTAGAAAAAGGGCCGACCCTGGACATAGGCTCACCGGGCGACCGCCTTGGGCCTCCAATTTTCAGCCCAACGATAGGGCCCCAAAATTTTTGAACATATTAAATATAATGTATGTTATTAAGTACTCCGTATTATACATATATATGAGTGAGAATAGTCTGTTGGTAAGTTCTATGTTCATTATTCGTGAGGTTGGGAGTTCAATTTACCCTCTCCTTCACCTTTTTTTCATGTACAATTGCTGAAGTTGTTCAAAAAATTGTCCCAAATTGCTGGCAAAGAGATTGGAACTCACAACCTCAAGGCATAGAATAGATGTACTATGCGTGTGCCACTGAAGCACAGACTCCTTTGTCTTACACGTTGAACAAATTGAATTATATACACAAAATTTAGAGGCCCCATTCAAAATCTTGCCTAGGGCCTCAAGAATCTAAGGGTCGGACCTGGCCAGAAAGGCTTTACCAGTCAGGCAATGTCGTTGCCGGCCCCTCTGGCGTACCCGCAACACACGGTTCAATTTGGTGTGGCCAACTATTAATTGTACACAAACTCCATCCAAAACCAATGTTACAGGAGATGCATTTACCTTAGAAGTCAGAAAATTCAACTGTGATATATAGTGACTAGAATAAGACCGGTGCAAGTCGAAATTGTAGGCTTTAGTATTTACTCCATTCATTATACTTCTATTTGTTGTGTGTATATATGTAGAACATGGACAGGGCAAGAAGATATATATGCTTCTCGTTTGTGTTTTGGTTATGTTGACAAGGAAAGAGCAAATTGATTTCCCAAGTCTTTGTTTCTTGCTGTATTGTTGTTGCATGTCATTTTTCTTTTGTATTGAATCAAGATTCAAGAGCAAATTACATTGTGTTCTTTTGAAATAACTGGGGTGTTTTTTGTTTCGATAATTGTATACTTCGAACGTTATCTACGATCGAGGCCTATGAAATGAACGGGAAGAATCATTGCCGGGATAAGGGCAACAATTAAGAGTTTGGAGTGGTGTGGAGGATAAGAGTATGGAGAGAAGCTTGCCCCTATGTTGTGAGAGACTGTGAATCCTTATAAATTTTTGTTATCCCTGAAATTTCTAGTAATCCTTGTAGTCATTGTTATCGCCGCTCTCGGCCTGTAGATCATTACTTAGTTTTCTTTTTATTACAAGAAGTAGAAGAATACAAGTATCTGAACGGGACACAAGCCTACAATCATATTAATTCCAACTGATAGTGCATTAAGGAAACAAATAACTGAACAAATGAACCACATCCGTGATCCGTGGAGCTAGTTTTGATTCTTTTCTTATGTTCTTTTCGGATATTCGTCTGCTGCTGTTTTTTGCTGTTAGCTTGCTATGTGTTTTTGCTGCGGTTTAGATTTTGTTTACTTCTTCGCCTGGTTTTGCCTTGCTGGGTTTTTGGTTGTTGTTTTTGTTGGTCAGAGGTAGTTTTTTGTTGTAGGGGCTGGGTGGGCTGGTTTCAGTTTTTAGTTTTTTTTTTGTCTCATTTGTGTGATGGCTATTGTTTTTCGTTGGTGTGGCCGTGTCTGAGGAGTTTCTTTTTCTTTGTTGGTTTCTTGCTAACGTTTTTCTTTGGGTCTCGGGTAGCTTTTGTTTGCCCTTACCCCCTTGAATCTTTGTAATCTTTTCAGAAATTAATAAAATTTCTTTTGCCGAGAAAAAAAAAAAAATGAACCACATCCGGGGAAGCAATTAATCAATCTCTACTTGGCAAAATTGACCCCCGGACCTCCCCAATGAAAATTTACAAGAATGAACAACAGCTAGAACTCCAGTTGGTTAGACCATTACTAATTACATGCCTTCTCGTGTTGGGAAACAAAAGATTAGAAAAGTAGAACTATGGAGAACTAACAAAGGCAGTGGAAGCATAATTTTGCTATAACTAGGCACACTAGCACAAACCCTGACACGATGCACGTGAGGTCCACACATTTTTTCAGCATTTAATAAGTTATTGTTGAGTGAACCATTTCCTAAAATATTGAATATGCGTTCATGCACATGAATCTATACTATATAGTATTGCAGGAGGTGTTTTTATGAGAAGCTTTCTAAGTGCGACAAGTGGCGTAATAAAAAAAAGTCTAAGTAGATTTATATATTCATAGTTTTAAATCTAATTAATTTAAACAAGAAGTTAACTAAGAATTCGAAAAAAAAAAAAAAACCTACTATTAACTAGCTAGGGATCAATAAAATCTCTCTCTATTAACCTACTCCTATATTACAGTAGAAAATGTAACGCCCCGACCACCACTAGTCATTTTGATCCACAAGCCACACTACATGGCTCAAAATGCTTAAATAAATCTCTAAGGTATTAGTAGTAACTCACATGGTTTGTGGGGTTGAGCACTAAAATCACCAATCCTAGCCAAATCCAAAGTCCAAGGCCCACATAGTGGTGTACACGGATCGCTCTGATGCCATTTGTAACAACCCAAGCAGACCCCTGGCCCAATACCTTAATTTTGATCCACAAGCCGCAGCAGATGGCCCAAAATACTTAAGCTCAAGGTATTAGTAGTAGCCCACATGATTTGTTATATATATACTCAAGATCATCCATGTATCCGATGTGGGACGAGGTGTTACGAAACATAAGCTATATATTAAATTCTTTTTTTTTTTAAATTGTTGTGTATACCATGGGTTGATGCTAGTATTGTGTAAAGCAAGAAGATTTCCCATACAATACCAAGTGTTATATATCGTTGCCAATTAGTTGTCTACCTTCTGCTCCATGTATTTGGATTAGAGTGCTGATGTTCATGATTTGTATTGTTTTGGAAATGAGCCTGTGAAACCAGAGTTGTGATGGAAATTTCATAAGTTTCTGATACGTTTTTAATTTCTTCCATGCATGCAAGTGAAACGGACGCCAAGTTATAATTTTCTATTTCTCTGTCTCTCTCTATCCCTGTCCTTATCGCCACTACCTCCAAGTCTTGTGTGCATGACAGCATATGAGCACATTTTGTACAGCAGAAGTCTCAGCTGTTTGGTGATCCAATTTCCATGATCTTTGTACTACTATATCGCAGGTACGTACGACATCGATTCAAACCGTTGGTGGAAGGAGACAAGTGTACCGAGAAAAGGCCTTGATGATTCCTCAGTCACTGGACCGGGAATTGTACTTGATGAACGTTGTACGTGCAGTGGATTTAAGTTTTAACAGAGACCAGAAAGGCCACGGCAGAATAAGAAGGCGGCCGGCATCACTGTTCATACAGATATGCATGTAGCAGTGCTTATGTGCACCATCTGAGTGTAGACTCAATATGATTTCTCTGGTACTGCGTGCATTGCAGTCATTTTTACCTGAATGATTTCTTTGTTCATTTGTAGCATTGGTTCTGCTATTACCTTGTTTGCATATGTCAGGGTATATAGCTTGATGTAGACGATTTTTCATTTGTATAGCTTTTTTTTTATAACGGCAAAATATTATTAGAGAATTTTGATAAAGGGTATATCAAGTGGGGATAGGGGAGGGGCAATCAACTAATGGTTGATACCAAAACGGACTAAGGCCAAACTCCAAAAAAAGGGGCCAAGTCCGAACATCTAAGGGCCATAAATGCCTAGATCTGGAAAAAAAAGCCCAAAAAACAAAATAGTACTGCAAATGGGCTTCACCCAAAATGGGAACACCACGCCATCCGCCCTGCAACACGGTATCGATCAAAGCTTGTTTGAGATACTGGAATCACAAAGAAGTCAAAGCTCGTTTATGAAAACAATATATACTCGGGGCTGATAAACTTTTATGCAGAAAGATTATCAAATAGTATCAATTACCCGATCAAGCACTTCCATACTTCAAACCAGTGCATTCAATTTTGGTGAAGGCCTAGTAACGAACCAAGCTACTCGAGCTCAATAAAAATTCGTTATAACAAACCAAGCTACTTGGGCTCAATACATCATGACTCGTTAAAAATTTGCTGAAATTCGTTAAGATTTCAAACAAAATTCCTATTATCATTTCATGACATGCGCTCTGTTAAAAGAATCTTCCCCCTTGTATTGCGTGCCCACGAGAGAGACTGAGAGTCATGTGACATGTCCGTGGAATTGAATTCCTTACTTTGGACAGACTGTGACCAAACGAAAGTGCTATGTACAAAGAAATATTATTCGGAAAAGAATTCGGAATACACTATTTATGACCGGTCATAAAAAACCGATGTATTTATGACCGGTCATAAATAATGTATTCCGAGTCATTTCCGAATAAAATTTCTTTGTACGTAACATGCCCCGTCGGCGTCATGACCAAATCGTCCTCAAGCATTCAAATTAAGGCCGAAAAAAATGAGGATGGGGAGATATAAAGAGAGCAAAAATCAAATACTCAAACAAGACTCAACTCATACGTTTCGTACTTTGAAACCTTGGTAAAAGTAATACTCTCTCAGTTAGAGAGGATTTCACATTAGGAAAAGAGTTTCATTGAAAAAATAAATATCCAGAGTCCCGACGTTAGTCGAGGTGCACGTAAGCTGGCCCGTAGTCGGTTATCAAAATATTATGAAGTCTCATGTGGCATAAATAAATTCGTGTATAAGAAATTTTCATGCTCCGTCGTTCAAAAAAATTTAATTTTAGGTGGTCATTTTCAACTATATAGCATTTAAATATCATTTCGAAATTGGAATCAAAATAGAAACCTTTGACCTAGCCTTTTTACTTTCTCAAATTTTCAATGTGACAGGGGCGCTTACAATTTTTTTAATCCTCTCCTGTAATCCCAGCATGAATGACATGTCTTTAATCGGATCAGAGAGTGAATTAGTGGATGTGCACGACCCCAAACACCCCTGACCGTGGAACTAAGAAGAAAGATTCTTACATACTCTGTGTAGAGACCCGTAAATTTTTTGTTTTATTTTAATTATGGAAAGGTTTATTAATCGGATAATTACGGGAATATGGTTTATTTGGTGGATATTTGAATTAGGGGTTTAAGTGAAAGAATAGAGACTTGAGGGAGTGTGTGTGTGATTTAGAGATATAGGGGTATATATAGGATGTGTGTGTGTGTAGAGGATAGAAATCCTCCTCCTCCCTCTCTCCCGTCCGACTCTCTCCCTCTCTCGGCTCTTCACTCTCTCTCCGTCATTCCTCCACCAAAGGTCGAAACCCAAAGAACCCAACCTTCTCTCCATCTTCCTCTCGTGCTCTTGAGTTCGTAGCTCGTCCGGTTTGGCTCGTAGCGGAGTATTTTGGGAGTATTTCAAAGTTTGAGTTCAAGGGTTCGTGTGGCCCGATCTCTTCGCGTGTTTGCTCTCCAACTTCGAGGTAGGGATTTCTTGTACTTTTTATATGTTTATGTGTTGAATTTGCACCTTAATCGTGTCTATAGTTGTTGTTGTTGTTGTTGTGGTTGAGCTGCTTGAAATCTGCAGAAAAACTGCTCGAAAGCCTCCCGTATCGATACGGAACAACCTGTTCAGATTCGTAGTCATCCCGTATCGATACGAATTTTAGCCGTATCGATACAGTGAGCTTATCTCCAGAATTCACTGTTTTGCTCCGAACTCCATTGTTTTGACCCCCGATCACTTCTAATACATTTTGAACACCTCCGAACCTATTTCAAGTATGCTTTATTGGATTCCTTTGGTTTACTTACGTTATCCTCGTCTCGTTGGCTTCCGTCGTTGGGAAAAGAGCAGTGGTTTATTAGATAAAACTCAACTTGAAGTGTATTTATGAGATTGGTGGTACTTGAGGGTCATTGTGACATGAGGTGGTGAATGCTATAAGTGTTTTAGGTGCTAAGGCTAGACGTGGCGAAAGGTGGGATGAAAATGCGTATCGTAGAGAGGTTATTGTGTATCGTTGCATAAGGTTTGACGTGGGGCATTTTGTTGAACAATAGGGGTTTGCCTAGTGATCCGGAAGAGAATAGGGTGACCCATGTCTTTGTGCTTCGTCTCGATTAATCGTCATAGGTTCCTTTGGCTCTCGTTCTATAGATTGTTGCTTAGTACTAGCAGGTGGTGTGTCGTAGAGTTGTTATGGGTTCGATACGAGATGTAGGGCGTTGAAATAGACATAGAGGAATAATGTGAATTTAAGGTGTTTATTAATGTACGATAAGACATGGTTATAAGTTGTAATACATTGAATGACGATGATTGGAAGATTGGGACTGGGGAAAGTGTTGTTATTCCACTTTCGAATTGATAATGTATATGTGTTGTGTGAGTTGTGAATGTTGAACTGAGGGTCCTGCAACGCAAGGTGTGGTAATGCGGGGACTCTAGAGGGCCCGTAACGCAAGGTGTGGTAATACGGAAACCCAGGTGGAGAGAATTCACTGTAACGCAAGGTATGGTAATACAGTTGAATGTCTCATATGATGAATGAAGTTATAATTGACTTATTGAAGTTTAAGTTGTTGCTTGAGCTTTGAGCTGCTTGATATTGTAACTGTTGAAAAGAGAAGATAAACAATGGATCCCATCAAAGTTTTTGAAAGGAAAGGAACTCGGTTTTGAAAAAGGGATTTTTATGAAAAATCCTCCGGTATTCCTGAGCGAATCAACGGTTCCGGTATTTGGGCACAAATCAACGGATTCCGGTATTCAAGAGAATCAACGGAGTTCGACCCGCGGAGGTCGAGAGTATTTTCTCAAAATTACTTTGGAAATCAAATGGGAATGTTTTCGTTTTATGAAAAGAGGCTCGATGGCTATGGCATTGAATAATGAGATTGTTCGTGGCATTCGTTTAAGTAGTTATAAAAGGGTTGAGAAGTCGTCGTGGTTATTCGGAATGATATGAGCTTAATGTTGCTTCGAGATGACGTACGAATGGTTAGGGATGTCTTAAGAAGCATAGAATCCCATAGTCGTAGCTTGTTGGATCTTTATGGTGCCCCTGTGTTTCTCTTGTTTGTTAGTGGAGATCATTCATTCTCATTGCATAAATCGTCACATTTTCATATTGCTTGTGCATAGAATTCTCTACTGGGCGCGTGTTTGCTCAACCTACCATTTCAGGTTTATTGCAGGTCATGGTCTTGGAAAGTTCGGAGTGCATGCGGGCATTATCAAGTAAAGCTGTTTGAAGAGTATTTAGTTATTCTTGTAAAGCGAACAGTTAGTTATGTTTTTTTTGTAATTTGGAAGATTGTATTTGTAGACCAGTTTGAAGAATTGGAAACTATAATGTATTTTGGGGTAACGTAAACACGATTGTGAGGGTTTTGTATTTCAAATGTTATTATTATTTATGTTTAAAATCGAGGGCGTGACACTCTGTCTCCTGCTTTACATACTTGCGTGAGTCATGTTCAAAGAATGACATGTTCCCAAAGGTTGAAAATTGAATGTTTCCAAATTAAATTAAAAACTTCATCAATGACCCATTGAATTTTCTAAACTGCTTTTTTTTTTTTTTGCCAAAACGATAACAGGTGATATTATAGATAAATAGTACATCAACAGGAAACTCAATCCCTAAACAAGAGATCAAGAAACCAAACAGGGGACTCAGTCCAAAAACTACAGAAGCACCCAAAGCACCATGTTAATAGTAAAATCCCTTCAAAATAGACACCAGAAAAACTTAAACTTCTTGCATATAAATAGCCCCCACTCCCTCCAAGTACTCTTCATAATCTACCAACATGGGCTCTTTAATTGCTTTCTCCAATTACTATAGCAAAATGAGAACTATAAACGTTGCCTAAGCCATTTTAGCTGTACTTTTTCTTCTAACCATATTCAAACCACATGAAGCAGCTAGAATCTTGGATGATGAAGAAGAGGAGTTGATGAAGAGTGAGTGTTTGCTTTTACAGTCTCTGGCTAGGGTTCATGTGACCCCCTCGCATCCAAGTCCCGACACCCACATCCCCGCCAGCACCCTCGGCCAAAAAGGCTTTGCCAGCCATGCAATGTTGTTGCCGCCTCCGATGTACCCACAACACACGGTTCAATTTGGTGTGGCCACAAATTAATTGTCCAAAAAACCCACCCAAAGGGCATTGACAATGTTGCAAGCAGTGGCGGAGGGAGCATGGGACGAGCGGGGGCACGCGCCCCCACTCGATTTTTTTTTAAAATTTACGATTTTAAAATGTATATTTTGTATTTTGTCTAGTTAATTGTGTTTCATAAATCTACTTTTAATCTTTCTACGACATGTCGAATATCATTTCATTCTCAATTTTTTGTTTCACATTTTTGAACATGGTCATTACACTAGCGAAATGAGATGTCTAATGTGAAAAATAGCAGTCACTTTCTAATTGGAACTCTCTAATGCATAATGTCCAAAATTCAAAAATGCCTAAACCATGGGCTATACGTTTTATACTTTAGCAATTATTAATAATGGGAGCAATATTGCTAAATATTGCATAGTGAATTGCTCTTAGACTTTATATGCTGAGACAATTCAAGCAATTCGACTGTTTTTATATTCTTTATAGATTACTATATTAATAAATATGTTAGGTTTTTTAATTCTTAGCACAAACGTTTTAACGTTGCTTAGTAAGCAATTTTTTGGTTGAAATGTGTTTAAAAAATGCCCCCACTTACATAGATTTTTGGCTACGCCACTGGTTGCAAGAGATACATTTACCTCAGAAGCCAGAAAATTCTAATGTGATTATTGACCAGAATACGACTGGTGCTAGTCAAAATTGTAGGCTTTAGTATTTCACCCCATTCATTATACTTCTATTTGTTGTGTGTACAAATACATAGAGCTCTGATGTAGAACATGGACAGTGCAAGAAGATATGCTTCTAGTTTGTGTTATGGTTATGTTGACAAGGAAAGAGCAAATTTATTCCCCAAGTCTTTGTTTCTTGCTGTATTGTAGTTGCATATATGTCACTTTTCTTTTGTATTGAATCAAGATTCAAGAGCAAATTACATTGTGTTCTTTTGAAATACCTGGGGTGTTTTTTGAATCAATAATCGTATGCTTCAACCATTATCAACGAGGCCTATGAAATGAACGGGAAGAATCATTGCCGAGATAATGGCAAAAATTAAGAGTTAGGAGTGGTATGGAGGATGAGAGTATGGAGAGGAGCTTACCCCTATGTTGTGAGAGATGGTATCTCAGAAATTTCTAGTAATCCTTCTAGCCATGTTATTGCCGCTCTCAACCCATAAATCATTACCTGGTTTTCATTTTCTATTACAAGCGGTAAAAGAATACAAGTAACTGAATTACATCAAACGGAACATAAGCCTATAATCATATTAAGCCCAACTAATAGCCCATTAAGAAAACAAATAACTAAACAAAAAAAACCACATTGGCGGAACAAATAATCAATCTCTACTTTTGACAAATTTGACCCCTTAACCTTCCCAATAAAAGTATACAAGAGTGACCAACTGAGTTTGGTTAGACCATGACTAATTAGATGCCTTGTCGTGTTGGGAAAGAAAAGATTAGGAAAGTAAAACTATGGAGAACTTGTTGGGTTTTTGCTATGTGAAAAATTAAGGGAAAAGCAAGAAAGAAAAGTCGGTGGTTTTTTCCCTTGGGCAAAGGAAAAGATTTGGACCGTTGGTCATTGTATGCCATGGTTGGGAAAGTGGGTTGGCATGGAGCATTAAATGTGGTGATGAGCTCTAGAATATCCTCGGCAATTCTAGAGGCTTTTGCTGCCATGTATTTAAGGGATTTGTGCCGTGTGTGAAGGGTGGAGAGAGAACAGAGAAGGCAGAAGGATTGGGAGCCCCTTTGGGGGTCTCCCCTACCGCGTGGAGAGAGAACAGAGAAGGCAGAAGGATTGGGAGCCCCTTTGGGGGTCTCCCCTACCGCGTGAAAGGTTTTGTGTGAGAGAGAGAATAGTTGAGAGGAAAAATAGAGTTGTGGGGTGAGTGTAAAACATTGTGAGCCATGTGTTAAGAGTTCGGGAAGGGTTTTACATCTCATATTGTAATCTCTATTTTTCATATAGTGGAAGATATCTCTCTCTCCCGTGGACGTACCCGAGTTTAGGGAACCACGTATTTTGGTTGTGTTCTCTCGTTGTGTGATTTTGTTTTTGTTGTTTGCGCTTCCGTTGCGGATGGGATTACCGGGCTTAATCCCAACAGAACTAACAAAGGCAGTGGAACTACCCATGTAATTTTGCTATATAGTATAACTAGAGGCAAATAGCACAAATCCTTGACACGACGGACGTGAGTTCCACACGATCGAGTAGTGAGGTCCGCACACCCGTATATTATATGTTCATGCACATGAATATTGTGTAAAGCATGCAGGAAGAGTTCCCATACAAGACCAAGGGTTATCTTTGTCAATTAGTTAATTGTCTACCTTCTGCTCCATGTATGTGGACTAGTAATTGCTCGTACCTTTTTAAACATAGTCTAAATGAAGTATCAAATTCCACTTTCCGAAGGTTTTTTTGTTGATACAACGGTTCTTTTTAACGTCATCTCACATGAGGTGAGTCCCGGATATGCGTATGATCTCACCTCATGCGAGAGGAGGTGAGATCGATCATAGATATTAAGTTAGTTGCATTCAGGGATAGCATCAGAGATATTAAGAATGTATAATCATACGGGATTTCAACTCGGATTTAATTTTTTAAACGTCCACTCACTCAAAAGTGACACCCCTATCGCACTTGTTTCAATAACTGACCTAGAAAAATAGAAAAGCAAAATAGTTCCAAGATTACATATATGATATATCCAATTAAGGAGTAGAGTTTAAAACTCTGTCTACCCAAAAGGCTCCAACAAAAAATGTACGATCTTTAATCCCAGACAGATCATGAAACTCTAAATCATCTAAACCAATAACTCAAGTTGTATTGAACAACAATTTTGTTCTCTTACCTATTAGTTAAAAAGAAAAAGAATCTGACGCAAAGAAGTACTATTGGCCGCAAAGAATTACTCCTGGCCACAAATAATTACTTATGGCCGCAAAATATTACTCCTGGCCGCATCGAATTACTCCTACCGCGAAGAATTACTCTTGGCCTCGAAAAATTACTCTTGGCCGCATTAAATTGCACCTGGCCGCATATAATTGGACTTGGCCGCAAAGAATTGCGAAACCATAAAGTAATTCGATGCGGCCAAAAGTATTTCGTAGCGGCCAAGTGCAATTCGATGCAGCCAAGAGCAATTTGATGCGACCAAGTGCAATTCGATGCGGCCAAGTGCAATTCATAGTGGCCAATAGTAATTCTTTGCGACCAAAAATAATTCTTTGCGGCCAAGTGCAATTTGATACGGCCAAAAGTAATTCGATATGGCCAAGTGCAATTCGATGTGGTTAAGTGCAATTCGATGCGGTTAAGTGCAATTCGATGCGGCCAAAAGTAATTCGATACGGCCAAGTGCAATTCGATGCGGTTAAGTGCAATTCGATGCGGCCAAAAGTAATTCTCGGCCAAGAGTAATTCTTTATGGCCACAAGTAAAACTATGGTGTAGGCCCTATAAAGGAACCAAGCTACTCGAACCCAACAAGAATTCGCTATAACAAACCAAGCTACTTGAGCTCAATACATCACGACTCATTAAAAATTTGCTTGAAATGCCTATTACTCCCTCCGTCCCATTTTTAGAGTCCGGTATTCCATTTTGGGCTGTCCCTTAATAAGTGTCCATTTTGTAAAGTTAGTGGGTAAAAGTTGATGAATTTTCCATTTTGCCCTTAAAAGTAGATTCCATTTTGAAAAGTTAGTGAGTAAAAGTGTAACGATGATGGATAAGTAGGAAAAGTGGAGGAAAAAGTTGATGTGAAAGGTATAATGATGATGTCTTGTTAATAAGTTAGAATTACGAAACAGGACACTTAAAAATGGACGAAGGGAGTATCATGTCATGACATGGCCGGTTCCGTTACAAATGTATTGCGTGGCCCAGGGGAGACTGAGAGTCATGTTTGTGATTCATGTCCGTGGAATTGAATTCCTTACTTTGGATAGACTGCCGCGTAAAACCTTACTACTGTGACCAAACAAATCGTCCTCAAGCATTCAAAGGCCCAAAAAAATGAGAATGGGAGATAGAGAGCAAAAATCAAATCCTCCAAAAAGACTCAACTCAAAGGTCTCATTCCTACCTTTGAAACCTAATTGGTAAAAGTAATAATAGGAAAATAGTTTCAGTAAAAAAAATACACATTCAAAGATTCGAAATTAGTCAAAGTGCACGTAAGCTAGGTGACCTATATCCGGTTATCAAAATATTATGAAGTCTCATGTGGCATAAATAAAATTCGTGCATAAGAAATTTTCATGCTCCGTCATCCAAACGAATTTAATTTCAGGCGGTAATTTTCTACTATATATACGTAGCTTTTAAATAGAGAACAACTTATTTACAGATGAGCCGTGAATATGTTTTACGGAGCTCAATCTCGCGCGTCCAAAAGTGTTTTGGCCGATCTGGATTAAAAATAAACTATTACCGGTCAGAGATATTTATTACCGGTCAAAGTTTAAAAACATATCTCAACCATTGATTGTCGAGACGGACGGATGAGATTGCGCCTCCGTGAATAAGTTATTCTATTTTAAATATCACTTGTGGTTCGAATTTCGAAGTTGGAATCGAAATAGAAACCTTTGACCTATAGCCCTTTTACTTTCTCAAATTTTCATTTGAGAGAGATGCTTACATTTTTTTTAATCCTCTCCTCTAATCCCGGCATGAATGACATGCCTTTAACCAAATCGAAGAGGGCATTAGTGGATGTGAGTGGCTCCGAACAACTCTGACCGTCAAACTAAAAAAAAGATTCTTACATCTTTTGTCTCCTGCTTTACATGCTTGCATACGTAATGCTCAAGGAATGACGTGTTCACAAAGGTTGAAAATTGAATGTTTCCAAATTAAATTACTGTAAAAATTTCTTCATCAACGACCCATTGAATTTTCTAAACCGCTTATTAAACACCCAAGCATCACGTTAACAGTCAAAATCCCTCCAAGATAGACACCACGAAAACTTCAACTTCTTGCTTATAAATAGCCCCAAACTCCCTCCCAGTATTCTTCATAATCTATATACCAAAATCAGCTCTTTAATTGCTTTCTCCAATTACTATAGCAAAATGAGAACTATAAACGTTGCCTTAGCCATTTTAGCTCTACTTTTTCTTCTAACCATATTCAAACCACATGAAGCAGCTAGAATCTTGCATGAACAAGAAGAAGAGTTGATGAAGAGTGAGAGTTTGCTTTTACAGTCACTGGATCATACCCCTGTGGACCCCTCGCATCCAAGTCCCGACACCCACATCCCGGCCAGCACCCTCGGTCAGAAAGGCTTTGTCGTGCAAAGGACTCCAGTGACCCCCTCGCATCCAAGTCCCGGCACCCACACCCCCGCCAGCACCCTCGGCCAGAAAGGCTTTGCCGTGCAAAGGACTCCAGTGACCCCCTCGCATCCAAGTCCCGGCACCCACATCCCCGCCAGCACCCTCGGCCAGAAAGGCTTTGCCGTGCAAAGGACTCCAGTGACCCCCTCGCATCCAAGTCCCGGCACCCACACCCCCGCCAGCACCCTCGGCCAGAAAGGCTTTGCCGTGCAAAGGACTCCAGTGACCCCCTCGCATCCAAGTCCCGGCACCCACATCCCCGCCAGCACCCTCGGCCAGAAAGGCTTTGCTGTGCAAAGGACTCCAGTGAAGCCCTCGCATCGAAGTCCTGACACCCACATCCAAGCCAGCACCCTCAGCCAAAAAGGTTTTGCCCTGCAAAGGACTCTTGTGACCCCTTTGTATCCAAGTCCCGACACCCACTTCCCCGCCAGCACCCTCAGCCAGAAAGACTTTGCCTGTCATGCGATGCCATTGCCGCCTCTGGTTTACCCACAACACATGGTTCAATTTGGTGTGGCCACAAATTAATTGTTCAAAAACCCTACCCAAGGCATTGACAATGTTGCAAGAGATACATTTACCTGACTGGTGCAAGTCAATAAATTGTAGGCTTTTTAGTATTTCAGTCCATTCATTATACTACTATGTTGTTGTGTGTATACATACATAGTGCTCTGATGTAGAACATGGACAGGGCAAGAAGATATGCTTCTGATTTGTGTTTTGGTTATGTTGATAAGGAAAAAATAAAATGAGCGAGCTGATGATTTCACAAGTCTTTGTTTCTTACTGCATGTATTCTACTTCTAGTTGTTACTTTTCTTTTGTATTTGTTGGATTTCATGGAGGGTTCTAACTTAAAACCAATTGACAGTAGGTGGAGTAACTTCTAGACTATATACTAACCAAACTTGGGTGGCTTAGGTGAGTGATGTGGGATAAAATCTAATAGTATTGAATCAAGATTATAGAGCAAATTACATCGTAGTCTTTTGAATATTATATTTGTGTTTTGTATCGATGATTCTGCGCTTCAGATGAAATTATCTACGAGGCTATGAGATGAACGGATCAGATCATTACTAATTATCCAGAATAAGGGCAAATTTAAGAGTTTAGAGGAGTATGGAGGATTAGAGTATGACGAGGAGCTTACCCCCATATTGTGAGGCTGCGAATCCTTGTAATTTTGTTATTATCTACACAATTTCTAGTAATCTTTGTAGTCATTCATGTTACCACCACTTTCAGCCCGTAGATCATTAGTGTGTTATTATTTTTATTATTATCATTGTTATTACAAGTAGTAGAAGAATATTTTGTTATTATCTACGCAATTTCTAGTAATCTTTGTAGTCATTCATGTTACCACCACTTTCAGCCCGTAGATCATTAGTGTGTTATTATTTTTATTATTATCATTGTTATTACAAGTAGTAGAAGAATACAAATACCTGAATTATATAAAAACATAAGTCCACGGTCATATTGTAGTTCATTAAGGGAACAATTTACTAAACAAATCAAGGGAACAAATAATCAATCTCTATTTTTTGCAAGAGAATGGCTGCTCAATGACGGAAGGGAGTGTATTTTTTGTTTTATTTCGTTCTTATCCGGATTTAGTTCGGTTTCTATCCGGATTTAATCCGGTGGTTTGTTCGTCATGTACTTGGTATCAGTTTTATTTTCTACGAACCTGATCTCGCTAGGCGAATTTGAAATAGGGCTGCACATACTGTGCCTTGATTGCCCTCGCTAATGGTTTGTCCGGTCTGTGGACACCCATTTGTCCCGTGGGGTTCCTCTCTGTTGTATAGGCTTTCGTCTCACAGTTGAATACAACTTTTCACATTTGTAAAAAAAAAAATCTATATTTTTTACAAGAATTGACTCTCTGACCTCCACTGTAGAAGTGTACAAAGGTGGCACCTAAGCTAACTCTAAGTTTGTTCGACCATTACTAGTTAGATGCCTAGTCTAGTTGGGAAAGAAAAGAGTAGAAAAGTAATTAAGCCAATTTTAACTAAGACAATTAACTCTACAATTAGTCCTGTGGATGATTTTTCTAAGAAAAAGAATATTTACAGTAGTTACCTTATAAAGTCAATTTTGCCAAGGTTTGTGCAAGTTTTGTAGAGGTAGGAATGCGTTTACTCTGTTCTAACTTCTAAGCCTTCTTGTTTGAATTACTACTATTTTCTAAAACTTACTCCCTCCGTCCTATATTCTTGGCCATGTTTACTATTTAGGAGCTCTAAAAAAATTGGTTATATCTTTTAATTTATAATATATATTTTTATATTAAATATGAATCTTGTTTGATAGATCTCAAATAATTTTATTATTTAAAGTTTTCGAAATCGTAAAAAAACATTATAGATTGTGGGATATAGACAATTGTTTAAGTGGCACAAAAAGTGAAACATAACAAAAAATATGAGACGGAGGGAGTACTATTTTAAATATTTTTCATCAAATAGAATCCAATTCCACAGATAATACTTCACGCCAGAGACTCGTGCATTACCCCTCAAGTCCCGACAGGGCTTAGATAATGCATGCATTTGCGTGGCAATCAGACTTTGCACCCAAAAAAAAAAACTTTACACGCATATATACTCTGCAAGACTTCAAAGGTCAAACATTCAAAATCAAAAAAAGAATATGAAAAATTTTGAAAGAAGATCAACCATTCAACAAGATTCAACCCCTTGTAACAGGGGCCGACGAAGGGGTGGAGTGGGTGAATCGATAAATGCTGGACACCAGGTTAGGCAAGGCATGACACGATATATATTTATCACCTAGGCGAGATGTTGCTGACTTGTTTGTTTAGTAGGATGATCATGACTGGCAAATGTTTATGTAGGGCTGGTAAAGAACTTTCGTGCACAAATATTGGAAATCCGAACACATCTTTTAAGCTCAACACAGTATCTATCAAAGCTCATTTGAGATTGATACTGGAATCACAAAGAAGTCGAAGCACATTTATGCAGATAATACTTGGGGCCGGCTGATAAATTTTTATGCAGAAAGACTATCAAATATCAATCACCCAAGAACTTCCATACATACAACGAATCGGCCGTGCATTCAATTTTGGTGTAGGAAAACACCAAGCTACTCGAGCTCAATAAAAATTCTCTATAACGAACCAAGCTACTTGGGCTCAATACATCATGGCTCGTTAAAAATTTGTTTGAAATTCGTTAAGGTTTCAAACCAAATTCCTATTATCATTTCCATGACTTGTGTTCTGTTAAAAAATCTTCCCCCTTGTATTGCGTGGCCTACAGGAGACTGAGAGTCATGTGAGACTCATATCCGTGGAATTGAATTCCCTACTTTGGATAGACTGCCGCGTTAAACCTTGGTAAGCATAAAATCAAATCCTCCAACAAGACTCAACTCATAGGTCTCATTCCTACGTTTGAAACTTAATTGGTAAAAGTAAAACTATCTCAGGTAGGGAGGATTTCACGTTAGTCGAGGTGCAGTAAGCTGATCCGTATTCGGTTATCTAAATATATACTTTCCGCTAAGGAAAATAAGTATTTATTTTTTGAATTAAATGTGATGTATTGTGAGAGAATGACATGTGTCTCGTAAAGCATAAAATAATTACATAAAAAATAAGAACCTTAGCAAAACGGGGCCTTATTCAAAATTTCAAAATTAGTTGAGGCGCATGTAAGCTGACCTGGATGCGGCTATCAAAATATTATGAAATCTCATGTGGCATAAATAAATTCTGTGTAAAAGAAATTTTCATGCTCCATCATCCAAAAGAATTTAATTTCAGGTGGTAATTTTCTACTATAGCTTTTAAATGGATGTTGATTTTGGCGCTCCATTTTTGTACGCATACGCTCCACTTTTAACGTGAAGTTACTAGTAAGTTCATGTACAAAGTGGAGCGTCTGCATACAAAAGTGGAGCTCAAAAATCAATTTCCATTTTAAATATCATCATCACTTGCAGTTCGAATTTCAATATTGGAATCGAAATAGAAACCTTTGACCTAGCCCTCTTACTTTCACAAATTTACATTGTGAGAGAGATGCTTACTTTTTATTTTTTCAATCATCTCCCCTAATCACTACATGGATGTTCTATATTTAACCGGATCGGAGAGGAGATTAATGAGTCGATGTGCGCGGGCCCGAACACTCATGACCATCGAACTAAAAAAAAGAGTCATACATTTTCTGTCTCCTGCTTTACATGGCTTACATGCTTGCATGCCGTCATGTTCAAGGAATGACGTGTTCACAAAGGTTGAAAATTGAATGTTTCCAAATTAAACTACTGTAAAATTTTCTTCATCAACGACCCATTCAATTTTCTAAACACCCCATCACCACGTTAACAGTAAAAATCCCTTCAAAATAGACACCACGAAAACTTCAACTTCTTGCATATAAATAGATCCAACTCCCTCCCAGTACTTTTCATAATCTACCAACATCAGCAGCGCTTTAATTGCTTTCTCCAATTACTATACCAAAATGAGAACTATAAACGTTGCCTTAGCCATTTTAGCTCTACTTTTTCTTCTAACCATATTCAAACCAGATGAAGCAGCTAGAATCTTGCATGAACAAGAAGAAGAGTAGATGAAGTGTGAGAGTTTGCTTTTACAGTCTCTGGCTCATACCCCTGTGGACCCCTCGCATCCAGATCCCGGGACCCACATCCCCGCCAGCACCCTCGGCCAGAAAGACTTTGCCCTGCAAAGGGCTCCTGTGACCCCCTCGCATCCAAGTCCCGACACCCACATCCCTGCCAGCACCCTCGGCCAGAAAGGCTTTGCTGTGCAAAGTACTCCAGTGACCCCCTCGCATCCAAGTCCCGACACCCACATCCCCGCCAGCACCCTCGGCCAGAAAGGCTTTGCTGTGCAAAGTACTCCAGTGACTCCCTCGCATCCAAGTCCCGACACCCACATCCCCGCCAGCACCCTCGGCCAGAAAGGCTTTGCCCTGCAAAGGGCTCCAGTGACCCCCTCGCATCCAAGTCCCGACACCCACACCCCCGCCAACACCCTCGGCCAGAAGGGCTTTGCCGGCCAGGCGATGCCGTTGCCGCCTCCAGTGTACCCACAACACATGGTTCAATTTGGTGTGGCCACCAATTAATTGTACACAAAACCCATCCAAAACCAATGTTACAAGAGATTCGTTTACTTTAGAAGTCAGAGAATTCAACTGTGATTATTGACTAGAATAAGACTGGTGCAAGTCAAAATTGTAGGCTTTAGTATTTCACTCCATTCATTATACCTCTATTTGTTGTGTGTATAAATACATAGAGCTCTGATGTAGAACATGGACAGGGCAACAAGATATGCTTCTGGTTTGTGTTTTGGCTATGTTGATTAGCAAAGAATAATAAGAGCAAACTAATGATTTCCCAAGTTTTTGTTTCCTATATTGTATTCTAGTTGTTACTTTTCTTTTGTATTTCTTAGATTTCTTGGAGGGTTTCAACTTAAAACCAATTGGCAATAAGTGGGTTCAAAATCTTGCCTAGGGCCTCAAGAATCTAAGGGCCGGGCTTGGCCATAAAGGCTTTACCAGTCAGGCAATGCCGTTGCCGGCCCCTCTGGCGTACCCGCAACACACGGTTCAATTTGGTGTGGCCGGCCAACGATTAATTGTACACAAACTCCATCCAAAACCAATGTTACAGGGGATGCATTTACCTTAGAAGTCAGAAAATTCAACTGTGATCGTGACTAGAATAAGACCGGTGCAAGTCGAAATTGTTGGCTTTAGTATTTACTCCATTCATTATACTTCTATTTGTTGTGTGTATATATGTAGAACATGGACAGGGCAAGAAGATATGCTTCTCGTTTGTGTTTTGGTTATGTTGACGGAAAAGTCTACAATATACACCCCTTAAAAGAGTACCATATGCACATATTTTATGGTTCATTCACAACATTTTAGTGTGTTTCGTAACATTTTCATTATGATTCATAATATTTTGTTGTATCTCGTAACCTTTATACGATTTGTAACTTTTTAGCAGT
This sequence comes from Rhododendron henanense subsp. lingbaoense, assembly GCA_020567845.1. Classification (NCBI taxonomy): domain Eukaryota; kingdom Viridiplantae; phylum Streptophyta; class Magnoliopsida; order Ericales; family Ericaceae; genus Rhododendron; species Rhododendron henanense. The sequence goes on along the minus strand of CM036312.1, from coordinate 3,089,408 downwards.
ACGATTCGTAACATTTTCTCTAAAATTCATAATATTTTGGGGGTGCATATGATACATACCCAAATAAGAAGTGTGTGTTATAGTTTTTCCCTATGTTGACAAGGATAAACAGAAAAGAGCAAATTGATTTCCCAAGTCTTTGTTTCTTGCTGTATTGTAGTTGCATGTCACTTTTCTTTTGTATTGAATCAAGATTCAAGAGCAAATTACATTGTGTTCTTTTAAAATACTTGGGGTGTTTTTTTTCCCGATAATTGTATACTTCGAACGTTATCTACGATTGAGGCCTATGAAATGAACAGGAAGAATCATTGTCGGGATAAGGGCAACAATTAAGAGTTTGGAGTGGTGTGGAGGATAAGAGTATGGAGAGAAGCTTGCCCCTATGTTGTGAGTAGGGGTGACAAATGGGCGGGTTTGGGCCAAAATGGATAAGTTGCAAATGGGTTGGGTCTTTAATGGGTCATTACCCATTTAGAACCCATTAATTATGAGTTCAATTACCCATACCCAACCCGGCCCATTTATTTGAAATGAAACCCGACCCGCCCATTAACCCAATTACATACTATGTACTAAAATTTAAAATGATTAAAATACCAATTTACACTAAAATGACCATATTACCCCGATAAATCTAAATGACTAAAATACCCCATATATACTAAAATTACCATACAGACAGGCATGTAGACAATATTTCATTGCGTTTTTATTCTCTTTTCCATTTTCTGGTTCTTTCAACTATTGACAAAATTGTTCTACTTTTTGTTTTTTTGTGTGTTTTTTTAGATACAAATGGAGAGAGAGAGAGATGGGTTCATCCAAATCTTTCACCCCAATCCACTTACGACAGACCACCACCACCACCCGCAACGGGGCGGCGACATTCTCTCGCCAGGTGTCCGCTCTCCCCGAAGTTATAACACCCACCACCGTTGTTACTATCACGGCGTCTATTACCGTTGTTTGGGGTCTTGTTGTCGAGGGGAGATCCGTCGGGACAGGTGACGTGGACGGCCTTGGTGCATTATTGTTCGAGGGTGATGTGGAACTCGACGAGCTGACCGATGCGGAGGGTGCGGAAGCCTTTTGGATTGGATGGAGGAGTGGTGGACGAAGAGGTCCTCGCCACCGTGGTCGGGGGTGATGAAGCCGTAGCCCTTGTGATCGTGGAACCACTTCACGGTGCCTCGTGATTTAATCTCTTCTTCCGCCATTGTTAAAAAGATTTTTTTTATGGGTTATATGCATGACTTATTGGGTCATTTAAGTGGACCCATTAAGACCCAATTAAAACCCAATTAATAAATGGGTTAGATGGGTTAGACCCATTCTGACCCAATTAATAAATGGGCTGGGTTAGGTTTATTTTCTAGAGAGTAGATTTGGGTTTCTTAATGGGTTTGGGTTCAATTTGCCACCCCTAGTTGTGAGAGACTGTGAATCCTTATAAATTTTTGTTATCCCTGAAATTTCTAGTAATCCTTGTAGTCATTGTTATCGCCGCTCTCGGCCTGTAGATCATTACTTAGTTTTCTTTTTATTACAAGAAGTAGAAGAATACAAGTATCTGAACGGGACACAAGCCTACAATCATATTAATTCCAACTGATAGTGCATTAAGGAAACAAATAACTGAACAAATGAACCACATCCGTGGAGCTAGTTTTGATTCTTTTCTTATGTTCTTTTCGGATATTCGTCTGCTGCTGTTTTTTGCTGTTAGCTTGCTATGTGTTTTTGCTGCGGTTTGGATTTCGTTTACTTCTTCGCCTGGTTTTGCCTTGCTGGGTTTTTGGTTGTTGTTTTTGTTGGTTAGAGGTAGTTTGTTGTTGTTTTCCTAGTGTTTCACTCCCTTTTTTTGTTGTAGAGGTTGGGTGGCTGGTTTCAGTTTTTAGTTTTTTTTTGTCTCATTTGTGTGATGGCTATTCCTTTTCGTTGGTGTGGCCGTGTCTGAGGAGTTTCTTTTTCTTTGTTGGTTTCTTGCCAACGTTTTTCTTTGGGTCTCGGGTAGCTTTTGTTTGCCCTTACCCCTTGAATCTTTGTAATCTTTTCAAAAATTAATAAAATTTCTTTTGCCGAGAAAAAAAAATGAACCACATCCGGGGAAGCAATTAATCAATCTCTACTTGGCAAAATTTGACCCCCGGACCTCCCCAATGAAAATTTACAAGAATGACCAACAGCTAGAACTCCAGTTGGTTAGACCATTACTAATTACATGCCTTCTCGTGTTGGGAAACAAAAGATTAGAAAAGTAGAACTATGGAGAACTAACAAAGGCAGTGGAAGCATAATTTTGCTATAACTAGGCACACTAGCACAAACACTTGACACGATGTACGTGAGTTCCACATGAGCAGTGAGGTCTGCACATTTTTTCAGCATTTAATAAGTTATTGTTGAGTGAACCATTTCCTAAAATATTGAATATGCGTTCATGCACATGAATCTATACTATATAGTATTGCAGGAGGTGTTTTTATGAGAAGCTTTCTAAGTGCGACAAGTGGCGTAATAAAAAAAAGTCTAATTAGATTTATATATTCATAGTTTTATATCTAATTAGTTTAAACAAGAAGATATCTAAGAATTCGAAAAAAAAAAAAACCCTATTAACTAGCTAGGGATCAATAAAATCTTAATTTCTCTATTAACCTACTCCTATATTACAGTAAAGAATGAAACGCCCCAACCACCACTACTCATTTTGATCCACAAGCAACACCATATGACTCAAAATGTTTAAATCTAAGGTACTAGTAGTAACTCACATGGTTTGTTACATACTCAAGATCATCCATGTTTTTGTGATCGCTCTGATGCCATTTGTAACACCCCAAGCAGACCACTGACCCAGTACCTTAATTTTGATCCACAAGCCGCAGCACATGGCCTAAAATACTTAAGCTCAAAGTACTAGTAGTAGCCCACATGATTTGTTATATATATACTCAAGATCATCCATGTATCCGATGTGGGACGAGGTGTTACGAAACATAAGCTATTAAATTCTTTTTTCTTTAAAATTGCTGTGTATACCATGGGTTGATGCTAGTATTGTGTAAAGCAAGAAGATTTCCCATACAATACCAAGTGTTATCGTTGCCAATTAGTTGTCTACCTTCTGCTCCATGTATTTGGATTAGAGTGCTGATGTTCATGATTTGTATTGTTTTGGAAATGAGCCTGTGAAACCAGAGTTGTGATGGAAATTTCATAAGTTTCTGATACGTTTTTAATTTCTTCCATGCATGCAAGTGAAACGGACGCCAAGTTATAATTTTCTATTTCTCTGTCTCTCTCTATCCCTGTCCTTATCGCCACTACCTCCAAGTCTTGTGTGCATGACAGCATATGAGCACATTTTGTACAGCAGAAGTCTCAGCTGTTTGGTGATCCAATTTCCATGATCTTTGTACTACTATATCGCAGGTACGTACGACATCGATTCAAACCGTTGGTGGAAGGAGACAAGTGTACCGAGAAAAGGCCTTGATGATTCCTCAGTCACTGGACCGGGAATTGTACTTGATGAACGTTGTACGTGCAGTGGATTTAAGTTTTAACAGAGACCAGAAAGGCCACGGCAGAATAAGAAGGCGGCCGGCATCACTGTTCATACAGATATGCATGTAGCAGTGCTTATGTGCACCATCTGAGTGTAGACTCAATATGATTTCTCTGGTACTGCGTGCATTGCAGTCATTTTTACCTGAATGATTTCTTTGTTCATTTGTAGCATTGGTTCTGCTATTACCTTGTTTGCATATGTCAGGGTATATAGCTTGATGTAGACGATTTTTCATTTGTATAGCTTTTTTTTTATAACGGCAAAATATTATTAGAGAATTTTGATAAAGGGTATATCAAGTGGGGATAGGGGAGGGGCAATCAACTAATGGTTGATACCAAAACGGACTAAGGCCAAACTCCAAAAAAACGGGCCAAGTCCGAACATCTAAGGGCCATAAATGCCTAGATCTGGAAAAAAAAGCCCAAAAAACAAAACAGTACTGCAAATGGGCTTCACCCAAAATGGGAACACCACGCCATCCGCCCTGCAACACGGTATCGATCAAAGCTTGTTTGAGATACTGGAATCACAAAGAAGTCAAAGCTCGTTTATGAAAACAATATATACTCGGGGCTGATAAACTTTTATGCAGAAATTAAAGATTATCAAATAGTATCAATTACCCGATCAAGCACTTCCATACTTCAAACCAGTGCATTCAATTTTGGTGAAGGCCTAGTAACGAACCAAGCTACTCGAGCTCAATAAAAATTCGTTATAACAAACCAAGCTACTTGGGCTCAATACATCATGACTCGTTAAAAATTTGCTGAAATTCGTTAAGATTTCAAACAAAATTCCTATTATCATTTCATGACATGCGCTCTGTTAAAAGAATCTTCCCCCTTGTATTGCGTGCCCACGAGAGAGACTAAGAGTCATGTGACATGTCCGTGGAATTGAATTCCTTACTTTGGACAGACTGTGACCAAACGAAAGTGCTATGTACAAAGAAATATTATTCGGAAAAGAATTCGGAATACACTATTTATGACCGGTCATAAAAAACCGATGTATTTATGACCGGTCATAAATAATGTATTCCGAGTCATTTCCGAATAAAATTTCTTTGTACGTAACATGCCCCGTCGGCGTCATGACCAAATCGTCCTCAAGCATTCAAATTAAGGCCGAAAAAAATGAGGATGGGGAGATATAAAGAGAGCAAAAATCAAATACTCAAACAAGACTCAACTCATACGTTTCGTACCTTTGAAACCTTGGTAAAAGTAATACTCTCTCAGTTAGAGAGGATTTCACATTAGGAAAAGAGTTTCATTGAAAAAATAAATATCCAGAGTCCCGACGTTAGTCGAGGTGCACGTAAGCTGGCCCGTAGTCGGTTATCAAAATATTATGAAGTCTCATGTGGCATAAATAAATTCGTGTATAAGAAATTTTCATGCTCCGTCGTTCAAAAAAATTTAATTTTAGGTGGTCATTTTCAACTATATAGCATTTAAATATCATTTCGAAATTGGAATCAAAATAGAAACCTTTGACCTAGCCTTTTTACTTTCTCAAATTTTCAATGTGACAGGGGCGCTTACAATTTTTTTAATCCTCTCCTGTAATCCCAGCATGAATGACATGTCTTTAATCGGATCAGAGAGTGAATTAGTGGATGTGCACGACCCCAAACACCCCTGACCGTGGAACTAAAAAGAAAGATTCTTACATACTCTGTCTCCTGCTTTACATACTTGCATGAGTCATGTTCAAAGAATGACATGTTCCCAAAGGTTGAAAATTGAATGTTTCCAAATTAAATTAAAAACTTCATCAATGACCCATTGAATTTTCTAAACTGCTTTTCTTTTCTTTTTTGCCAAAACGATAACATGTGATATTATAGATAAATAGTACATCAACAGGAAACTCCATCCCTAAACAAAAGATCAAGAAACCAAACAGGAGGGGACTCAGTCCAAAAACTACAGAAGCACCCAAAGCACCATGTTAATAGTAAAATCCCTTCAAAATAGACACCAGAAAAACTTAAACTTCTTGCATATAAATAGCCCCCACTCCCTCCAAGTACTCTTCATAATCTACCAACATGGGCTCTTTAATTGCTTTCTCCAATTACTATAGCAAAATGAGAACTATAAACGTTGCCTAAGCCATTTTAGCTGTACTTTTTCTTCTAACCATATTCAAACCACATGAAGCAGCTAGAATCTTGGATGATGAAGAAGAGGAGTTGATGAAGAGTGAGTGTTTGCTTTTACAGTCTCTGGCTAGGGTTCATGTGACCCCCTCGCATCCAAGTCCCGACACCCACATCCCCGCCAGCACCCTCGGCCAAAAAGGCTTTGCCAGCCATGCAATGTTGTTGCCGCCTCCGATGTACCCACAACACACGGTTCAATTTGGTGTGGCCACAAATTAATTGTCCAAAAAACCCACCCAAAGGGCATTGACAATGTTGCAAGCAGTGGCGGAGGGAGCATGGGACGAGCGGGGGCACGCGCCCCCACTCGATTTTTTTTTAAAATTTACGATTTTAAAATGTATATTTTGTATTTTGTCTAGTTAATTGTGTTTCATAAATCTACTTTTAATCTTTCTACGACATGTCGAATATCATTTCATTCTCAATTTTTTGTTTCACATTTTTGAACATGGTCATTACACTAGCGAAATGAGATGTCTAATGTGAAAAATAGCAGTCACTTTCTAATTGGAACTCTCTAATGCATAATGTCCAAAATTCAAAAATGCCTAAACCATGGGCTATACGTTTTATACTTTAGCAATTATTAATAATGGGAGCAATATTGCTAAATATTGCATAGTGAATTGCTCTTAGACTTTATACGCTGAGACAATTCAAGCAATTCGACTGTTTTTATATTCTTTATAGATTACTATATTAATAAATATGTTAGGTTTTTTAATTCTTAGCACAAACGTTTTAACGTTGCTTAGTAAGCAATTTTTTGGTTGAAATGTGTTTAAAAAATGCCCCCACTTACATAGATTTCTGGCTACGCCACTGGTTGCAAGAGATACATTTACCTCAGAAGCCAGAAAATTCTAATGTGATTATTGACCAGAATACGACTGGTGCTAGTCAAAATTGTAGGCTTTAGTATTTCACCCCATTCATTATACTTCTATTTGTTGTGTGTACAAATACATAGAGCTCTGATGTAGAACATGGACAGTGCAAGAAGATATGCTTCTGGTTTGTGTTATGGTTATGTTGACAAGGAAAGAGCAAATTTATTCCCCAAGTCTTTGTTTCTTGCTGTATTGTAGTTGCATATATGTCACTTTTCTTTTGTATTGAATCAAGATTCAAGAGCAAATTACATTGTGTTCTTTTGAAATACCTGGGGTGTTTTTTGAATCAATAATCGTATGCTTCAACCATTATCAACGAGGCCTATGAAATGAACGGGAAGAATCATTGCCGAGATAATGGCAAAAATTAAGAGTTAGGAGTGGTATGGAGGATGAGAGTATGGAGAGGAGCTTACCCCTATGTTGTGAGAGATGGTATCTCAGAAATTTCTAGTAATCCTTCTAGCCATTGTTATTGCCGCTCTCAACCCATAAATCATTACCTGGTTTTCATTTTCTATTACAAGCGGTAAAAGAATACAAGTAACTGAATTACATCAAACGGAACATAAGCCTATAATCATATTAAGCCCAACTAATAGCCCATTAAGAAAACAAATAACTAAACAAAAAAAACCACATTGGCGGAACAAATAATCAATCTCTACTTTTGACAAATTTGACCCCTTAACCTTCCCAATAAAAGTATACAAGAGTGACCAACTGAGTTTGGTTAGACAGTTTGGTTAGACCATGACTAATTAGATGCCTTGTCGTGTTGGGAAAGAAAAGATTAGGAAAGTAAAACTATGGAGAACTTGTTGGGTTTTTGCTATGTGAAAAATTAAGGGAAAAGCAAGAAAGAAAAGTCGGTGGTTTTTTCCCTTGGGCAAAGGAAAAGATTTGGACCGTTGGTCATTGTATGCCATGGTTGGGAAAGTGGGTTGGCATGGAGCATTAAATGTGGTGATGAGCTCTAGAATATCCTCGGCAATTCTAGAGGCTTTTGCTGCCATGTATTTAAGGGATTTGTGCCGTGTGTGAAGGGTGGAGAGAGAACAGAGAAGGCAGAAGGATTGGGAGCCCCTTTGGGGGTCTCCCCTACCGCGTGGAGAGAGAACAGAGAAGGCAGAAGGATTGGGAGCCCCTTTGGGGGTCTCCCCTACCGCGTGAAAGGTTTTGTGTGAGAGAGAGAATAGTTGAGAGGAAAAATAGAGTTGTGGGGTGAGTGTAAAACATTGTGAGCCATGTGTTAAGAGTTCGGGAAGGGTTTTACATCTCATATTGTAATCTCTATTTTTCATATAGTGGAAGATATCTCTCTCTCCCGTGGACGTACCCGAGTTTAGGGAACCACGTATTTTGGTTGTGTTCTCTCGTTGTGTGATTTTGTTTTTGTTGTTTGCGCTTCCGTTGCGGATGGGATTACCGGGCTTAATCCCAACAGAACTAACAAAGGCAGTGGAACTACCCATGTAATTTTGCTATATAGTATAACTAGAGGCAAATAGCACAAATCCTTGACACGACGGACGTGAGTTCCACACGATCGAGTAGTGAGGTCCGCACACCCGTATATTATATGTTCATGCACATGAATATTGTGTAAAGCATGCAGGAAGAGTTCCCATACAAGACCAAGGGTTATCTTTGTCAATTAGTTAATTGTCTACCTTCTGCTCCATGTATGTGGACTAGTAATTGCTCGTACCTTTTTAAACATAGTCTAAATGAAGTATCAAATTCCACTTTCCGAAGGTTTTTTTGTTGATACAACGGTTCTTTTTAACGTCATCTCACATGAGGTGAGTCCCGGATATGCGTATGATCTCACCTCATGCGAGAGGAGGTGAGATCAATCATAGATATTAAGTTAGTTGCATTCAGGGATAGCATCAGAGATATTAAGAATGTATAATCATACGGGATTTCAACTCGGATTTAATTTTTTAAACGTCCACTCACTCAAAAGTGACACCCCTATCGCACTTGTTTCAATAACTGACCTAGAAAAATAGAAAAGCAAAATAGTTCCAAGATTACATATATGATATATCCAATTAAGGAGTAGAGTTTAAAACTCTGTCTACCCAAAAGGCTCCAACAAAAAATGTACGATCTTTAATCCCAGACAGATCATGAAACTCTAAATCATCTAAACCAATAACTCAAGTTGTATTGAACAATAATTTTGTTCTCTTACCTATTAGTTAAAAAGAAAAAGAATCTGACGCAAAGAAGTACTATTGGCCGCAAAGAATTACTTCTGGCCACAAATAATTACTTATGGCCGCAAAATATTACTCCTGGCCGCATCGAATTACTCCTATCGCGAAGAATTACTCTTGGCCTCGAAAAATTACTCTTGGCCGCATTAAATTGCACCTGGCCGCATATAATTGGACTTGGCCGCAAAGAATTGCGAAACCATAAAGTAATTCGATGCGGCCAAAAGTATTTCGTAGCGGCCAAGTGCAATTCGATGCAGCCAAGAGCAATTTGATGCGACCAAGTGCAATTCGATGCGGCCAAGTGCAATTCATAGTGGCCAATAGTAATTCTTTGCGACCAAAAATAATTCTTTGCGGCCAAGTGCAATTTGATACGGCCAAAAGTAATTCGATACGGCCAAGTGCAATTCGATGTGGTTAAGTGCAATTCGATGCGGTTAAGTGCAATTCGATGCGGCCAAAAGTAATTCGATACGGCCAAGTGCAATTCGATGCGGTTAAGTGCAATTCGATGCGGCCAAAAGTAATTCTCGGCCAAGAGTAATTCTTTATGGCCACAAGTAAAACTATGGTGTAGGCCCTATAAAGGAACCAAGCTACTCGAACCCAACAAGAATTCGCTATAACAAACCAAGCTACTTGAGCTCAATACATCACGACTCATTAAAAATTTGCTTGAAATGCCTATTACTCCCTCCGTCCCTTTTTTAGAGTCCGGTATTCCATTTTGGGCTGTCCCTTAATAAGTGTCCATTTTGTAAAGTTAGTGGGTAAAAGTTGATGAATTTTCCATTTTGCCCTTAAAAGTAGATTCCATTTTGAAAAGTTAGTGAGTAAAAGTGTAACGATGATGGGTAAGTAGGAAAAGTGGAGGAAAAAGTTGATGTGAAAGGTATAATGATGATGTCTTGTTAATAAGTTAGAATTACGAAACAGGACACTTAAAAATGGACGAAGGGAGTATCATGTCATGACATGGCCGGTTCCGTTACAAATGTATTGCGTGGCCCAGGGGAGACTGAGAGTCATGTTTGTGATTCATGTCCGTGGAATTGAATTCCTTACTTTGGATAGACTGCCGCGTAAAACCTTACTACTGTGACCAAACAAATCGTCCTCAAGCATTCAAAGGCCCAAAAAAATGAGAATGGGAGATAGAGAGCAAAAATCAAATCCTCCAAAAAGACTCAACTCAAAGGTCTCATTCCTACCTTTGAAACCTAATTGGTAAAAGTAATAATAGGAAAATAGTTTCAGTAAAAAAAATACACATTCAAAGATTCGAAATTAGTCAAAGTGCACGTAAGCTAGGTGACCTATATCCGGTTATCAAAATATTATGAAGTCTCATGTGGCATAAATAAAATTCGTGCATAAGAAATTTTCATGCTCCGTCATCCAAACGAATTTAATTTCAGGCGGTAATTTTCTACTATATATACGTAGCTTTTAAATAGAGAACAACTTATTTACAGATGAGCCGTGAATATGTTTTACGGAGCTCAATCTCGCGCGTCCAAAAGTGTTTTGGCCGATCTGGATTAAAAATAAACTATTACCGGTCAGAGATATTTATTACCGGTCAAAGTTTAAAAACATATCTCAACCATTGATTGTCGAGACGGACGGATGAGATTGCGCCTCCGTGAATAAGTTATTCTATTTTAAATATCACTTGTGGTTCGAATTTCGAAGTTGGCATCGAAATAGAAACCTTTGACCTATAGCCCTTTTACTTTCTCAAATTTTCATTTGAGAGAGATGCTTACATTTTTTTTAATTCTCTCCTCTAATCCCGGCATGAATGACATGCCTTTAACCAAATCGAAGAGGGCATTAGTGGATGTGAGTGGCTCCGAACAACTCTGACCGTCAAACTAAAAAAAAGATTCTTACATCTTTTGTCTCCTGCTTTACATGCTTGCATACGTAATGCTCAAGGAATGACGTGTTCACAAAGGTTGAAAATTGAATGTTTCCAAATTAAATTACTGTAAAAATTTCTTCATCAACGACCCATTGAATTTTCTAAACCGCTTATTAAACACCCAAGCATCACGTTAACAGTCAAAATCCCTCCAAGATAGACACCACGAAAACTTCAACTTCTTGCTTATAAATAGCCCCAAACTCCCTCCCAGTATTCTTCATAATCTATATACCAAAATCAGCTCTTTAATTGCTTTCTCCAATTACTATAGCAAAATGAGAACTATAAACGTTGCCTTAGCCATTTTAGCTCTACTTTTTCTTCTAACCATATTCAAACCACATGAAGCAGCTAGAATCTTGCATGAACAAGAAGAAGAGTTGATGAAGAGTGAGAGTTTGCTTTTACAGTCACTGGATCATACCCCTGTGGACCCCTCGCATCCAAGTCCCGACACCCACATCCCGGCCAGCACCCTCGGTCAGAAAGGCTTTGTCGTGCAAAGGACTCCAGTGACCCCCTCGCATCCAAGTCCCGGCACCCACACCCCCGCCAGCACCCTCGGCCAGAAAGGCTTTGCCGTGCAAAGGACTCCAGTGACCCCCTCGCATCCAAGTCCCGGCACCCACATCCCCGCCAGCACCCTCGGCCAGAAAGGCTTTGCCGTGCAAAGGACTCCAGTGACCCCCTCGCATCCAAGTCCCGGCACCCACACCCCCGCCAGCACCCTCGGCCAGAAAGGCTTTGCCGTGCAAAGGACTCCAGTGACCCCCTCGCATCCAAGTCCCGGCACCCACATCCCCGCCAGCACCCTCGGCCAGAAAGGCTTTGCTGTGCAAAGGACTCCAGTGAACCCCTCGCATCGAAGTCCTGACACCCACATCCAAGCCAGCACCCTCAGCCAAAAAGGTTTTGCCCTGCAAAGGACTCTTGTGACCCCTTTGTATCCAAGTCCCGACACCCACTTCCCCGCCAGCACCCTCAGCCAGAAAGACTTTGCCTGTCATGCGATGCCATTGCCGCCTCTGGTTTACCCACAACACATGGTTCAATTTGGTGTGGCCACAAATTAATTGTTCAAAAACCCTACCCAAGGCATTGACAATGTTGCAAGAGATACATTTACCTGACTGGTGCAAGTCAATAAATTGTAGGCTTTTTAGTATTTCAGTCCATTCATTATACTACTATGTTGTTGTGTGTATACATACATAGTGCTCTGATGTAGAACATGGACAGGGCAAGAAGATATGCTTCTGATTTGTGTTTTGGTTATGTTGATAAGGAAAAAATAAAATGAGCGAGCTGATGATTTCACAAGTCTTTGTTTCTTACTGCATGTATTCTACTTCTAGTTGTTACTTTTCTTTTGTATTTGTTGGATTTCATGGAGGGTTCTAACTTAAAACCAATTGACAGTAGGTGGAGTAACTTCTAGACTATATACTAACCAAACTTGGGTGGCTTAGGTGAGTGATGTGGGATAAAATCTAATAGTATTGAATCAAGATTATAGAGCAAATTACATCGTAGTCTTTTGAATATTATATTTGTGTTTTGTATCGATGATTCTGCGCTTCAGATGAAATTATCTACGAGGCTATGAGATGAACGGATCAGATCATTACTAATTATCCAGAATAAGGGCAAATTTAAGAGTTTAGAGGAGTATGGAGGATTAGAGTATGACGAGGAGCTTACCCCCATATTGTGAGGCTGCGAATCCTTGTAATTTTGTTATTATCTACACAATTTCTAGTAATCTTTGTAGTCATTCATGTTACCACCACTTTCAGCCCGTAGATCATTAATGTGTTATTATTTTTATTATTATCATTGTTATTACAAGTAGTAGAAGAATATTTTGTTATTATCTACGCAATTTCTAGTAATCTTTGTAGTCATTCATGTTACCACCACTTTCAGCCCGTAGATCATTAGTGTGTTATTATTTTTATTATTATCATTGTTATTACAAGTAGTAGAAGAATACAAATACCTGAATTATATAAAAACATAAGTCCACGGTCATATTGTAGTTCATTAAGGGAACAATTTACTAAACAAATCAAGGGAACAAATAATCAATCTCTATTTTTTGCAAGAGAATGGCTGCTCAATGACGGAAGGGAGTGTATTTTTTGTTTTATTTCGTTCTTATCCGGATTTAGTTCGGTTTCTATCCGGATTTAATCCGGTGGTTTGTTCGTCATGTACTTGGTATCAGTTTTATTTTCTACGAACCTGATCTCGCTAGGCGAATTTGAAATAGGGCTGCACATACTGTGCCTTGATTGCCCTCGCTAATGGTTTGTCCGGTCTGTGGACACCCATTTGTCCCGTGGGGTTCCTCTCTGTTGTATAGGCTTTCGTCTCACCGTTGAATACAACTTTTCACATTTGTAAAAAAAAAAATCTATATTTTTTACAAGAATTGACTCTCTGACCTCCACTGTAGAAGTGTACAAAGGTGGCACCTAAGCTAACTCTAAGTTTGTTCGACCATTACTAGTTAGATGCCTAGTCTAGTTGGGAAAGAAAAGAGTAGAAAAGTAATTAAGCCAATTTTAACTAAGACAATTAACTCTACAATTAGTCCTGTGGATGATTTTTCTAAGAAAAAGAATATTTACAGTAGTTACCTTATAAAGTCAATTTTGCCAAGGTTTGTGCAAGTTTTGTAGAGGTAGGAATGCGTTTACTCTGTTCTAACTTCTAAGCCTTCTTGTTTGAATTACTACTATTTTCTAAAACTTACTCCCTCCGTCCTATATTCTTGGCCATGTTTACTATTTAGGAGCTCTAAAAAAATTGGTTATATCTTTTAATTTATAATATATATTTTTATATTAAATATGAATCTTGTTTGATAGATCTCAAATAATTTTATTATTTAAAGTTTTCGAAATCGTAAAAAAACATTATAGATTGTGGGATATAGACAATTGTTTAAGTGGCACAAAAAGTGAAACATAACAAAAAATATGAGACGGAGGGAGTACTATTTTAAATATTTTTCATCAAATAGAATCCAATTCCACAGATAATACTTCACGCCAGAGACTCGTGCATTACCCCTCAAGTCCCGACAGGGCTTAGATAATGCATGCATTTGCGTGGCAATCAGACTTTGCACCCAAAAAAAAAAACTTTACACGCATATATACTCTGCAAGACTTCAAAGGTCAAACATTCAAAATCAAAAAAAGAATATGAAAAATTTTGAAAGAAGATCAACCATTCAACAAGATTCAACCCCTTGTAACAGGGGCCGACGAAGGGGTGGAGTGGGTGAATCGATAAATGCTGGACACCAGGTTAGGCAAGGCATGACACGATATATATTTATCACCTAGGCGAGATGTTGCTGACTTGTTTGTTTAGTAGGATGATCATGACTGGCAAATGTTTATGTAGGGCTGGTAAAGAACTTTCGTGCACAAATATTGGAAATCCGAACACATCTTTTAAGCTCAACACAGTATCTATCAAAGCTCATTTGAGATTGATACTGGAATCACAAAGAAGTCGAAGCACATTTATGCAGATAATACTTGGGGCCGGCTGATAAATTTTTATGCAGAAAGACTATCAAATATCAATCACCCAAGAACTTCCATACATACAACGAATCGGCCGTGCATTCAATTTTGGTGTAGGAAAACACCAAGCTACTCGAGCTCAATAAAAATTCTCTATAACGAACCAAGCTACTTGGGCTCAATACATCATGGCTCGTTAAAAATTTGTTTGAAATTCGTTAAGGTTTCAAACCAAATTCCTATTATCATTTCCATGACTTGTGTTCTGTTAAAAAATCTTCCCCCTTGTATTGCGTGCCCTACAGGAGACTGAGAGTCATGTGAGACTCATATCCGTGGAATTGAATTCCCTACTTTGGATAGACTGCCGCGTTAAACCTTGGTAAGCATAAAATCAAATCCTCCAACAAGACTCAACTCATAGGTCTCATTCCTACGTTTGAAACTTAATTGGTAAAAGTAAAACTATCTCAGGTAGGGAGGATTCACGTTAGTCGAGGTGCAGTAAGCTGATCCGTATTCGGTTATCTAAATATATACTTTCCGCTAAGGAAAATAAGTATTTATTTTTTGAATTAAATGTGATGTATTGTGAGAGAATGACATGTGTCTCGTAAAGCATAAAATAATTACATAAAAAATAAGAACCTTAGCAAAACGGGGCCTTATTCAAAATTTCAAAATTAGTTGAGGCGCATGTAAGCTGACCTGGATGCGGCTATCAAAATATTATGAAATCTCATGTGGCATAAATAAATTCTGTGTAAAAGAAATTTTCATGCTCCATCATCCAAAAGAATTTAATTTCAGGTGGTAATTTTCTACTATAGCTTTTAAATGGATGTTGATTTTGGCGCTCCATTTTTGTACGCATACGCTCCACTTTTAACGTGAAGTTACTAGTAAGTTCATGTACAAAGTGGAGCGTCTGCATACAAAAGTGGAGCTCAAAAATCAATTTCCATTTTAAATATCATCATCACTTGCAGTTCGAATTTCAATATTGGAATCGAAATAGAAACCTTTGACCTAGCCCTCTTACTTTCACAAATTTACATTGTGAGAGAGATGCTTACTTTTTATTTTTTCAATCATCTCCCCTAATCACTACATGGATGTTCTATATTTAACCGGATCGGAGAGGAGATTAATGAGTCGATGTGCGCGGGCCCGAACACTCATGACCATCGAACTAAAAAAAAGAGTCATACATTTTCTGTCTCCTGCTTTACATGGCTTACATGCTTGCATGCCGTCATGTTCAAGGAATGACGTGTTCACAAAGGTTGAAAATTGAATGTTTCCAAATTAAACTACTGTAAAATTTTCTTCATCAACGACCCATTCAATTTTCTAAACACCCCATCACCACGTTAACAGTAAAAATCCCTTCAAAATAGACACCACGAAAACTTCAACTTCTTGCATATAAATAGATCCAACTCCCTCCCAGTACTTTTCATAATCTACCAACATCAGCAGCGCTTTAATTGCTTTCTCCAATTACTATACCAAAATGAGAACTATAAACGTTGCCTTAGCCATTTTAGCTCTACTTTTTCTTCTAACCATATTCAAACCAGATGAAGCAGCTAGAATCTTGCATGAACAAGAAGAAGAGTAGATGAAGTGTGAGAGTTTGCTTTTACAGTCTCTGGCTCATACCCCTGTGGACCCCTCGCATCCAGATCCCGGGACCCACATCCCCGCCAGCACCCTCGGCCAGAAAGACTTTGCCCTGCAAAGGGCTCCTGTGACCCCCTCGCATCCAAGTCCTGACACCCACATCCCTGCCAGCACCCTCGGCCAGAAAGGCTTTGCTGTGCAAAGTACTCCAGTGACCCCCTCGCATCCAAGTCCCGACACCCACATCCCCGCCAGCACCCTCGGCCAGAAAGGCTTTGCTGTGCAAAGTACTCCAGTGACTCCCTCGCATCCAAGTCTCGACACCCACATCCCCGCCAGCACCCTCGGCCAGAAAGGCTTTGCCCTGCAAAGGGCTCCAGTGACCCCCTCGCATCCAAGTCCCGACACCCACACCCCCGCCAACACCCTCGGCCAGAAGGGCTTTGCCGGCCAGGCGATGCCGTTGCCGCCTCCAGTGTACCCACAACACATGGTTCAATTTGGTGTGGCCACCAATTAATTGTACACAAAACCCATCCAAAACCAATGTTACAAGAGATTCGTTTACTTTAGAAGTCAGAGAATTCAACTGTGATTATTGACTAGAATAAGACTGGTGCAAGTCAAAATTGTAGGCTTTAGTATTTCACTCCATTCATTATACCTCTATTTGTTGTGTGTATAAATACATAGAGCTCTGATGTAGAACATGGACAGGGCAACAAGATATGCTTCTGGTTTGTGTTTTGGCTATGTTGATTAGCAAAGAATAATAAGAGCAAACTAATGATTTCCCAAGTTTTTGTTTCCTATATTGTATTCTAGTTGTTACTTTTCTTTTGTATTTCTTAGATTTCTTGGAGGGTTCCAACTTAAAACCAATTGGCAATAAGTGGGTTCAAAATCTTGCCTAGGGCCTCAAGAATCTAAGGGCCGGGCTTGGCCATAAAGGCTTTACCAGTCAGGCAATGCCGTTGCCGGCCCCTCTGGCGTACCCGCAACACACGGTTCAATTTGGTGTGGCCGGCCAACGATTAATTGTACACAAACTCCATCCAAAACCAATGTTACAGGGGATGCATTTACCTTAGAAGTCAGAAAATTCAACTGTGATCGTGACTAGAATAAGACCGGTGCAAGTCGAAATTGTTGGCTTTAGTATTTACTCCATTCATTATACTTCTATTTGTTGTGTGTATATATGTAGAACATGGACAGGGCAAGAAGATATGCTTCTCGTTTGTGTTTTGGTTATGTTGACGGAAAAGTCTACAATATACACCCCTTAAAAGAGTACCATATGCACATGTTTTATGGTTCATTCACAACATTTTAGTGTGTTTCGTAACATTTTCATTATGATTCATAATATTTTGTTGTATCTCGTAACCTTTATACGATTTGTAACTTTTTAGCAGTACGATTCGTAACATTTTCTCTAAAATTCATAATATTTTGGGGGTGCATATGATACATACCCAAATAAGAAGTGTGTGTTATAGTTTTTCCCTATGTTGACAAGGATAAACAGAAAAGAGCAAATTGATTTCCCAAGTCTTTGTTTCTTGCTGTATTGTAGTTGCATGTCACTTTTCTTTTGTATTGAATCAAGATTCAAGAGCAAATTACATTGTGTTCTTTTAAAATACTTGGGGTGTTTTTTTTCCGATAATTGTATACTTCGAACGTTATCTACGATTGAGGCCTATGAAATGAACAAGAAGAATCATTGTCGGGATAAGGGCAACAATTAAGAGTTTGGAGTGGTGTGGAGGATAAGAGTATGGAGAGAAGCTTGCCCCTATGTTGTGAGTAGGGGTGACAAATGGGCGGGTTTGGGCCAAAATGGATAAGTTGCAAATGGGTTGGGTCTTTAATGGGTCATTACCCATTTAGAACCCATTAATTATGAGTTCAATTACCCATACCCAACCCGGCCCATTTATTTGAAATGAAACCCGACCCGCCCATTAACCCAATTACATACTATGTACTAAAATTTAAAATGATTAAAATACCAATTTACACTAAAATGACCATATTACCCCGATAAATCTAAATGACTAAAATACCCCATATATACTAAAATTACCATACAGACAGGCATGTAGACAATATTTCATTGCGTTTTTATTCTCTTTTCCATTTTCTGGTTCTTTCAACTATTGACAAAATTGTTCTACTTTTTGTTTTTTTGTGTGTTTTTTTAGATACAAATGGAGAGAGAGAGAGATGGGTTCATCCAAATCTTTCACCCCAATCCACTTACGACAGACCACCACCACCACCCGCAACGGGGCGGCGACATTCTCTCGCCAGGTGTCCGCTCTCCCCGAAGTTATAACACCCACCACCGTTGTTACTATCACGGCGTCTATTACCGTTGTTTGGGGTCTTGTTGTCGAGGGGAGATCCGTCGGGACAGGTGACGTGGACGGCCTTGGTGCATTATTGTTCCAGGGTGATGTGGAACTCGACGAGCTGACCGATGCGGAGGGTGCGGAAGCCTTTTGGATTGGATGGAGGAGTGGTGGACGAAGAGGTCCTCGCCACCGTGGTCGGGGGTGATGAAGCCGTAGCCCTTGTGATCGTGGAACCACTTCACGGTGCCTCGTGATTTAATCTCTTCTTCCGCCATTGTTAAAAAGATTTTTTTTATGGGTTATATGCATGACTTATTGGGTCATTTAAGTGGACCCATTAAGACCCAATTAAAACTCAATTAATAAATGGGTTAGATGGGTTAGACCCATTCTGACCCAATTAATAAATGGGCTGGGTTAGGTTTATTTTCTAGAGAGTAGATTTGGGTTTCTTAATGGGTTTGGGTTCAATTTGCCACCCCTAATTGTGAGAGACTGTGAATCCTTATAAATTTTTGTTATCCCTGAAATTTCTAGTAATCCTTGTAGTCATTGTTATCGCCGCTCTCGGCCTGTAGATCATTACTTAGTTTTCTTTTTATTACAAGAAGTAGAAGAATACAAGTATCTGAACGGGACACAAGCCTACAATCATATTAATTCCAACTGATAGTGCATTAAGGAAACAAATAACTGAACAAATGAACCACATCCGTGGAGCTAGTTTTGATTCTTTTCTTATGTTCTTTTCGGATATTCGTCTGCTGCTGTTTTTTGCTGTTAGCTTGCTATGTGTTTTTGCTGCGGTTTGGATTTCGTTTACTTCTTCGCCTGGTTTTGCCTTGCTGGGTTTTTGGTTGTTGTTTTTGTTGGTTAGAGGTAGTTTGTTGTTGTTTTCCTAGTGTTTCACTCCCTTTTTTTGTTGTAGAGGTTGGGTGGCTGGTTTCAGTTTTTAGTTTTTTTTTTGTCTCATTTGTGTGATGGCTATTCCTTTTCGTTGGTGTGGCCGTGTCTGAGGAGTTTCTTTTTCTTTGTTGGTTTCTTGCCAACGTTTTTCTTTGGGTCTCGGGTAGCTTTTGTTTGCCCTTACCCCTTGAATCTTTGTAATCTTTTCAAAAATTAATAAAATTTCTTTTGCCGAGAAAAAAAAATGAACCACATCCGGGGAAGCAATTAATCAATCTCTACTTGGCAAAATTTGACCCCCGGACCTCCCCAATGAAAATTTACAAGAATGACCAACAGCTAGAACTCCAGTTGGTTAGACCATTACTAATTACATGCCTTCTCGTGTTGGGAAACAAAAGATTAGAAAAGTAGAACTATGGAGAACTAACAAAGGCAGTGGAAGCATAATTTTGCTATAACTAGGCACACTAGCACAAACACTTGACACGATGTACGTGAGTTCCACATGAGCAGTGAGGTCTGCACATTTTTTCAGCATTTAATAAGTTATTGTTGAGTGAACCATTTCCTAAAATATTGAATATGCGTTCATGCACATGAATCTATACTATATAGTATTGCAGGAGGTGTTTTTATGAGAAGCTTTCTAAGTGCGACAAGTGGCGTAATAAAAAAAAGTCTAATTAGATTTATATATTCATAGTTTTATATCTAATTAGTTTAAACAAGAAGATATCTAAGAATTCGAAAAAAAAAAAAACCCTATTAACTAGCTAGGGATCAATAAAATCTTAATTTCTCTATTAACCTACTCCTATATTACAGTAAAGAATGAAACGCCCCAACCACCACTACTCATTTTGATCCACAAGCAACACCATATGACTCAAAATGTTTAAATCTAAGGTACTAGTAGTAACTCACATGGTTTGTTACATACTCAAGATCATCCATGTTTTTGTGATCGCTCTGATGCCATTTGTAACACCCCAAGCAGACCACTGACCCAGTACCTTAATTTTGATCCACAAGCCGCAGCACATGGCCTAAAATACTTAAGCTCAAAGTACTAGTAGTAGCCCACATGATTTGTTATATATATACTCAAGATCATCCATGTATCCGATGTGGGACGAGGTGTTACGAAACATAAGCTATTAAATTCTTTTTTCTTTAAAATTGCTGTGTATACCATGGGTTGATGCTAGTATTGTGTAAAGCAAGAAGATTTCCCATACAATACCAAGTGTTATCGTTGCCAATTAGTTGTCTACCTTCTGCTCCATGTATTTGGATTAGAGTGCTGATGTTCATGATTTGTATTGTTTTGGAAATGAGCCTGTGAAACCAGAGTTGTGATGGAAATTTCATAAGTTTCTGATACGTTTTTAATTTCTTCCATGCATGCAAGTGAAACGGACGCCAAGTTATAATTTTCTATTTCTCTGTCTCTCTCTATCCCTGTCCTTATCGCCACTACCTCCAAGTCTTGTGTGCATGACAGCATATGAGCACATTTTGTACAGCAGAAGTCTCAGCTGTTTGGTGATCCAATTTCCATGATCTTTGTACTACTATATCGCAGGTACGTACGACATCGATTCAAACCGTTGGTGGAAGGAGACAAGTGTACCGAGAAAAGGCCTTGATGATTCCTCAGTCACTGGACCGGGAATTGTACTTGATGAACGTTGTACGTGCAGTGGATTTAAGTTTTAACAGAGACCAGAAAGGCCACGGCAGAATAAGAAGGCGGCCGGCATCACTGTTCATACAGATATGCATGTAGCAGTGCTTATGTGCACCATCTGAGTGTAGACTCAATATGATTTCTCTGGTACTGCGTGCATTGCAGTCATTTTTACCTGAATGATTTCTTTGTTCATTTGTAGCATTGGTTCTGCTATTACCTTGTTTGCATATGTCAGGGTATATAGCTTGATGTAGACGATTTTTCATTTGTATAGCTTTTTTTTTATAACGGCAAAATATTATTAGAGAATTTTGATAAAGGGTATATCAAGTGGGGATAGGGGAGGGGCAATCAACTAATGGTTGATACCAAAACGGACTAAGGCCAAACTCCAAAAAAACGGGCCAAGTCCGAACATCTAAGGGCCATAAATGCCTAGATCTGGAAAAAAAAGCCCAAAAAACAAAACAGTACTGCAAATGGGCTTCACCCAAAATGGGAACACCACGCCATCCGCCCTGCAACACGGTATCGATCAAAGCTTGTTTGAGATACTGGAATCACAAAGAAGTCAAAGCTCGTTTATGAAAACAATATATACTCGGGGCTGATAAACTTTTATGCAGAAATTAAAGATTATCAAATAGTATCAATTACCCGATCAAGCACTTCCATACTTCAAACCAGTGCATTCAATTTTGGTGAAGGCCTAGTAACGAACCAAGCTACTCGAGCTCAATAAAAATTCGTTATAACAAACCAAGCTACTTGGGCTCAATACATCATGACTCGTTAAAAATTTGCTGAAATTCGTTAAGATTTCAAACAAAATTCCTATTATCATTTCATGACATGCGCTCTGTTAAAAGAATCTTCCCCCTTGTATTGCGTGCCCACGAGAGAGACTAAGAGTCATGTGACATGTCCGTGGAATTGAATTCCTTACTTTGGACAGACTGTGACCAAACGAAAGTGCTATGTACAAAGAAATATTATTCGGAATACACTATTTATGACCGGTCATAAAAAACCGATGTATTTATGACCGGTCATAAATAATGTATTCCGAGTCATTTCCGAATAAAATTTCTTTGTACGTAACATGCCCCGTCGGCGTCATGACCAAATCGTCCTCAAGCATTCAAATTAAGGCCGAAAAAAATGAGGATGGGGAGATATAAAGAGAGCAAAAATCAAATACTCAAACAAGACTCAACTCATACGTTTCGTACCTTTGAAACCTTGGTAAAAGTAATACTCTCTCAGTTAGAGAGGATTTCACATTAGGAAAAGAGTTTCATTGAAAAAATAAATATCCAGAGTCCCGACGTTAGTCGAGGTGCACGTAAGCTGGCCCGTAGTCGGTTATCAAAATATTATGAAGTCTCATGTGGCATAAATAAATTCGTGTATAAGAAATTTTCATGCTCCGTCGTTCAAAAAAATTTAATTTTAGGTGGTCATTTTCAACTATATAGCATTTAAATATCATTTCGAAATTGGAATCAAAATAGAAACCTTTGACCTAGCCTTTTTACTTTCTCAAATTTTCAATGTGACAGGGGCGCTTACAATTTTTTTAATCCTCTCCTGTAATCCCAGCATGAATGACATGTCTTTAATCGGATCAGAGAGTGAATTAGTGGATGTGCACGACCCCAAACACCCCTGACCGTGGAACTAAAAAGAAAGATTCTTACATACTCTGTCTCCTGCTTTACATACTTGCATGAGTCATGTTCAAAGAATGACATGTTCCCAAAGGTTGAAAATTGAATGTTTCCAAATTAAATTAAAAACTTCATCAATGACCCATTGAATTTTCTAAACTGCTTTTCTTTTCTTTTTTGCCAAAACGATAACATGTGATATTATAGATAAATAGTACATCAACAGGAAACTCCATCCCTAAACAAAAGATCAAGAAACCAAACAGGAGGGGACTCAGTCCAAAAACTACAGAAGCACCCAAAGCACCATGTTAATAGTAAAATCCCTTCAAAATAGACACCAGAAAAACTTAAACTTCTTGCATATAAATAGCCCCCACTCCCTCCAAGTACTCTTCATAATCTACCAACATGGGCTCTTTAATTGCTTTCTCCAATTACTATAGCAAAATGAGAACTATAAACGTTGCCTAAGCCATTTTAGCTGTACTTTTTCTTCTAACCATATTCAAACC
Organism: Rhododendron henanense subsp. lingbaoense; assembly: GCA_020567845.1. Classification (NCBI taxonomy): domain Eukaryota; kingdom Viridiplantae; phylum Streptophyta; class Magnoliopsida; order Ericales; family Ericaceae; genus Rhododendron; species Rhododendron henanense. The sequence goes on along the minus strand of CM036312.1, from coordinate 3,066,280 downwards.
ACATGAAGCAGCTAGAATCTTGGATGATGAAGAAGAGGAGTTGATGAAGAGTGAGTGTTTGCTTTTACAGTCTCTGGCTAGGGTTCATGTGACCCCCTCGCATCCAAGTCCCGACACCCACATCCCCGCCAGCACCCTCGGCCAAAAAGGCTTTGCCAGCCATGCAATGTTGTTGCCGCCTCCGATGTACCCACAACACACGGTTCAATTTGGTGTGGCCACAAATTAATTGTCCAAAAAACCCACCCAAAGGGCATTGACAATGTTGCAAGCAGTGGCGGAGGGAGCATGGGACGAGCGGGGGCACGCGCCCCCACTCGATTTTTTTTTTAAATTTACGATTTTAAAATGTATATTTTGTATTTTTTCTAGTTAATTGTGTTTCATAAATCTACTTTTAATCTTTCTACGACATGTCGAATATCATTTCATTCTCAATTTTTTGTTTCACATTTTTGAACATGGTCATTACACTAGCGAAATGAGATGTCTAATGTGAAAAATAGCAGTCACTTTCTAATTGGAACTCTCTAATGCATAATGTCCAAAATTCAAAAATGCCTAAACCATGGGCTATACGTTTTATACTTTAGCAATTATTAATAATGGGAGCAATATTGCTAAATATTGCATAGTGAATTGCTCTTAGACTTTATACGCTGAGACAATTCAAGCAATTCGACTGTTTTTATATTCTTTATAGATTACTATATTAATAAATATGTTAGGTTTTTTAATTCTTAGCACAAACGTTTTAACGTTGCTTAGTAAGCAATTTTTTGGTTGAAATGTGTTTAAAAAATGCCCCCACTTACATAGATTTCTGGCTACGCCACTGGTTGCAAGAGATACATTTACCTCAGAAGCCAGAAAATTCTAATGTGATTATTGACCAGAATACGACTGGTGCTAGTCAAAATTGTAGGCTTTAGTATTTCACCCCATTCATTATACTTCTATTTGTTGTGTGTACAAATACATAGAGCTCTGATGTAGAACATGGACAGTGCAAGAAGATATGCTTCTGGTTTGTGTTATGGTTATGTTGACAAGGAAAGAGCAAATTTATTCCCCAAGTCTTTGTTTCTTGCTGTATTGTAGTTGCATATATGTCACTTTTCTTTTGTATTGAATCAAGATTCAAGAGCAAATTACATTGTGTTCTTTTGAAATACCTGGGGTGTTTTTTGAATCAATAATCGTATGCTTCAACCATTATCAACGAGGCCTATGAAATGAACGGGAAGAATCATTGCCGAGATAATGGCAAAAATTAAGAGTTAGGAGTGGTATGGAGGATGAGAGTATGGAGAGGAGCTTACCCCTATGTTGTGAGAGATGGTATCTCAGAAATTTCTAGTAATCCTTCTAGCCATTGTTATTGCCGCTCTCAACCCATAAATCATTACCTGGTTTTCATTTTCTATTACAAGCGGTAAAAGAATACAAGTAACTGAATTACATCAAACCCTATAAGCATATTAAGCCCAACTAATAGCCCATTAAGAAAACAAATAACTAAACAAAAAAAACCACATTGGCGGAACAAATAATCAATCTCTACTTTTGACAAATTTGACCCCTTAACCTTCCCAATAAAAGTATACAAGAGTGACCAACTGAGTTTGGTTAGACCATGACTAATTAGATGCCTTGTCGTGTTGGGAAAGAAAAGATTAGGAAAGTAAAACTATGGAGAACTTGTTGGGTTTTTGCTATGTGAAAAATTAAGGGAAAAGCAAGAAAGAAAAGTCGGTGGTTTTTTCCCTTGGGCAAAGGAAAAGATTTGGACCGTTGGTCATTGTATGCCATGGTTGGGAAAGTGGGTTGGCATGGAGCATTAAATGTGGTGATGAGCTCTAGAATATCCTCGGCAATTCTAGAGGCTTTTGCTGCCATGTATTTAAGGGATTTGTGCCGTGTGTGAAGGGTGGAGAGAGAACAGAGAAGGCAGAAGGATTGGGAGCCCCTTTGGGGGTCTCCCCTACCGCGTGGAGAGAGAACAGAGAAGGCAGAAGGATTGGGAGCCCCTTTGGGGGTCTCCCCTACCGCGTGAAAGGTTTTGTGTGAGAGAGAGAATAGTTGAGAGGAAAAATAGAGTTGTGGGGTGAGTGTAAAACATTGTGAGCCATGTGTTAAGAGTTCGGGAAGGGTTTTACATCTCATATTGTAATCTCTATTTTTCATATAGTGGAAGATATCTCTCTCTTCCGTGGACGTACCCGAGTTTAGGGAACCACGTATTTTGGTTGTGTTCTCTCGTTGTGTGATTTTGTTTTTGTTGTTTGCGCTTCCGTTGCGGATGGGATTACCGGGCTTAATCCCAACAGAACTAACAAAGGCAGTGGAACTACCCATGTAATTTTGCTATATAGTATAACTAGAGGCAAATAGCACAAATCCTTGACACGACGGACGTGAGTTCCACACGATCGAGTAGTGAGGTCCGCACACCCGTATATTATATGTTCATGCACATGAATATTGTGTAAAGCATGCAGGAAGAGTTCCCATACAAGACCAAGGGTTATCTTTGTCAATTAGTTAATTGTCTACCTTCTGCTCCATGTATGTGGACTAGTAATTGCTCGTACCTTTTTAAACATAGTCTAAATAAAGTATCAAATTCCACTTTCCGAAGGTTTTTTTGTCGATACAACGGTTCTTTTTAACGTCATCTCACATGAGGTGAGTCCCGGATATGCGTATGATCTCACCTCATGCGAGAGGAGGTGAGATCGATCATAGATATTAAGTTAGTTGCATTCAGGGATAGCATCAGAGATATTAAGAATGTATAATCATACGGGATTTCAACTCGGATTTAATTTTTTAAACGTCCACTCACTCAAAAGTGACACCCCTATCGCACTTGTTTCAATAACTGACCTAGAAAAATAGAAAAGCAAAATAGTTCCAAGATTACATATATGATATATCTAATTAAGGAGTAGAGTTTAAAACTCTGTCTACCCAAAAGGCTCCAACAAAAAATGTACGATCTTTAATCCCAGACAGATCATGAAACTCTAAATCATCTAAACCAATAACTCAAGTTGTATTGAACAACAATTTTGTTCTCTTACCTATTAGTTAAAAAGAAAAAGAATCTGACGCAAAGAAGTACTATTGGCCGCAAAGAATTACTCCTGGCCACAAATAATTACTTATGGCCGCAAAATATTACTCCTGGCCGCATCGAATTACTCCTACCGCGAAGAATTACTCTTGGCCTCGAAAAATTACTCTTGGCCGCATTAAATTGCACCTGGCCGCATATAATTGGACTTGGCCGCAAAGAATTGCGAAACCATAAAGTAATTCGATGCGGCCAAAAGTATTTCGTAGCGGCCAAGTGCAATTCGATGCAGCCAAGAGCAATTTGATGCGACCAAGTGCAATTCGATGCGGCCAAGTGCAATTCATAGTGGCCAATAGTAATTCTTTGCGACCAAAAATAATTCTTTGCGGCCAAGTGCAATTTGATACGGCCAAAAGTAATTCGATACGGCCAAGTGCAATTCGATGCGGTTAAGTGCAATTCGATGCGGTTAAGTGCAATTCGATGCGGCCAAAAGTAATTCGATACGGCCAAGTGCAATTCGATGCGGTTAAGTGCAATTCGATGCGGCCAAAAGTAATTCTCGGCCAAGAGTAATTCTTTATGGCCACAAGTAAAACTATGGTGTAGGCCCTATAAAGGAACCAAGCTACTCGAACCCAACAAGAATTCGCTATAACAAACCAAGCTACTTGAGCTCAATACATCACGACTCATTAAAAATTTGCTTGAAATGCCTATTACTCCCTCCGTCCCTTTTTTAGAGTCCGGTATTCCATTTTGGGCTGTCCCTTAATAAATGTCCATTTTGTAAAGTTAGTGGGTAAAAGTTGATGAATTTTCCATTTTGCCCTTAAAAGTAGATTCCATTTTGAAAAGTTAGTGAGTAAAAGTGTAACGATGATGGGTAAGTAGGAAAAGTGGAGGAAAAAGTTGATGTGAAAGGTATAATGATGATGTCTTGTTAATAAGTTAGAATTACGAAACAGGACACTTAAAAATGGACGAAGGGAGTATCATGTCATGACATGGCCGGTTCCGTTACAAATGTATTGCGTGGCCCAGGGGAGACTGAGAGTCATGTTTGTGATTCATGTCCGTGGAATTGAATTCCTTACTTTGGATAGACTGCCGCGTAAAACCTTACTACTGTGACCAAACAAATCGTCCTCAAGCATTCAAAGGCCCAAAAAAATGAGAATGGGAGATAGAGAGCAAAAATCAAATCCTCCAAAAAGACTCAACTCAAAGGTCTCATTCCTACCTTTGAAACCTAATTGGTAAAAGTAATAATAGGAAAATAGTTTCAGTAAAAAAAATACACATTCAAAGATTCGAAATTAGTCAAAGTGCACGTAAGCTAGGTGACCTATATCCGGTTATCAAAATATTATGAAGTCTCATGTGGCATAAATAAAATTCGTGCATAAGAAATTTTCATGCTCCGTCATCCAAACGAATTTAATTTCAGGCGGTAATTTTCTACTATATATACGTAGCTTTTAAATAGAGAACAACTTATTTACAGATGAGCCGTGAATATGTTTTACGGAGCTCAATCTCGCGCGTCCAAAAGTGTTTTGGCCGATCTGGATTAAAAATAAACTATTACCGGTCAGAGATATTTATTACCGGTCAAAGTTTAAAAACATATCTCAACCATTGATTGTCGAGACGGACGGATGAGATTGCGCCTCCGTGAATAAGTTATTCTATTTTAAATATCACTTGTGGTTCGAATTTCGAAGTTGGAATCGAAATAGAAACCTTTGACCTATAGCCCTTTTACTTTCTCAAATTTTCATTTGAGAGAGATGCTTACATTTTTTTTAATCCTCTCCTCTAATCCCGGCATGAATGACATGCCTTTAACCAAATCGAAGAGGGCATTACTGGATGTGAGTGGCTCCGAACAACTCTGACCGTCAAACTAAAAAAAAGATTCTTACATCTTTTGTCTCCTGCTTTACATGCTTGCATACGTAATGCTCAAGGAATGACGTGTTCACAAAGGTTGAAAATTGAATGTTTCCAAATTAAATTACTGTAAAAATTTCTTCATCAACGACCCATTGAATTTTCTAAACCGCTTATTAAACACCCAAGCATCACGTTAACAGTCAAAATCCCTCCAAGATAGACACCACGAAAACTTCAACTTCTTGCTTATAAATAGCCCCAAACTCCCTCCCAGTATTCTTCATAATCTATATACCAAAATCAGCTCTTTAATTGCTTTCTCCAATTACTATAGCAAAATGAGAACTATAAACGTTGCCTTAGCCATTTTAGCTCTACTTTTTCTTCTAACCATATTCAAACCACATGAAGCAGCTAGAATCTTGCATGAACAAGAAGAAGAGTTGATGAAGAGTGAGAGTTTGCTTTTACAGTCACTGGATCATACCCCTGTGGACCCCTCGCATCCAAGTCCCGACACCCACATCCCGGCCAGCACCCTCGGTCAGAAAGGCTTTGTCGTGCAAAGGACTCCAGTGACCCCCTCGCATCCAAGTCCCGGCACCCACACCCCCGCCAGCACCCTCGGCCAGAAAGGCTTTGCCGTGCAAAGGACTCCAGTGACCCCCTCGCATCCAAGTCCCGGCACCCACATCCCCGCCAGCACCCTCGGCCAGAAAGGCTTTGCCGTGCAAAGGACTCCAGTGACCCCCTCGCATCCAAGTCCCGGCACCCACACCCCCGCCAGCACCCTCGGCCAGAAAGGCTTTGCCGTGCAAAGGACTCCAGTGACCCCCTCGCATCCAAGTCCCGGCACCCACATCCCCGCCAGCACCCTCGGCCAGAAAGGCTTTGCTGTGCAAAGGACTCCAGTGAACCCCTCGCATCGAAGTCCTGACACCCACATCCAAGCCAGCACCCTCAGCCAAAAAGGTTTTGCCCTGCAAAGGACTCTTGTGACCCCTTTGTATCCAAGTCCCGACACCCACTTCCCCGCCAGCACCCTCAGCCAGAAAGACTTTGCCTGTCATGCGATGCCATTGCCGCCTCTGGTTTACCCACAACACATGGTTCAATTTGGTGTGGCCACAAATTAATTGTTCAAAAACCCTACCCAAGGCATTGACAATGTTGCAAGAGATACATTTACCTGACTGGTGCAAGTCAATAAATTGTAGGCTTTTTAGTATTTCAGTCCATTCATTATACTACTATGTTGTTGTGTGTATACATACATAGTGCTCTGATGTAGAACATGGACAGGGCAAGAAGATATGCTTCTGATTTGTGTTTTGGTTATGTTGATAAGGAAAAAATAAAATGAGCGAGCTGATGATTTCACAAGTCTTTGTTTCTTACTGCATGTATTCTACTTCTAGTTGTTACTTTTCTTTTGTATTTGTTGGATTTCATGGAGGGTTCTAACTTAAAACCAATTGACAGTAGGTGGAGTAACTTCTAGACTATATACTAACCAAACTTGGGTGGCTTAGGTGAGTGATGTGGGATAAAATCTAATAGTATTGAATCAAGATTATAGAGCAAATTACATCGTAGTCTTTTGAATATTATATTTGTGTTTTGTATCGATGATTCTGCGCTTCAGATGAAATTATCTACGAGGCTATGAGATGAACGGATCAGATCATTACTAATTATCCAGAATAAGGGCAAATTTAAGAGTTTAGAGGAGTATGGAGGATTAGAGTATGACGAGGAGCTTACCCCCATATTGTGAGGCTGCGAATCCTTGTAATTTTGTTATTATCTACACAATTTCTAGTAATCTTTGTAGTCATTCATGTTACCACCACTTTCAGCCCGTAGATCATTAATGTGTTATTATTTTTATTATTATCATTGTTATTACAAGTAGTAGAAGAATATTTTGTTATTATCTACGCAATTTCTAGTAATCTTTGTAGTCATTCATGTTACCACCACTTTCAGCCCGTAGATCATTAGTGTGTTATTATTTTTATTATTATCATTGTTATTACAAGTAGTAGAAGAATACAAATACCTGAATTATATAAAAACATAAGTCCACGGTCATATTGTAGTTCATTAAGGGAACAATTTACTAAACAAATCAAGGGAACAAATAATCAATCTCTATTTTTTGCAAGAGAATGGCTGCTCAATGACGGAAGGGAGTGTATTTTTTGTTTTATTTCGTTCTTATCCGGATTTAGTTCGGTTTCTATCCGGATTTAATCCGGTGGTTTGTTCGTCATGTACTTGGTATCAGTTTTATTTTCTACGAACCTGATCTCGCTAGGCGAATTTGAAATAGGGCTGCACATACTGTGCCTTGATTGCCCTCGCTAATGGTTTGTCCGGTCTGTGGACACCCATTTGTCCCGTGGGGTTCCTCTCTGTTGTATAGGCTTTCGTCTCACCGTTGAATACAACTTTTCACATTTGTAAAAAAAAAAATCTATATTTTTTACAAGAATTGACTCTCTGACCTCCACTGTAGAAGTGTACAAAGGTGGCACCTAAGCTAACTCTAAGTTTGTTCGACCATTACTAGTTAGATGCCTAGTCTAGTTGGGAAAGAAAAGAGTAGAAAAGTAATTAAGCCAATTTTAACTAAGACAATTAACTCTACAATTAGTCCTGTGGATGATTTTTCTAAGAAAAAGAATATTTACAGTAGTTACCTTATAAAGTCAATTTTGCCAAGGTTTGTGCAAGTTTTGTAGAGGTAGGAATGCGTTTACTCTGTTCTAACTTCTAAGCCTTCTTGTTTGAATTACTACTATTTTCTAAAACTTACTCCCTCCGTCCTATATTCTTGGCCATGTTTACTATTTAGGAGCTCTAAAAAAATTGGTTATATCTTTTAATTTATAATATATATTTTTATATTAAATATGAATCTTGTTTGATAGATCTCAAATAATTTTATTATTTAAAGTTTTCGAAATCGTAAAAAAACATTATAGATTGTGGGATATAGACAATTGTTTAAGTGGCACAAAAAGTGAAACATAACAAAAAATATGAGACGGAGGGAGTACTATTTTAAATATTTTTCATCAAATAGAATCCAATTCCACAGATAATACTTCACGCCAGAGACTCGTGCATTACCCCTCAAGTCCCGACAGGGCTTAGATAATGCATGCATTTGCGTGGCAATCAGACTTTGCACCCAAAAAAAAAAACTTTACACGCATATATACTCTGCAAGACTTCAAAGGTCAAACATTCAAAATCAAAAAAAGAATATGAAAAATTTTGAAAGAAGATCAACCATTCAACAAGATTCAACCCCTTGTAACAGGGGCCGACGAAGGGGTGGAGTGGGTGAATCGATAAATGCTGGACACCAGGTTAGGCAAGGCATGACACGATATATATTTATCACCTAGGCGAGATGTTGCTGACTTGTTTGTTTAGTAGGATGATCATGACTGGCAAATGTTTATGTAGGGCTGGTAAAGAACTTTCGTGCACAAATATTGGAAATCCGAACACATCTTTTAAGCTCAACACAGTATCTATCAAAGCTCATTTGAGATTGATACTGGAATCACAAAGAAGTCGAAGCACATTTATGCAGATAATACTTGGGGCCGGCTGATAAATTTTTATGCAGAAAGACTATCAAATATCAATCACCCAAGAACTTCCATACATACAACGAATCGGCCGTGCATTCAATTTTGGTGTAGGAAAACACCAAGCTACTCGAGCTCAATAAAAATTCTCTATAACGAACCAAGCTACTTGGGCTCAATACATCATGGCTCGTTAAAAATTTGTTTGAAATTCGTTAAGGTTTCAAACCAAATTCCTATTATCATTTCCATGACTTGTGTTCTGTTAAAAAATCTTCCCCCTTGTATTGCGTGCCCTACAGGAGACTGAGAGTCATGTGAGACTCATATCCGTGGAATTGAATTCCCTACTTTGGATAGACTGCCGCGTTAAACCTTGGTAAGCATAAAATCAAATCCTCCAACAAGACTCAACTCATAGGTCTCATTCCTACGTTTGAAACTTAATTGGTAAAAGTAAAACTATCTCAGGTAGGGAGGATTCCACGTTAGTCGAGGTGCAGTAAGCTGATCCGTATTCGGTTATCTAAATATATACTTTCCGCTAAGGAAAATAAGTATTTATTTTTTGAATTAAATGTGATGTATTATGAGAGAATGACATGTGTCTCGTAAAGCATAAAATAATTACATAAAAAATAAGAACCTTAGCAAAACGGGGCCTTATTCAAAATTTCAAAATTAGTTGAGGCGCATGTAAGCTGACCTGGATGCGGCTATCAAAATATTATGAAATCTCATGTGGCATAAATAAATTCTGTGTAAAAGAAATTTTCATGCTCCATCATCCAAAAGAATTTAATTTCAGGTGGTAATTTTCTACTATAGCTTTTAAATGGATGTTGATTTTGGCGCTCCATTTTTGTACGCATACGCTCCACTTTTAACGTGAAGTTACTAGTAAGTTCATGTACAAAGTGGAGCGTCTGCATACAAAAGTGGAGCTCAAAAATCAATTTCCATTTTAAATATCATCATCACTTGCAGTTCGAATTTCAATATTGGAATCGAAATAGAAACCTTTGACCTAGCCCTCTTACTTTCACAAATTTACATTGTGAGAGAGATGCTTACTTTTTATTTTTTCAATCATCTCCCCTAATCACTACATGGATGTTCTATATTTAACCGGATCGGAGAGGAGATTAATGAGTCGATGTGCGCGGGCCCGAACACTCATGACCATCGAACTAAAAAAAAGAGTCATACATTTTCTGTCTCCTGCTTTACATGGCTTACATGCTTGCATGCCGTCATGTTCAAGGAATGACGTGTTCACAAAGGTTGAAAATTGAATGTTTCCAAATTAAACTACTGTAAAATTTTCTTCATCAACGACCCATTCAATTTTCTAAACACCCCATCACCACGTTAACAGTAAAAATCCCTTCAAAATAGACACCACGAAAACTTCAACTTCTTGCATATAAATAGATCCAACTCCCTCCCAGTACTTTTCATAATCTACCAACATCAGCAGCGCTTTAATTGCTTTCTCCAATTACTATACCAAAATGAGAACTATAAACGTTGCCTTAGCCATTTTAGCTCTACTTTTTCTTCTAACCATATTCAAACCAGATGAAGCAGCTAGAATCTTGCATGAACAAGAAGAAGAGTAGATGAAGTGTGAGAGTTTGCTTTTACAGTCTCTGGCTCATACCCCTGTGGACCCCTCGCATCCAGATCCCGGGACCCACATCCCCGCCAGCACCCTCGGCCAGAAAGACTTTGCCCTGCAAAGGGCTCCTGTGACCCCCTCGCATCCAAGTCCCGACACCCACATCCCTGCCAGCACCCTCGGCCAGAAAGGCTTTGCTGTGCAAAGTACTCCAGTGACCCCCTCGCATCCAAGTCCCGACACCCACATCCCCGCCAGCACCCTCGGCCAGAAAGGCTTTGCTGTGCAAAGTACTCCAGTGACTCCCTCGCATCCAAGTCCCGACACCCACATCCCCGCCAGCACCCTCGGCCAGAAAGGCTTTGCCCTGCAAAGGGCTCCAGTGACCCCCTCGCATCCAAGTCCCGACACCCACACCCCCGCCAACACCCTCGGCCAGAAGGGCTTTGCCGGCCAGGCGATGCCGTTGCCGCCTCCAGTGTACCCACAACACATGGTTCAATTTGGTGTGGCCACCAATTAATTGTACACAAAACCCATCCAAAACCAATGTTACAAGAGATTCGTTTACTTTAGAAGTCAGAGAATTCAACTGTGATTATTGACTAGAATAAGACTGGTGCAAGTCAAAATTGTAGGCTTTAGTATTTCACTCCATTCATTATACCTCTATTTGTTGTGTGTATAAATACATAGAGCTCTGATGTAGAACATGGACAGGGCAACAAGATATGCTTCTGGTTTGTGTTTTGGCTATGTTGATTAGCAAAGAATAATAAGAGCAAACTAATGATTTCCCAAGTTTTTGTTTCCTATATTGTATTCTAGTTGTTACTTTTCTTTTGTATTTCTTAGATTTCTTGGAGGGTTCCAACTTAAAATCAATTGGCAATAAGTGGGTTCAAAATCTTGCCTAGGGCCTCAAGAATCTAAGGGCCGGGCTTGGCCATAAAGGCTTTACCAGTCAGGCAATGCCGTTGCCGGCCCCTCTGGCGTACCCGCAACACACGGTTCAATTTGGTGTGGCCGGCCAACGATTAATTGTACACAAACTCCATCCAAAACCAATGTTACAGGGGATGCATTTACCTTAGAAGTCAGAAAATTCAACTGTGATCGTGACTAGAATAAGACCGGTGCAAGTCGAAATTGTTGGCTTTAGTATTTACTCCATTCATTATACTTCTATTTGTTGTGTGTATATATGTAGAACATGGACAGGGCAAGAAGATATGCTTCTCGTTTGTGTTTTGGTTATGTTGACGGAAAAGTCTACAATATACACCCCTTAAAAGAGTACCATATGCACATATTTTATGGTTCATTCACAACATTTTAGTGTGTTTCGTAATATTTTCATTATGATTCATAATATTTTGTTGTATCTCGTAACCTTTATACGATTTGTAACTTTTTAGCAGTACGATTCGTAACATTTTCTCTAAAATTCGTAATATTTTGGGGGTGCATATGATACATACCCAAATAAGAAGTGTGTGTTATAGTTTTTCCCTATGTTGACAAGGATAAACAGAAAAGAGCAAATTGATTTCCCAAGTCTTTGTTTCTTGCTGTATTGTAGTTGCATGTCACTTTTCTTTTGTATTGAATCAAGATTCAAGAGCAAATTACATTGTGTTCTTTTAAAATACTTGGGGTGTTTTTTTTCCCGATAATTGTATACTTCGAACGTTATCTACGATTGAGGCCTATGAAATGAACAGGAAGAATCATTGTCGGGATAAGGGCAACAATTAAGAGTTTGGAGTGGTGTGGAGGATAAGAGTATGGAGAGAAGCTTGCCCCTATGTTGTGAGTAGGGGTGACAAATGGGCGGGTTTGGGCCAAAATGGATAAGTTGCAAATGGGTTGGGTCTTTAATGGGTCATTACCCATTTAGAACCCATTAATTATGAGTTCAATTACCCATACCCAACCCGACCCATTTATTTGAAATGAAACCCGACCCGCCCATTAACCCAATTACATACTATGTACTAAAATTTAAAATGATTAAAATACCAATTTACACTAAAATGACCATATTACCCCGATAAATCTAAATGACTAAAATACCCCATATATACTAAAATTACCATACAGACAGGCATGTAGACAATATTTCATTGCGTTTTTATTCTCTTTTCCATTTTCTGGTTCTTTCAACTATTGACAAAATTGTTCTACTTTTTGCTTTTTTGTGTGTTTTTTTAGATACAAATGGAGAGAGAGAGAGATGGGTTCATCCAAATCTTTCACCCCAATCCACTTACGACAGACCACCACCACCACCCGCAACGGGGCGGCGACATTCTCTCGCCAGGTGTCCGCTCTCCCCGAAGTTATAACACCCACCACCGTTGTTACTATCACGGCGTCTATTACCGTTGTTTGGGGTCTTGTTGTCGAGGGGAGATCCGTCGGGACAGGTGACGTGGACGGCCTTGGTGCATTATTGTTCGAGGGTGATGTGGAACTCGACGAGCTGACCGATGCGGAGGGTGCGGAAGCCTTTTGGATTGGATGGAGGAGTGGTGGACGAAGAGGTCCTCGCCACCGTGGTCGGGGGTGATGAAGCCGTAGCCCTTGTGATCGTGGAACCACTTCACGGTGCCTCGTGATTTAATCTCTTCTTCCGCCATTGTTAAAAAGATTTTTTTTGATGGGTTATATGCATGACTTATTGGGTCATTTAAGTGGACCCAATTAAAATTCAATTAATAAATGGGTTAGACCCATTCTAACCCAATTAATAAATGGGCTGGGTTGGGTTTATTTTTTAGAGAGTGGGTTTAGGTTTTTTAATGGGTTTGGGTTCAATTTGCCACCCCTAGTTGTGAGAGACTGTGAATCCTTATAAATTTTTGTTATCCCGGAAATTTCTAGTAATCCTTGTAGTCATTGTTGTCGCCGCTCTCGGCCTGTAGATCATTACTTAGTTTTCTTTTTATTACAAGAAGTAGAAGAATACAAGTATCTGAACGGGACACAAGCCTACAATCATATTAATTCCAACTGATAGTGCATTAAGGAAACAAATAACTGAACAAATGAACCACATCCGTGGAGCTAGTTTTGATTCTTTTCTTATGTTCTTTTCGGATATTCGTCTGCTGCTGTTTTTTGCTGTTAGCTTGCTATGTGTTTTTGCTGCGGTTTGGATTTCGTTTACTTCTTCGCCTGGTTTTGCCTTGCTGGGTTTTTGGTTGTTGTTTTTGTTGGTCAGAGGTAGTTTGTTGTTGTTTTCCTAGTGTTTCACTCCCTTTTTTTGTTGTAGGGGTTGGGTGGCTGGTTTCAGTTTTTAGTTTTTTTTTTTGTCTCATTTGTGTGATGGCTATTGCTTTTCGTTGGTGTGGCCGTGTCTGAGGAGTTTCTTTTTCTTTGTTGGTTTCTTGCCAACGTTTTTCTTTGGGTCTCGGGTCGCTTTTGTTTGCCCTTACCCCCTTGAATCTTTGTAATCTTTTCAAAAATTAATAAAATTTCTTTTGCCGAGAAAAAAAAAATGAACCACATCCGGGGAAGCAAATAATCAATCTCTACTTGGCAAAATTTGACCCCCGGACCTCCCCAATGAAAATTTACAAGAATGACCAACAGCTAGAACTCCAGTTGGTTAGACTATTACTAATTACATGCCTTCTCGTACGTGTTGGGAAAAAAAAAGATTAGAAAAGTAGAACTATGGAGAACTAACAAAGGCAGTGTGGAAGCATAATTTTGCTATAACTAGGCACACTAGCACAAACCCTTGACACGATGTACGTGAGTTCCACATGAGCAGTGAGGTCCGCACATTTTTTCAGCATTTAATAAGTTATTGTTGTGTGAACCATTTCCTAAAATATTGAATATGCGTTCATTTACATGAATCTATACTATATAGTATTGCAGGAGGTGTTTTTATGAGAAGCTTTCTAAGTGCGACAAGTGGCGTAATAAAAAAAAAGTCTAATTAGATTTATAGACTTTTTTTATTAACCTACTCCTATATTACAGTAGAAAATGTAACGCCCCGATTACCACTAGTCATTTTGATCCACAAGCCACACCATATGGCTCAAAATGCTTAAATCTAAGGTAGTAGTAGTAACTCACATGGTTTGTTACATACTCAAGATCATCCATGTTTTTGTGATCGCTCTGATACCATTTGTAACACCCCAAGCAGACCACTGACCCAGTACCTTAATTTTGATCCACAAGCTGCAGCAGATGGCCTAAAATACTTAAGCTCAAGGTATTAGTAGTAGCCCACATGATTTGTTATATATATACTCTAGATCATCAATGTATCTGATGTGGGACGAGGTGTTACGAAACATAAGCTATTAAATTCTTTTTTCTTTAAAATTGCTGTGCATACCATGGGTTGATGCTAGTATTGTGTAAAGCAAGAAGATTTCCCATACAATACCAAGTGTTATCGTTGCCAATTAGTTGTCTACCTTCTGCTCCATGTATTTGGATTAGAGTGCTGATTTTCATGATTTGTATTGTTTTGGAAATGAGCCTGTGAAACCAGAGTTGTGATGGAAATTTCATTGTTTCTGATACGTTTTTAATTTCTGCCATGCATGCAAGTGAAACGGACGCCAAGTTATAATTTTCTATTTCTCTGTCTCTCTCTATCCCTGTCCTTAATTATCGCCACCTCCAAGTCTTGTGTGCATGACAGCATATGAGCACATTTTGTACAGCAGAAGTCTCAGCTGTTTGGTGATCCTATTTCCATGATCTTTGTACTACTATATCGCAGGTACGTACGACATCGATTCAAACCGTTGGTGGAAGGAGACAAGTGTACCGAGAAAAGGCCTTGATGATTCCTCAGTCACTGGACCGGGAATTGTACTTGATGAACGTTGTACGTGCAGTGGATTTAAGTTTTAACAGAGACCAGAAAGGCCACGGCAGAATAAGAAGGCGGCCGGCATCACTGTTCATACAGATATGTAGCAGTGCTTATGTGCACCATCTGAGTGTAGACTCAATATGATTTCTCTGGTACTGCGTGCATTGCAGTCATTTTTACCTGAATGATTTCTTTGTTCATTTGTAGCATTGGTTCTGCTATTACCTTGTTTGCATATGTCAGGGTATATAGCTTGATGTAGACGATTTTTCATTTGTATAGCTTTTTTTTTATAACGGCAAAATATTATTAGAGAATTTTGATAAAGGGTATATCAAGTGGGGATAGGGGAGGGGCAATCAACTAATGGTTGATACCAAAACGGACTAAGGCCAAACTCCAAAAAAACGGGCCAAGCCCGAACATCTAAGGGCCATAAATGCCTAGATCTGGAAAAAAAAAAAGCCCAAAAAACAAAACAGTACTGCAAATGGGCTTCACCCAAAATGGGAACACCACGCCATCCGCAGCCTCTAACTTGCCGTTAAGCAAATCCGATTATACCAAGATGTAATAATCGGCGGGAGACACGAACCTCGCCTAAAATCGAGCCGCCGGGGAGCACCACGCCGCTAAGCCAAATCGGTGCACCCAACAGTAGCACAGGCGGGATCCCAGAAAGCCAAGCGTCGGCAAAGCCTGAGGGAGGAAACGGTTGTTTTCGAGTCATAGATGTATCGGTTTTTACTGGTTGTATATAACTGGAAATAAGTAAAACCAAAAATTGCAAGTTGATACTACTCTCGGTTCTTTGGTTGAGGTTGAGATCTGCTAGCCCTTTTAATTTTAGCACGAGGAAGATGAGACCCGGGAGATGTTTAATTGCGAGATGTTGCTGGGTTGTTTGTTTATTAGGATGACTCGCAAATGTTATGTTGGCTTTGTGCTAGCAAGCTTCGAACCGCAACCACGCGCGTGGAAAAATAAAAACCCTACCACTCGAACAAGACTTCGATCTTACTATGTTTTAGGAGGATCACGTGACCCATTTATGCCTTAACTGGATCCGCCTCTGCAACACAGTATCAATCAAAGATCGTTTGAAATACTGGAATCACAAAGAAGTCAAAGCTCGTTTATGAAGACAATATATACTCGGGGCTGATAAACTTTTATGCAGAAAGATTATCAAATTGTATCAATTACCCGAGCACTTCCACACTTCAAACCGGTGCATTCAATTTTGGTGAAGGCCCAATAACAAACCAAGCTACTCGAGCTCAATAAAAATTCGTTATAACAAACCAAACTAATTGGGCTCAATACACCATGAGTAGTTAAAAATTTGCTTGAAATTCGTTAAGATTTCAAACCAAAATCCTATTAGGAAATTGATTTTGACACTCCAAAAATTGATGGAGGGACTCCAAAACGACGTCGTTTTGTGTATCAACTCAGTGCATTTTTGGAGCTCCTCCATCAATTTTTGGAGTGCCGAAATCAAAATCCTTCCTATTATCATTTCATGACATGTGTTCTGACAAAAGAATCTTCCCCCTTGTATTGCGTGCCCATGAGAGAGACTGAGAGTCACGCGACTCATGTGACATGTCCGTGGAATTGAATTCCTTACTTTGGATAGGCTGTGATCAAACAAAAGTGTTATGTACGAAGAAATGTTATCCGGAAATGATCCAGAATATATTATTTATGACCGATCATAAAAGACCGATGTATTTATGACCGGTCATAAATAGTGTATTCCAGGTTATTTCCAGGTAAAATTTCTTTGTACGTAGCATGCCCCGTCAAGACCAAATCGGCTTCAAGAATTGAAAGGGCGAAAAAATGAGGATGGGGAGATATATAGAGAGCAAAAATCAAATACTCAAACAAGACTCAACGCATACGTTTCGTACCTTTGAAACCTTGGTAAAAGTAATACTCTCCCAGTTAGAGAGGATTTCACATTAGGAAAAGAGTTTCATTGAAAAAATAAATATTCAGAGTCCCGACGTTAGTCGAGGTGCACGTAAGCTGGCCCGTAGTCGGTTATCAAAATATTATGAAGTCTCATGTGGCATAAATAAATTCGTGTATAAGAAATTTTCATGCTCCGTCATCCAAAAAAAATTTAATTTTAGGTGGTCATTTTCAACTATATAGCATTTAAATATCATTTCGAAATTGGAATCGAATTAGAAACCTTTGACCTAGCCTTTTTACTTTCTCAAATTTTCATTGTGACAGGGGAGCTTACATTTTTTTTTAATCCTCTCCCGTAATCCCAGCATGGATGACATGTCTTTAATCGGATCCGAGAGTGAACTAGTGGATGTGCGCGGCCCCAAACACCCCTGACCATCGAACTAAAAAGAAAGATTCTTACATACTCTGTCTCCTGCTTTACATGCTTGCATGAGTCATGGTCAAGGAATGGCATGTTCCCAAAGGTTGAAAATTGAATGTTTCCAAATTAAATTAAAAACTTCATCAATGACCCATTGAATTTTCTAAACCGCTTTTCTTTTTCTTTTTTTTGCCAAAACGATAACAGGTGATATTATAGATAAATAGTACATCAACAGGAAACTCCATCCCTAAACAAGAGATCAAGAAATCAAACAGGAGGGGACTCAGTCCAAAAACTACAGAAGCACCCAAAGCACCATGTTAACAGTCAAAATCCCTTCAAAATAGACACCAGAAAAACTTAAACTTCTTGCATATAAATAGCAACCACTCCCTCCAAGTATTCTTCATAATCTACCAACATGGGCTCTTTAATTGCTTTCTCCAATTACTATAGCAAAATGAGAACTATAAACGTTGCCTAAGCCTTTTCTTTTTTTTTTTTGATAGGCTTGCCTAAGCCATTTTAGCTGTACTTTTTCTTCTAGTTGCTTCATGCATGTGGTTTGAATATGGTTAAATGGCTTAGGCTTTTTCTTCTAACCATATTCAAACCACATGCATGAAGCAGCTAGAATCTTGGATGATGAAGAAGAGGAGTTGATGAAGAGTGAGAGTTTGCTTTTACAGTCTCTGGCTAGGGTTCATGTGACCCCCTCGCATCCAAGTCCCGACACCCACATCCCCGTCAGCACCCTCTGATAAGCACCCAAGAATGAAATAAAGGGTGCGCTAGTAGTTAGTTTTAGTTTATTTCATCGCCTAATTAGTTGTTTTTAATTGCTTTTGCTTGTAGAGTATGCTAGTCTTGTTTTGTAGGTAAATCACCAAATAAAGGGGTTTTAAGGGCAAGGCGCAGTCCGAGCAATGGCCAAGGCATCCTAGTCCAGCCAAGCGAGGCAGGTAGCTTGGCCAAGGCAAGGCATGAGCGAGCAGGAGCAGGCAAGGCGTGGCCCGACGCAAGACAACCCAGGCAAGCCAAAGCAAGGTTGCCCCTAAGCACTTCGGCATCGATGGGTAAAACCATTGCCATCGGTGCCGAGCCCTTATCTCAGCCAGCAGCCATAACCCACTAGGCATCGATGGCAAGGCCATTGCCAGCGGTACCGAACCCCTCAACAGCAATTTAAGGGCTTTGCCATTGGTACCGAGGGCTTATGGGGGGCATCTTTGGATCTTTTAAGGAATATTCTGAGCGCGTCCTTAGGGCCTATAAATACCCTGTGATGTCATTTTGTACAAACACGTAGTAAATTAGATTTGAACGCATTTTTAGATCTAGACTTAGATTTCAAATTGTTCTTGGTGTTCTTGAGTGTTCTTCATTTTCAGCTCTTACTTTTTTATTTTCTGCTTTTATTAATTAGCTTTTGATACTCTCGTCTTCATTAAAGTTGTTTATTTTCTCCCGATCTATCTTTCTAGCTAATTTTCTCTTAGGCTTGTGTTTACAATTATGCTTAGTAGATTTTTGCTTGCTTCTATCTTCATGGATATGAGTGAGTAGTTTTCAAGGTTGGGTCATGAGGTGATTAGCACCCCATGACTTGAGTAAAAATTGCATTTTTCACCAAAAAGTTTGCAACTTTGTTTTGGAAATTGATGTGGGGCTTGGGTTTGTTTGTCAAATTACCGAGGTGTCAACCTCCTTGATCATGTGTAGGTAAGAGTTTCGCCTACTTACCACACATGATGCTTGGAGCTCTGTCGCTCGAGGTGTTTGGTAAGATATGCTTCTGGTTTGTGTTTTGGTTATGTTGACAAGGAAAGAGCAAATTTATTTCCCAAGTCTTTGTTTCTTGCAGTATTGTAGTTGCATGTCACTTTTCTTTTGTATTGAATCAAGATTCAAGAGCAAATTACATTGTGTTCTTTTGAAATACCTGGGGTGTTTTTTGAATCAATAATAGTATGCTTCAACCATTATCAACGAGGCCTATGAAATGAATGGGAAGAATCATTGCCGGGATAATGGCAAAAATTAAGAGTTAGGAGTGGTATGGAGGATGAGAGTATGGAGAGGAGCTTACCCCTATGTTGTGAGAGATGGTATCTCAGAAATTTCTAGTAATCCTTCTAGTCATTGTTATTGCCGCTCTCAACTCATAGATCATTACCTGGTTTTCATTTTCTATTACAAGCAGTAAAAGAATACAAGTAACTGAATTACATCAAACGGAACATAAGCCTATAATCATACTAAGCCCAATAATAGCCCATTAAGAAAACAAATAACTAAACAAAAAAAATCACATCGGAGGAACAAATAATCAATCTCTACTTTTGACAAATTTGACCCCTTGACCTCCCCAATAAAAGTATACAATAGTGACCAACTGAGTTTGGTTAGACAGTTTGGTTAGACCATGACTAATTAGATGCCTTGTCATGTTGGGAAAGAAAAGATTAGGAAAGTAAAACTATGGAGAACTTGTTGGGTTTTTGCTATGTGAAAAAATAAGGGGAAAGCAAGAAAGAAAAGTCGGTGGTTTTTTCCCTTGGGCAAAGGAAAAGATTTGGACCGTTGGTCATTGTATGCCATGGTTGGGAAAGTGGGCTGGCATGGAGCATTAAATGTGGTGATGAGCTCTAGAATATCCTCGGCAATTCTAGAGGCTTTTGCTGCCATGTATTTAAGGGATTTGTGCCGTGTGTGAAGGGTGGAGAGAGAACAGAGAAGGCAGAAGGATTGGGAGCCCCTTTGGGGGTCTCCCCTACCGCGTGAAAGGTTTTGTGTGAGAGAGAGAATAGTTGAGAGGAAAAATAGAGTTGTGGGGTGAGTGTAAAACATTGTGAGCCATGTGTTAAGAGTTCGGGAAGGGTTTTACATCTCATATTGTAATCTCTATTTTTCATATAGTAGAAGATATCTCCCTCTCCCGTGGACGTACCCGAGTTTAGGGAACCACGTATTTTGGTTGTGTTCTCTCGTTGTGTGATTTTGTTTTTGTTGTTTGCGCTTCCGTTGCGGATGAGATTACCGGGCTTAATCCCAACATAACTAACAAAGGCAGTGGAACTACCCATGTAATTTTGCTATATAGTATAACTAGAGGCAAATAGCACAAATCCTTGACACGACGGATGTGAGTTCCACACGATCGAGTAGTGAGGTCCGCACACCCGTATATTATATGTTCATGCACATGAATATTGTGTAAAGCATGCAGGAAGAGTTCCCATACAAGACCAAGGGTTATCTTTGTCAATTAGTTAATTGTCTACCTTCTGCTCCATGTATGTGGACTAGTAATTGCTCGTACCTTTTTAAACATAGTCTAAATGAAGTATCAAATTCCACTTTCCGAAGGTTTTTTTGTCGATACAACGGTTCTTTTTAACGTCATCTCACATGAGGTAAGTCCCGGATATGCATATGATCTCACCTCATGCGAGAGGAGGTGAGATCGATCATAGATATTAAGTTAGTTGCATTCAGGGATAGCATCAGAGATATTAAGAATGTATAATCATATGGGATTTCAACTCGGATTTAATTTTTTAAACGCCCACTCACTCAAAAGTAACACCCCTATCGCACTTGTTTCAATAACTGACCTAGAAAAATTGAAAAGCAAAATAGTTCCAAGATTACATATATGATATATCCAATTAAGGAGTAGAGTTTAAAACTCTGTCTACCCAAAAGGCTCCAACAAAAAATGTACGATCTTTAATCCCAGACAGATCATGAAACTCTAAATCATCTAAACCAATAACTCAAGTTGTATTGAACAACAATTTTGTTCTCTTACCTATTAGTTAAAAAGAAAAAGAATTTGATTCAAAGAAGTACTATTGGCCGCAAAGAATTACTCCTGGCCACAAATAATTACTTATGGCCGCAAAATATTACTCCTGACCGCATTGAATTACTCCTACCGCGAAGAATTACTCTTGGCCTCGAAAAATTACTTCTAGCCGCTAAAAATTACTCTTGGCCGCATTAAATTGCACCTGGCCGCATATAATTGGACTTGGCCGCAAAGAATTGCGAAACCATAAAGTAATTCGATGCGGCCAAAAGTACTTCATAGCGGCCAAGTGCAATTCGGTGCAGCCAAGAGCAATTTGATGCGACCAAGTGCAATTCGATGCAGCCAATAGTAATTCTTTGTGACCAAAAATAATTCTTTGCGGCCAAGTGCAATTTGATGCGGCCAAAAGTAATTCGATACGGCCAAGTGCAATTCGATGCGGCCAAAAGTAATTCTCGGCCAAGAATAATTCTTTATGACCACAAGTAAAACTATGGTGTAGGCCCTATAAAGGAACCAAGCTACTCGAACCCAACAAGAATTCGCTATAACAAACCAAGGTACTTGAGCTCAATACATCACGACTCATTAAAAATTTGCTTGAAATGCCTATTACTCCCTCCGTCCCTTTTTTAGAGTCCGGTATTCCATTTTGGGCTGTCCCTTAATAAGTGTCCATTTTGTAAAGTTAGTGGGTAAAAGTTGATGAATTTTCCATTTTGCCCCTAAAAGTAGATTCCATTTTGAAAAGTTAGTGAGTAAAAGTGTAATGATGATGGGCAAGTAGGAAAAGTGGAGGAAAAAGTTGATGTGAAAGGTATAATGATGATATCTTTTTAATAAGTTAGAATTACGAAACAGGACACTTAAAAATGGACGAAGAGAGTATCATGTCATGACATGGCCGGTTCCGTTACAAATGTATTGCGTGGCCCAGGGGAGACTGAGAGTCATGTTTGTGATTCATGTCCGTGGAATTGAATTCCTTACTTTGGATAGACTGCCGCGTAAAACCTTACTACTGTGACCAAACAAATCGTCCTCAAGCATTCAAAGGCCCAAAAAAATGAGAATGGGAGATAGAGAGCAAAAATCAAATCCTCCAAAAAGACTCAACTCAAAGGTCTCATTCCTACCTTTGAAACCTAATTGGTAAAAGTAATAATAGGAAAATAGTTTCAGTAAAAAAAATACACATTCAGAGATTCGAAATTAGTCAAAGTGCACGTAAACTAGGTGACCTATATCCGGTTATCAAAATATTATGAAGTCTCATGTGGCATAAATAAAATTCGTGCATAAGAAATTTTCATGCTCCGTCATCCAAACGAATTTAATTTCAGGCAGTAATTTTCTACTATATATACGTAGCTTTTAAATCAATGTTGTGAAATCCGTTCCGTACCGGCCGGTACGTTCCGTTCCGGCCCTTTAACGGAACACGAAGACTCTTGATCCGTTCCGGTCAAAATACCGGGCTGTTCCGGCCAATACCGGCCGTACCGGACGATACCGGGCTGGCTAACCGCCGACTCGCCTTCCGCACGCAAAGGTATTAATAGGCGTGTTGGTTTCCTCTAAAAGTGGTTTTTCTTCGATCCCCGTAACTGAAACAAGAAGGATTTAGTTCAAAGTCACCATCTGCTTGCCCTAGAAAGAGTACTCGCTTCTTGCCTTGACTTAACTAACATCCGGACATTTTCCGGTGTTCCGTTCCGGTATTTTTTTATTTTTTTTTAAAACTTGTGGGCTCTAAACTAATATATATGGTAGATATTTATTAAATATATATAAAATATTAATTGCGGTAAATCCGGAACGGTACCGAGATACAGTCCGGTACCGGTACGTACCATTCCAGAAGGGAAAACGGTACACTGGCCGGTACGGGATTGACAACTTTGTTTTAAATAGAGAACAACTTATTTACAGATGAGCCGTGAATATGTTTTACGGAGCTCAATCTCGCGCGTCCAAAAGTGTTTTGGCCGATCTGGATTAAAAATAAACTATTACCGGTCAGAGATATTTATTACCGGTCAAAGTTTAAAAACATATCTCAACCATTGATTGTCGAGACGGACGGATGAGATTGCGCCTCCGTGAATAAGTTATTCTATTTTAAATATCACTTGTGGTTCGAATTTCGAAGTTGGAATCGAAATAGAAACCTTTGACCTATAGCCCTTTTACTTTCTCAAATTTTCATTTGAGAGAGATGCTTACATTTTTTTTAATCCTCTCCTCTAATCCCGGCATGAATGACATGCCTTTAACCAAATCGAAGAGGGCATTACTGGATGTGAGTGGCTCCGAACAACTCTGACCGTCAAACTAAAAAAAAGATTCTTACATCTTTTGTCTCCTGCTTTACTTGCTTGCATACGTAATGCTCAAGGAATGACGTGTTCACAAAGGTTGAAAATTGAATGTTTCCAAATTAAATTACTGTAAAAATTTCTTCATCAACGACCCATTGAATTTTCTAAACCGCTTATTAAACACCCAAGCACCACGTTAACAGTCAAAATCCCTCCAAGATAGACACCACGAAAACTTCAACTTCTTGCTTATAAATAGCCCCAAACTCCCTCCCAGTATTCTTCATAATCTATATACCAAAATCAGCTCTTTAATTGCTTTCTCCAATTACTATAGCAAAATGAGAACTATAAACGTTGCCTTAGCCATTTTAGCTCTACTTTTTCTTCTAACCATATTCAAACCACATGAAGCAGCTAGAATCTTGCATGAACAAGAAGAAGAGTTGATGAAGAGTGAGAGTTTGCTTTTACAGTCACTGGATCATACCCCTGTGGACCCCTCGCATCCGAGTCCCGACACCCACATCCCGGCCAGCACCCTCGGTCAGAAAGGCTTTGTCGTGCAAAGGACTCCAGTGACCCCCTCGCATCCGAGTCCCGGCACCCACATCCCCGCCAGCACCCTCGGCCAGAAAGGCTTTGCCGTGCAAAGGACTCCAGTGACCCCCTCGCATCCAAGTCCCGGCACCCACATCCCCGCCAGCACCCTCGGCCAGAAAGGCTTTGCCGTGCAAAGGACTCCAGTGAACCCCTCGCATCGAAGTCCTGACACCCACATCCAAGCCAGCACCCTCAGCCAGAAAGGTTTTGCCCTGCAAAGGACTCTTGTGACCCCTTTGCATCCAAGTCCCGACACGCACATCCCCGCCAGCACCCTCAGCCAGAAAGACTTTGCCTGTCATGCGATGCCATTGCCGCCTCTGGTTTACCCACAACACATGGTTCAATTTGGTGTGGCCACAAATTAATTGTTCAAAAACCCTACCCAAGGCATTGACAATGTTGCAAGAGATACATTTACCTGACTGGTGCAAGTCAATAAATTGTAGGCTTTTTAGTATTTCAGTCCATTCATTATACTACTATGTTGTTGTGTGTATACATACATAGTGCTCTGATGTAGAACATGGACAGGGCAAGAAGATATGCTTCTGATTTGTGTTTTGGTTATGTTGATAAGGAAAAAATAAAATGAGCAAACTGATGATTTCACAAGTCTTTGTTTCTTACTGCATGTATTCTACTTCTAGTTGTTACTTTTCTTTTGTATTTGTTGGATTTCGTGGAGGGTTCTAACTTAAAACCAATTGACAGTAGGTGGAGTAACTTCTAGACTATATACTAACCAAACTTGGGTGGCTTAGGTAAATGATGTGGGATAAAATCTAATAGTATTGAATCAAGATTATAGAGCAAATTACATCGTAGTCTTTTGAATATTATATTTGTGTTTTGTATCGATGATTCTGCGCTTCAGATGAAATTATCTACGAGGCTATGAGATGAACGGATCAGATCATTACTAATTATCCAGAATAAGGGCAAATTTAAGAGTTTAGAGGAGTATGGAGGATTAGAGTATGACGAGGAGCTTACCCCCATATTGTGAGGCTGCGAATCCTTGTAATTTTGTTATTATCTACGCAATTTCTAGTAATCTTTGTAGTCATTCATGTTACCACCACTTTCAGCCCGTAGATCATTAGTGTGTTATTATTTTTATTATTATCATTGTTATTACAAGTAGTAGAAGAATACAAATACCTGAATTATATAAAAACATAAGTCCATGCACGGTCATATTGTAGTTCATTAAGGGAACAATTTACTAAACAAATCAAGGGAACAAATAATCAATCTCTATTTTTTGCAAGAGAATGGCTGCTCAATGACGGAAGGGAGTGTATTTTTTGTTTTATTTCGTTCTTATCCGGATTTAGTTCGGTTTCTATCCGGATTTAATCCGGTGGTTTGTTCGTCATGTACTTGGTATCAGTTTTATTTTCTACGAACCTGATCTCGCTAGGCGAATTTGAAATAGAACTGCACATACTGTGCCTTGATTGCCCTCGCTAATGGTTTGTCCAGTCTGTGGACACCCAT
Organism: Rhododendron henanense subsp. lingbaoense; assembly: GCA_020567845.1. Lineage (NCBI taxonomy): Eukaryota > Viridiplantae > Streptophyta > Magnoliopsida > Ericales > Ericaceae > Rhododendron > Rhododendron henanense. Next base: position 3,040,621 of record CM036312.1, on the reverse strand, counting down.
TTGTCCCGTGGGGTTCCTCTCTGTTGTATAGGCTTTCATCTCACAGTTGAATACAACTTTTCACATTTGCAAAAAAAAAAATCTATATTTTTTACAAGAATTGACTCTCTGACCTCCACTGTAGAAGTGTACAAAGGTGGCATGCTTGACGATTTCCTAGTCCTAAAATTATGGGTTGCCCCAAGCGTAGGGCGGAGACCGATATAGCACAATATCCGGTAAGACCGGAGTCGAATCCACTAAGGACGGTGAAGTGTGTGCTGTGGAAACTCGGGTTATAAGATTTAAAACGGCTCTTAGGTAGCCACCCCTTGTTGGTTTGATTGAGAGATAAACTAAAATAACGAAATTGATTAAAAATTCAGATAATTAAAAGGAGGTACGGTCGAAGGGTTCATAGCACTCGCGACCAGTCCGGAATAGCCTGCTCCATTTGATGTTCTTAAAAACATTTAATTTTAGTTTAGAAAAGATACCCCGAAAGATGCGAACCTTTATGGTCGCCGTATACCCATGCGCAGCGAAGAACGAGTTTTGTTCCCCCATTCCCCCGTTCACATGGGCTCCGGCGATGCCCCGGGTTCGTCTAACGAATGTTCTAATTATCCCAAAATTACTTTTTCATTATTTAAAAGCAGGAGCAGTTCCCGAACTGATCACGGCGTGCTAATCACCCCGCGATCCTACCTATACGACTGCTCACTCATTATTGAAAGAAAATTAAAAGAGATTTTAACTTGCATCATGCTTCGATTATTGGAAAAAAAAGAAATAAACAAGAAATACCGACTAATTGAATGCCAATAAACAACTTTAATTAAGAACGAAAACTGAAACGAGTTACCGAAGTGTGAAGATCTGAACAGAACTTGAAAACTTGAAAGAAATTAGCTCTGGAACGGAAAGAACGGAAAAATAAAGCTGCTAATAAAAGTGCGAACCCTAAAAACGGAGTTTGGGGGTATTTATACAAGTCCCCAAATAAAAAAAGAATAAAGAATAAAGAAAGAATAAACAATTGAAAGACGAAAACCAAAATTCTCCGTTGTGGATCTCGGTATCGATACGGGGATTGGGTGTATCGATACCCAAGTTTCTGTTTCGTCCGTATGTTTTCTCCAAAAGCTGCCGAAGAAAAATCCTCTCCTCAGTAGGTATAAGATTAGTTTTATAGGGATTGAAAGTATAAATTACATAGCGGCCCTTGAGCTTTGTCCACTTCGCACTTCAACCTAAAACTTTTGCTAACTTTCATTTTTATCCAGACTTCTTGAAAACAAGCTTGAGCAGCCTCCGCTTTGACACCCCGGCAACGTACGAACCGGCCTCGAGGCCACGCTTTCCAACCTTGGCGCTAAAACCGCCTTATTACCTAGAAGAAAAGTAAAAATACAAAACCAAGACAAAGCACGATATCAAGTGGAAAATGAAATAAACCGCGCCTCTAATGCGCTATTTCGCCCTACTTAGGCGCTCATATCTATGATATCACGCGCCTATCACACCCCCCAACTTGAAGGTTGCTAGTCCCTAGCAAGGAAAAGAATAAAAATAAAATAAAGAAAATGATAGATCTTTTAAACCCCCGGACGGCTCCGGTAGGACGAGTGAAGTCTCGTGAGGGTTTTCAGCAGTGATCACCCACAAAACACAAAAGATTCGGACACTTCGAATGCAACTCAACCCAATCAATAACCTTTAAAAGCACTATAATGACTATCAGACAAGTCAAAGGCAAGATGTTTCATCCATGGATAGAACTAAACAAGTGAACTTCGTACCAAACTTAGCACAAAAATTAATCCTCTCACCTACGATCGGATAGAGAATTTTCAAATGGCATGCGTGTATGGAAAACCACATAGAGAAATTTACCAACCTCGAGAACAGTTCACACACCGTTGATAGCCCAATATTTCTTAAGCGCACTCCTTCCCTTTTTGTATTTTTCTTCTTTCTATTTTTTTTTCTTTTGTGTTTTTCTCATGGTCGTGCAATGCCCGGATCTCTCGGGCTTTCTAGTTGACTCTTTAGCGAGCTTTGGGTCGGTTATCTCCAAGCCAAACGGCTTTAGAGCACCAGGTTTTAAGAGACCCCTACGGACTTAATTGCTCAAGTCAAAAAGGCTTTATATTGAGATCCAAGCTAACCACATTTAATGATACTTTCACAAAGTCTATCCATCTTTTGACGCGAACAACACGGTGGGAGCATACCTCGATTGCCCGGTTACTACTCAATGGACGCCCGGATAAGTATTAACAAAATAGCACACACAACTTATTCTCTTACTCTCTTTTTTTATATTGGGAAAGGAGTTCCAAAAATTCCATCAAACAAGCTTATACCGAAATACCAAAAACATGTGAACCAAACTCTAGACCGGTAAATACTCATGTGGGGCAGTGTGTGTGTGAGAGCATGTTTTCAAGTGACCAAACGCTATCCAACTATAGATGATACCGGCTAACCAAGTGCTTCTTCAACATCATGTTCACGAACTTAAGTCTATCCATAAAATTATATCGAGACTCCGACTCGCACAACAACCATTATAGTACTAATTAAAAGCCATCAACCAAGAATAGCTGCACCCAAGTATCCAAAATCCTTAATTCAATTTTTTTTTTTGTTGATGTTTTTGATTTTTTAACTATGCAAAATGAATAAAAACAAGTACGAAGTACACCCTCCCCCCAACTAGAAACATGCTATGTCCCCAGAGCATGGAGACACAGCAAAAGAAAGCACAAGGGAGAAGAAATGGACCTACGGGTGGCAGCCAACCACCATGACCTCGGCCGATATTCGAGGAATTTGCCGTTTCCGGCCTCCACGCAAGCCACCAAATCCTGTAAAAGACATTAGTACTACCCGGTCGTGGTATCCGGGCTCCCAAAACAAAAAATAAAAAGAAGAAAACTCCACCAAATCTTCACGCGATTAACGTGTCATACTTTTCTCCCCATCCCTCGCCGGTAGGCAAGAAACGGGTGGCTATACAAGACCATGACGCTAATTTTTTTTTGCTTTTCTCAATTTTCTACTTTTTTTTTTTTTTTGATTTTGAATAAGAGAGAGAGAGAGAGAGAGAGAGAGAGAGAGAGAGAGATCTTTCCAACGTAGAATCCGAAGGTTAATCAAATGCACAAAAACAACTCCCAAAAATGCACCACCCCACTCTAAGCTTTGCACTAAAAATTGAACTCGGCCAGACCACAAGAAAAGATATTTTGAATAATGCAATCGCCGAGTTTTGTTAAGAAATTTGAAAGCCTCAAAGTGCACAAGCGGAACTAAATCAAATTTCTTGGTGTTGACAAAATCTGCAATATAAGAATGGTAAACAAGATCAACATCATCAACACCCAAAAAATCAATACGTTCCACTTCCCCCGACTTCGGTTCCTCAAACCACACCTCCTCCACCATGTTCGATTTTGCGGGTACTTCATTCTCAACAAAATCTTGATCCTCGAGAGTAAGAGACTCATTCTTGATCGCAAACTCCCTGTCCTGCTTTTCTAACAAGGAGTACAAATAATCCAACTCTAAGTCCATCTCAGTAGCAGTGAGATATTTATCCATCGGATCATCACACGGAGGGCAGTGAGCTCCTCGCTCTCTAGACTCACATGAGCGCACAAGAAAAACGTAGGCGGCCCGAATCAATAATGGAAAATACATGGGAGGGGGTTCGTTTTTTACATCAGACTCAAGGGGAGAACATCGGGCAGTTAGCTCCTCATTCCCTCCCAACTTAGAGGGTTCCTCCAAACAATCATCAACCCCACCCTCAATGATAAGTGGCTCGACTTCCTTTTCTTTAACATGTAAATCATGGTCCCACCATTCTAAACTTTCGGCCAACTCATCAAAGTACTCCAAATTGTCAGTAGCGGTTGTATCTAAAAATACACCATCAAACATATCATCTACAAGCTTACGCGTTGTAGAATTTAAACCGTTAAAGAAAATGGTAACAAGGTGCATCGTTTCACAATTATGATCCCGCCAATTGAGTAAAGTGTGTTCTCTAAACCTCCACCAACAACATGCAAAAGACTCATTATCGAATTGATAAAAAATTTCAAGTTCTTGTAGAAGATTATGAGTTGCATATATGGGAGAAAACTTCCTGAAAAACTCTTCTTCCATATCTTGCCATGTAAATATTGAGCCGAGATTCAAAGAATGAAACCAACTCAAAGCATAGTCTTGCAAAGATGATGAAAAAAACTTACGCAAACGCACCTTATCATTCGTGAAAAGCTCCTCAAGTTCGGCAATATGCCAATATGGATTCTCGGAACCTAAGCCATGGAACTGGGGTAATTGGGGAGGATTAGGACTTCTTTCATGTGAATTGGAGTCCCACATATCACGCCCAAAAAGGTGATCGCGCATCGTTTTCGGCTTTATCATGACTGTATCCCCTTACCTAACTCTTTTTTTTTTTTTTTTGAAAGTAAAACTAAAAACAACAAAGAAAAAGAAAAAGAAAAAGAAAAGAACAGTTTTTCGATCTCATCCTAAAAACTAAAAACAACAAAGAAAAAGAAAAAGAAAAAGAAAAGAACCTAAAAATTACCCGAATTCTCAACACACGTTACCGTCCCCGGCAACGGCGCCAAAAATGCTTGACGATTTCCTAGTCCTAAAATTATGGGTTGCCCCAAGCGTAGGGCGGAGACCGATATAGCACAATATCCGGTAAGACCGGAGTCGAATCCACTAAGGACGGTGAAGTGTGTGCTGTGGAAACTCGGGTTATAAGATTTAAAACGGCTCTTAGGTAGCCACCCCTTGTTGGTTTGATTGAGAGATAAACTAAAATAACGAAATTGATTAAAAATTCAGATAATTAAAAGGAGGTACGGTCGAAGGGTTCATAGCACTCGCGACCAGTCCGGAATAGCCTGCTCCATTTGATGTTCTTAAAAACATTTAATTTTAGTTTAGAAAAGATACCCCGAAAGATGCGAACCTTTATGGTCGCCGTATACCCATGCGCAGCGAAGAACGAGTTTTGTTCCCCCATTCCCCCGTTCACATGGGCTCCGGCGATGCCCCGGGTTCGTCTAACGAATGTTCTAATTATCCCAAAATTACTTTTTCATTATTTAAAAGCAGGAGCAGTTCCCGAACTGATCACGGCGTGCTAATCACCCCGCGATCCTACCTATACGACTGCTCACTCATTATTGAAAGAAAATTAAAAGAGATTTTAACTTGCATCATGCTTCGATTATTGGAAAAAAAAGAAATAAACAAGAAATACCGACTAATTGAATGCCAATAAACAACTTTAATTAAGAACGAAAACTGAAACGAGTTACCGAAGTGTGAAGATCTGAACAGAACTTGAAAACTTGAAAGAAATTAGCTCTGGAACGGAAAGAACGGAAAAATAAAGCTGCTAATAAAAGTGCGAACCCTAAAAACGGAGTTTGGGGGTATTTATACAAGTCCCCAAATAAAAAAAGAATAAAGAATAAAGAAAGAATAAACAATTGAAAGACGAAAACCAAAATTCTCCGTTGTGGATCTCGGTATCGATACGGGGATTGGGTGTATCGATACCCAAGTTTCTGTTTCGTCCGTATGTTTTCTCCAAAAGCTGCCGAAGAAAAATCCTCTCCTCAGTAGGTATAAGATTAGTTTTATAGGGATTGAAAGTATAAATTACATAGCGGCCCTTGAGCTTTGTCCACTTCGCACTTCAACCTAAAACTTTTGCTAACTTTCATTTTTATCCAGACTTCTTGAAAACAAGCTTGAGCAGCCTCCGCTTTGACACCCCGGCAACGTACGAACCGGCCTCGAGGCCACGCTTTCCAACCTTGGCGCTAAAACCGCCTTATTACCTAGAAGAAAAGTAAAAATACAAAACCAAGACAAAGCACGATATCAAGTGGAAAATGAAATAAACCGCGCCTCTAATGCGCTATTTCGCCCTACTTAGGCGCTCATATCTATGATATCACGCGCCTATCATGGCACCTAAGCTAACTTTAAGTTTGTTCGACCATTACTAGTTAGATGCCTAGTCTAGTTGGGAAAGAAAAGAGTAGAAAAGTAATTAAGCCAATTTTAACTAAGACAATTAACTCTACAATTAGTCCTGTGGATGATTTTTCTAAGAAAAAGAATATTTACAGTAGTTACCTTATAAAGTCAATTTTGCCAAGGTTTGTGCAAGTTTTGTAGAGGTAGGAATGCGTTTACTCTGTTCTAACTTCTAAGCCTTCTTGTTTGAATTACTACTATTTTCTAAAACTTACTCCCTCCGTCCTATATTCTTGGCCATGTTTACTATTTAGGAGCTCTAAAAAAATTGGTTATATCTTTTAATTTTATAATATATTTTTATATCAAATATGAATCTTGTTTGATAGATCTCAAATAATTTTATTATTTAAAGTTTTCAAAATCGTAAAAAAAACATTATAGATTGTGAGATATAAACAATTGTTCAAGTGGCACAAAAAGTGGAACATAACAAAAAATATGAGACGGAGGGAGTACTATTTTAAATATTTTTCATCAAATAGAATCCAATTCCGCGGATAATACTTCACGCCAGAGACTCGTGCATTACCCCAAAGTCCCGACAGGGCTTAGATAATGCATGCATTTGCATGGCAATCAGACTTTGCACCCAAAAAAAAAAAAACTTTACACGCATATATACTCTGCAAGACTTCAAAAGTCAAACATTCAAAATCAAAAAAAGAATATGAAAAATTTTGAAAGAAGATCAACCATTCAACAAGATTCAACCCCTTGTAACAGGGGCCGACGAAGGGGTGGAGTGGGTGAATCGATAAATGCTGGACACCGGGTTAGGCAAGGCATGACACGATATATATTTATCACCTAGGCGAGATGTTGCTGACTTGTTTGTTTAGTAGGATGATCATGACTGGCAAATGTTTATGTAGGGCTGGTAAAGAACTTTCGTGCACAAATATTGGAAATCCGAACACATCTTTTAAGCTCAACACAGTATCTATCAAAGCTCATTTGAGATTGATACTGGAATCACAAAGAAGTCGAAGCACATTTATGCAGATAATACTTGGGGCCGGCTGATAAATTTTTATGCAGAAAGACTATCAAATATCAATCACCCAAGAACTTCCATACATACAACGAATCGGCCGTGCATTCAATTTTGGTGTAAGAAAACACCAAGCTACTTGAGCTCAATAAAAATTCTCTATAACGAACCAAGCTACTTGGGCTAAATACATCATGGCTCGTTAAAAATTTGCTTGAAATTCGTTAAGGTTTCAAACCAAATTCCTTATTAATATCATTTCCATGACTTGTGTTCTGTTAAAAATCTTCCCCCTTGTATTGCGTGGCCTAAAGGAGACTGAGAGTAATGTGAGACTCATATCCGTGGAATTGAATTCCTTACTTTGGATAGACTGCCGCGTAAAACCTTGGTAAGCATAAAATCAAATCCTCCAACAAGACTCAACTCATAGGTCTCATTCCTACGTTTGAAACTTAGGTAAAAGTAAAAGTAAAACTATCTTAGGTCTCATTCCTCATTGGTAAAAGTAAAACTATCTCAGGTAGCAGGGACGGAACCAGGATTTTGTACACGCGGGGGCCGAACTATGAATAACAAAATTTTGAAATTTCAAGGTTCGGGAATCTAAAGAATTCAAATGTAAATAACACCAAATACAAAATACAATATCTAACAAACAAAAAACAACTATTTTTGTGAAAATATAAAAGTTTCTCAGCGTGTTACCTTAACCATGTATCAGAATGGAATGCGACGCTCCTTTAGAATGGAACACGTTTCTAGTTTCACAGAGGGGGCCACCCATATTGTTTGTAGTTTCTTTCTCAAAATCCAACCTGGGGGGACCACCATTAGAACAATATTCAAAAAAAAAAAAATCTAGAAAACACGTGGGGGCCATGGCCCCCATAAGCCTTCATCTACCTCTGTCTCTGTCAGGTAGGGAGGATTTCACGTTAGTCGAGGTGCACGTAAGCTGATCCGTATTCGGTTATCTAAATATATACTTTCCGCTAAGGAAAATAAGTATTTATTTTTTGAATTAAATGTGATGTATTGTGAGAGAATGACATGTGTCTCGTAAAGCATAAAATAATTACATAAAAAATAAGAACCTTAGCAGAACGGGGCCTTATTCAGAATTTCAAAATTAGTTGAGGTGCACGTAAGCTGACCCGGATGCGGCTATCAAAATATTATGAAATCTCATGTGGCATAAATAAATTCTGTGTAAAAGAAATTTTCATGCTCCATCATCCAAAAGAATATAATTTCAGGTGGTAATTTTCTACTATAGCTTTTAAATGGATGCTGATTTTGGCACTCCATTTTTGTACGCATACGCTCCACTTTTAACGTGAAGTTACTAGTAAGTTCATGTACAAAGTGGAGCGTCTGCATACAAAAGTGGAGCGCAAAAATCAATTTTCATTTTAAATATCACTTGCGGTTCGAATTTCAAAATTGGAATCGAAATAGAAAACTAATTTACATTGTGAGTGAGATGCTTACTTCTTCTTTTTTTCTATCATCTCCCCTAATCACTACATGGATGTTTTATATTTAACCAGATCAGAGAGGGGATTAATTAGTCGATGTGCGCGGTGTGGGCTCCCGTGCCCGTGGTGCGATTTAGACAGAGTCACCACCCGGATTTTTGAGATGGATGATCCGAGGAACCGAGGGGGTTTTGTTTTGAAAAGAAAAGGCCTTTTGATCTAGCGAAACTGTTTGAGATTTTGGATCCGGAAGCCAGGTTACGAACGGGGAAGGTTTTGTTTTAAAGCACCCCGCTCGCCCGGTGAAAACCGGTCTCTACTAAGCATTTTAAATGGGGGGATTAATACGATTCGGAAAACCTTAAAAAAACACGTAAAGGGGAAAGGGGAACAAGATAAATCACAACACATTGCCGTGCTAGTGGTGCTTGCTGTACAAAGATGATAAAGATGGCATGGCGATGATATAAACAAGAAAGATATTCAAATGGACTGTCTGAATCACTATCCTCCGTCAGGCGGCATATCAGCTTACAACGCGCGGCTTACTGGTATGCCGTGCGTGGTTCCGATCTGGATACCAAACTTTTATAGTTTTGTAAAGCTTCGCACGGTGTACCCATTTCATCGCACGGTGTTATTTTAAAATTTTCAAACAACTCACAGCCGTCAGATCATCTTAGATCTGCACCATTCCTTCAAGCCTTGGAAAGAAAACCATTTTCGATACGTTTGCCCGTTTTGAAAAGATCTACGGGGTTTAAAACATGGCTTGTAGATATGGTCTCATTTTGGGACTGCTTTTTGGTATACAGAAAAGATCCAACAACAGACGATCGTGATCCAGACAGCTTGATCAAGTAAACAATATCCTATTAAAATGCCGTGCGTGCAAGATTACTACGCCGTGCGACGCTCCAAAGCGCCGCGCGGCGTAGCACACCTTTGCACAGAATACGGGTTTTGTTTTGTAAAAGAGGTTTTGGGTCAGATCTCAACCAAAAGGGTTAAGCCTGAAAACAGAAAGGTCCCCTCAGGGCCAGGACAGAGCCTAACCCAAGGAAACTTGGTTTTTACCTTGGATCTGGAGCTTGAATGAGCTTTGATGAAGGCAGATGGACGTCGGAAGGTTGAAAAAGAGAGTAGAAGTATGGATGTGTGTAATAGATGGGTATATTGGGTAGTTGGGACCTCAAAGTTAGTAAGGAACTAACTTCAATGGTGAAGAGAAAAATGGAGTAAAAGGCCTAGAGAATGTCTTTTGAGAACAACATTCTCAAGGCTTGGAAATGGAAAAGTGGGTGTGGGTGTGAAAGCAAGAAGAGAGAGAAAGTGAATAATGGTGATCAAGGGCCCTTTTCCCTTTTTGTTGGATCCCCTTCCCTTCTCCCCGTTTTTAATAAAATTCATCTTTTGCCTATCAAAAAAAAAAAGGGGCCATTTTCCCTTGAGTGGAGGGGTGTATTTATAGGCAAGAGCCTTGGATTTTGAATTTCAAAAATTGGAGGTATTTTCTGGGCGGGCCAGAAATGTGCTTTCGACTGAGCCGTATTGCAGTTGTGGCTCAAATAGGCGTAGCCGACAACTTTCTGAGCCAGTCAGAACTTTATCCAAAATGCCGTGCGGTTAACCTCATGACTGCGTGCGGCGTATTAAATTTCGATACGCCGCGCGGTGTAGAAGTGTCACGCGCGGTACTTCAGATTCGGTCCAAGGCTTTTTGGGCTTTCTCTGGGCTTTTGGTCTTTCTGGGTTTTTCTGGGCTGATGCTTGGTTTGGGCTGTGGAGGCCAGAGGAATACTTCATTCAAGCTCGCAAAGACTTTGTTTCCTTTATTTCATCATCGGAGCGGTCAAAGACCCTTCGAGGTCCGGATTGGGGTGTCTACACGCGGACATCGACTAATTGAAGGGGTGGAGTGGGTGAAACGATAAGTGCTGGACACCGGGTTAGGCAAGGCATGACACGATATATATTTATCACCTAGGCGAGATGTTGCTAACTTGTTTGTTTAGTAGAATGATCATGACTGGCAAATGTTTATGTAGGGCTGGTAAAGAACTTTCGTGCACAAATATTGGAAGTCCGAACACATCTTTTAAGCTCAACACGGTATCAATCAAAGCTCATTTGAGATTGATACTGGAATCACAAAGAAGTCGAAGCACGTTTATGCGGATAAGACTCGGGGCCGCCTGATAAATTTTTATGCAGAAAGACTATCAAATATCAATCACCCGAGTACTTCCATACATACATCAAACCGGCCGTGAATTATATTCAATTTTGGTGTAGGAAAACACCAAGCTACTCGAGCTCAATAAAAATTCTCTATAACGAACCAAGCTACTTGGGCTCAATACATCATGGCTCGTTAAAAATTTGATTGAAATTCGTTAAGGTTTCAAACCAAATTCCTATTATCATTTCCATGACTTGCATGTGTGTTCTGTTAAAAAATCTTCCCCCTTGTATTGCGTGGCCTACAGGAGATAGACTGAGAGTCATGTGAGACTCATATCCGTGGAATTGAATATAATTCCTTACTTTGGATAGACTGCCGCGTAAAACCTTGATAAGCATAAAATCAAATCCTCCAACAAGACTCAACTCATAGGTCTCATTCCTACGTTTGAAACCTAATTGGTAAAAGTAAAACTATCTCAGGTAGGGAGGATTTCACGTTAGTCGAGGTGCACGTAAGCTGATCCGTATTCGGTTATCAAAATACTAAATATTTTCCGCTAAGGAAAATAAGTATTTATTTTTTGAATTAAAGGTGATGTATTGTAAGAGAATGACATGTCTCGTAAAGCATAAAATAATTACTTAAAAAATAAGAACCTCAGCAGAACGGGGCATTATTAAGGGTTTCAAATTTAGTTGAGATGCACGTAAGCTGACCCGGATGCGGCTATCAAAATATTATGAAATCTCATGTGGCATAAATAAATTCTGTGTAAAAGAAATTTTCATGCTCCATCATCCAAAAGAATCTAATTTCAGTTGGTAATTTTCTACTATAGCTTTTAAATGGATGTTGATTTTAGCGCTCCATTGTACGCATACGCTCCACTTTTAACGTGAAATTACTAGTAACTTCATGTACAAAGTGGAGCGTCTGCATACAAAAGTGGAGTGCGAAAATCAATTTCCATTTTAAATATCTCTTGCGGTTTGAATTTCAAAATTGGAATCGAAATAGAAACCTTTGACCTAGCCTTCTTACGTTCGTAAATTTACATTGTGAGAGAGATGCTTACTCTCTCTTTTTCAATCATCTCCCCTAATCACTTCATGGATGTTCTATATTTAACCAGATCGGAGAGGGGATTAATTAGTCGATGTGCGCCGGCCCGAACACCCAGTGCCGGCTCTGGGCTAAGGCCCAAGAGGCCGGCGCCTTAAGCCCCCAGAAAATGTGTAGAAATTAGGGCCTCCTACTACTTTTTGGGTACTCATTATATATGTTCAATCTTTTTAGGTATAGCAACATTAGAGGCTCATTTTAATATCCAAATCACCTATTTTTCACTTAAGGGACACAGGCCCAAAAGTTGGGCCCAACCTGACTTGCTCAATCAGAGGAAACAAAAAAGGAAAAAGAAAATGCAGATCACGGGTGGCTATCTTCATGTAGAGCCCCTTGAAAAATGATTCCATGTGGTGGGTTCCTCGATAAGTTTTATGCATATTTTACCCTTACAGCTCTAATCTCTATGAACACACAATAAAATGGAAGGAGATGAATTAGAGATCAAAGGAGAGAAAACAGGATCAGAAAATTAGTATTTGCATGGGTTTTTTCCTTTATCGAATACATGCATTTGGCTTTCAAAAAAATCATTTATCTACTTATTATTTTATTTTTGTAAATTTTACTAAGGGCCTCATTATATACGTTCGTCTTAGGCCCCCAAAATCTCAAAGCCGGCCCTGCGAACACCATCGAACTAAAAAAAGAGTCTTATATTTTCTGTCTCCTGCTTTACATGGCTTACATGCTTGCATGCATGCCGTCATGTTCAAGGAATGACGTGTACACAAAGGTTGAAAATTGAATGTTTCCAAATTAAATTACAGTAAAATTTTCTTCATGAACGACCCATTCAATTTTCTAGCTCCATACTAAACACCCCATCACCACGTTAACAGTCAAAGTCCCTTCAAAATAGATACCACGAAAACTTCAACTTCTTGCATATAAATAGATCCAACTCCCTCCCAGTACTTTTCATAATCTACCAACATCAGCAGCTCTTTAATTGCTTTCTCCATTTAATTTTACTATACCAAAATGAGAACTATAAACGTTGCCTTAGCCATTTTAGCTCTACTTTTTCTTCTAACCATATTCAAACCACATGAAGCAGCTAGAATCTTGCATGAACAAGAAGAAGAGTTTATGAAGTGTGAGAGTTTGCTTTTACAGTCTCTGGCTCATACCCCTGTGGACCCCTCGCATCCAGATCCCGGGACCCACATCCCTGACAGCACCCTCGGCCAGAAAGGCTTTGCCGTGCAAAGGACTCCAGTGACCCCCTCGCATCCAAGTCCCGGCACCCACATCCCCGCCAGCACCCTCGGCCAGAAAGGCTTTGCCGTGCAAAGGACTCCAGTGACCCCCTCGCATCCAAGTCCCGGCACCCACATCCCCGCCAGCACCCTCGGCCAAAAAGGCTTTGCTGTGCAAAGGACTCCAGTGACCCCCTCGCATCCAAGTCCCGGCACCCACATCCCCGCCAGCACCCTCGGCCAGAAAGGCTTTGCCCTACAAAGGGCTTCTGTGACCCCCTCGCATCCAAGTCCCGACACCCACATCCCCGCCAACACCCTCGGCCAGAAAGGCTTTGCCGGCCAGGCGATGCCGTTGCCGCCTCCGGTGTACCCACAACACACGGTTCAATTTGGTGTGGCCACCAATTAATAGTACACAAAACCCATCCAAAACCAATATTACAAGAGATTCGTTTACTTTAGAAGTCAGAGAATTCAACTGTGATTATTGACTAGAATAAGACTGGTGCAAGTCAAAATTGTAGGCTTTAGTATTTCACTCCATTCATTATACCTCTGTTTGTTGTGTGTATAAATACATAGAGCTCTGATGTAGAACATGGACAGGGCAACAAGATATGCTTCTGGTTTGTGTTTTTGGCTATGTTAATTAGCAAAGAATAATAAGAGCAAACTAATGATTTCCCAAGTTTTTGTTTCCTATATTGTATTCTAGTTGTTACTTTTCTTTTGTATTTCTTCGATTTCTTGGAGGGTTCCAACTTAATACCAATTGGCAATAAGTAGAGTAACAACATGTTTTACAAAGACTTTCATACTCAGGATGTTTTAATTTGATATAGGCTATAAAAATTGACATGAACCTATGCATGTATGTGGTTCAAGGTGCAGCAAAAACCAAATAAATGATCCAATCAATTCAACAAAGCTGCAAATGTTTAAACGATAGCTGATGACGCTAGAGAATCGACTCAAGTCCTAAGATTAAACCATAGCAGATGACGCGATCCCATATTGATCTGTCTCCATAAACATACACACATACATAAAAATATATCGGATTCAAACTAAGATTAAACACTATGTCTGCGAAATTCCCCCACCTTGACTCAGAGAGAGAGAGATACCTGGTGGTGGTGCCGCTGATGGTGGTGGTGTCTTTTGAATATTATATTTGTATTTTGTATCGATAATTATGCGCTTCAGATGAAATTATCTACGAGGCTATGAGATGAACAGGTCAGATCATTACTGGTTATCCAGAATAAGGGCCAATTTAAGAGTTTAGAGAAGTATGGAGGATTAGAGTATGATGAGGAGCATACCCCCATATTGTGAGGCTGTGAATTCTTGTAATATCTAGGAAATTTCTAGTAATCCTTGCAGTCATTCATGATATCGCCACTTTCGGCCCATGATCATTAGTGTGTTATTATTTTTATTAGGAAATTGATTTCTACACTCCCTTTTTTGATAATCACACTCCCTTTTTTGGATTTTAGTGTTGAAAGTGTATGTATTTTTTGCTAAAAGTCAAAAAATGGAGTGTGGATATCACAAAAAGGAATGTAAAAATCAATTCTCTTTTTATTATTATCATTATTATTATTACAAGCCGTAGAAGAATACAAATATCTGAATTACACATAAAAATATAAGTCCACTATCATATTGAGCCCAACTAATAGTTCATTAGGGGAACAAATTACTAAACAAATAAATCCATAGAACAAATAATCATTCTCTGTTATTTGAAGGATCGACTCCCTGACGTCCACCGTAGAAGTCTACAAAGATGGCAACTAAGCTAACTCAAGTTTGTTCGACCACCACTAGATAGGAGAAACTGTTATATGTAAAATGGGGATACCAGGGTACTGGTGGTATCCCCTCCAATCCGTTTTTACTTTTTCGGTCATTTTTTATTACATTTGGATGATAGGCTCTGTTCATTTTGTAAAGTTCGGTGAAAACTTTGAACACGATTTTTGGTACAACTAATGTTTTTTGCCACACTCTAAAAAAATGAACGGAGCTGATCATCAAAATGTGATTGAAAAATGGCCGAAAAAGTGGAAACGGACCAGAGGGGACAGCCAAGGCCGACCCAATGGTTTTTAGTGCCCAAGGCCTAATAAAAAAGTGTGCCCTTAAAGAATTGTACTCCCTCCGTCCCTTTTTAAATGTTCTGTTTCGTAACTCCAACTTATTAAGAAAACATTATCATTGCACCTTTCACATCAACTTTTAACTCCACTTTCCCTACTTACCCTCTATGAAGACATCATCATTACAATTTTACTCCCAACTTTTCAAAATTGAATCTACTTTTTAGGGGCAAAATGGAAAATGTACCAACTTTTACTTACTAACTTTACAAAATGGACGCTTATTAAGGGACAGCCCAAAATGAAATACTGGACTCTAAAAAAGGGACGGGGGGAGTAATACTTAACAATTTTTACAACAACAATCACAATACGAGAAAGCCAAACCAATATAAAGTTCTACTAATCATTACATACAAACACAAAATACAAAGTCTCCAAATAGGCAAATACATATTATCTCAAGAACGCATGCATGAGTATCACTTGAATATTACTTGTGTTCCATTTCTAGAAGCAAAAATATCAATTAAATTTGTATAATCCACATCTTTCACCAAGTCATTTTCAATTGATAACACGGATAACCCATTTAATCTTTCTCGTGACATGGTTGATCGAAGGTAATTTTTTATCAATTTCAACATTGAAAAGCTTATTTCTCTCGTGGCAACACTAACCGGTATAGTCAATTTGGGGAGGTGTTATTCGGTGGTTTGGGGGAAATGATTTTGGGAATTTAGTGGGTTGGGCACTTGGGCTGGGTTATGGGATAGAGAGTTGGGCACTTGCACTTATGGGATGGTGGGTTGGGCTAACTCAATACTTTAAATTGGGCATTTTTTCATTCTATTGGGTTCAAAAAGAGTCCTACTCAAACCCAAGTAGTAAAAATATTGGAGTGCCTCTACAATTTGGGATTTTGGGGATGCCCAAGGATGGAACCAGGGGGGTCTAGTGGCGGCGGCCGCCACGATAAGAATTTTAGAAATTACAATTATTATATGTATAAACAAAAAATTATCCCCAACATATATAGTCTCACCACTGCTAGATTTTATTAAGTGGGAATAGGAATATGATTACTATGAATGAAATACCTAGGGCTAGGAATACAATATCTGAAGTAATATTATTCCAGTGTGGATATTAATTCAGTAATTTTATGCATGAATCAATTATTTTGAAAATTTATAAAAGTCAGTTTTTTTTTTTTTATTGAGCCAAAAATCTAAGATTCCCATGAGGTAAGGGAGGGATCAGATTCTCACTCAATCTGGTACTGTGATTCTCACTCAATTCTATTAATGTCTCTCCCAAACATGGGAATCCTGAGAGTGTGGCATCACATTCCTATTCTAATTCCTTCCAATCCAAACGTTGGAATCATGGAAGTATGGTGCATGTCACATTTGCATTTCTTCTCAAAATTCCTGCCATCTAAATTGAGCCTAAATTATTCCTAGATATTCAGTATCTAAAGTGATTTTAATTCAATTAGCTTAATCAGGAAAATTGTATTTTGAAATTTACTAGAGTACCAACTTATTAGTATTATTTTAAGGATTGAGCCAAGAACCTAATATTATCGTTGGATAAGCGTGGGATCAAATTTTCACTTACAAGTGTGATTCCTAGTTGTATAAGCGTACCAACTTATTAGTGTGATTGAGCCAAGAATCTAATATTCCGACTGGTTGGCAACTATATATATGACCAATCAAATACGGGCTTTGTTATTTGGTGGAATATTGGGATTTTGTTTTCCTCGTTGATAAGTAACGTAAGTTGGTAACCAATCAACTATATGTCCAATCAAAAATATATATTCTTTATTTTTTTCTGATAAATATCATTTACTATAATTTTTGTTATGTTATTTTAATTTTTTTTGTAGAGTCGATGACTACTAATATTGTAATTCATCTTTTTATTTTTTTAGTATACATTTCACCACTGCTAGAGTAAAATTCTGGTTCCGTCCCTGGGGATGCCCAAGGCCCAGGCCTCCTGGGCCTTGGGGTTGGGCCGGCACTGGGACACCACCACCCCTGATATCTCCGTTATACATAAAAGTTTCTCACTAGTTAGATGCCTTGTCGAAAGAAAAGAGTAGAAAAGTAAGACAATTAACGCTACAACCTCACACACAAATGAGGAGAGTCGACCCGACATCCAATTAGTCCTGTGGATGATTTTTCTAGGAAAAAGAATATTTACAGTATTCACCTTATTATAAGTCAATTTTGCTAAGGTTTGTGCAAGTTTTGGAGAGGTAGGAATGCATTTACTTTGTTCTAACTTCTAAGCCTTCTTGTTTGAATTACTACGTACTATTTCCTAAAACTTACTCCCTCCATCTCAAATTCTTGATCCTGTTAATTATTTAGGAGCTCTAAAAAAATTGGCTATATCTTTTAATTTATAATATTTTTTATATCAAATATGAATCTTGTTTAATAGATCTCAAATAATTTTATTAATCAAAGTTTTCGAAATCGTAAAAAAAATATTATAAATTGTGAGATATAGACAATTGTTTAAGTGGCATAAAAAGTGAAACACGACCAAAAATATCGGACGGATGGAGTAATATTTTACATTGAATGGAATCCAATTCCGCGGATAATACTTCACGCCGGAGACTCGAGCATTACCCCTCAAGTCCCGACAGGGCTTAGATAATGCATTTGCATGGCAATCAGACTTTGCAACCCAAAAAAAAAACGTTCACACGCATATATACTCTGAAAGACTTCAAAGTTCAAACATTCAAAGAATCAAAATTATATATATATATATATATATATGAAATTTTTTGAAAGAAGATCAACCATTCAACAAGATTCAACCCCTTGTAACAGGGGCCGACGAAGGGGTGGAGTAATGGGTTAAACGATAAGTGTTGGACACCGGGTTAGGCAAGGCATGACAATATATATTTATCACCTAGCTAGGCGAGATGTTGCTGGGTGTAGGTGCGGTTAAGATTATGACCGTTGACCCCAGAAGAAGTTTGACCTACCACTCACATGATGACGCGTGGAAAGATCGTGAGATTGACTTGTGGCAAGCAGCTGCCCCACAGAGAGATTTGGTGCCACGAGGCATAAGGTGCGTTGACGTAGCGCAAGATGGGCCTCGCGCAGCTGAATAAGCTCACGAGGGTATTGAGGCCCGCGAGAGTCATCGCGAGGGCAGTCGGGACCGCCAAGGTCCCGCTGGCGGGGTTCGCGACAAGATGTGCCCCGCGCAGCTGAACAAGCTCGCGGGGGGTATTAAGGCCTGCGAGAGCCATCGCGAGCGAGGGAAGATAGGCCCGCCAGGGTCTCGCGGACAAGGCCGCGACAGGCCCGCGGAAGGGCAAGGTCCGCGGCAATAGGGGGGTCCTATTAGCTACAGAGATTCTTCCATGATCAATATGCTGCAATCAAGGGATTACATTGTCATGGAATCAAGAGATTATGATCCCTATAATCTCTCCACAATCACTAGCCAGTCAATATGCCTTAATCATAGGGATTCCAGTCAATATGCCTTAATCATAGGGATTTGTAGATTCTTTGTAATGTATATATAGCTGTATAGAGGACACAATCAATACACAATTATTCTCTCTTCTTTTCCTTTATCAAAATTATCATGGTATCAGAGCACTTTTCTGTGCTAACACCTTTCTCTGCACTTCTCTGAGAATTATATTGCTCTCACTTTCTTGAATAGGGATCAGTTCATCCCAAGTCTCCTTTTCTTTCTTCCTTAAAGATTGGACATTTCTCCAATCTTCTTGAACATGGAGAAAGACTCTGTTGTAGCCACCAAGTCCACCAAAAATGATGAAACCCTGAGCCCCTTTTTCTTGCACCCATCTGACAATCCAGGTACCATGTTAGTGTCATCACCATTGATTGGTGAAAACTATACTACATGGAGCCGAGCGATGATGAAAGCTTTAAGTGCAAAAAATAAATCTGGTCTTGTGGATGGAACCATTCCTCAACCTCCGAAGACTGATCCCACTTATGTCTTATGGAAGCGATGCGATGACATGGTTTCGTCTTGGGTCATGAATGCCCTCTCAAAAGAGCTGGCAAGTGGTGCCATTTATGCTGAATCTGCAAGAGAACTTTGGGTTGATTTGAGAGACCGTTTCTCTCACATTAACGGGCCAAGCATCTTCCAAATCCAGAGGGATATTAGCTCCATTTCTCAAGGGCAAGATTCAATCTCCAGTTACTTTACAAGGCTGAAGACATTATGGGATGAGTTGAATCTCTACAATCCTCTCCCAACGTGTTCTTGCGGAGCAATGAGGATCATAGATGAATACCAACAAAGAGCTCGTACCATACAGTTTTTGATGGGTCTGGATGATACGTACATTCCTGTTCGTGGCCAAATCCTTCTCATGGATCCCATACCAACTGTTAGCAAGGCCTTTTCTCTTGTCTTGCAAGAAGAAAGGCAAAGATCTATTGTTTCCCAACCACCCTTGTCAAATGCTGCAGCCCTTATGGCACGTGGTGGAGCAAACTTCTATCGTGACACTCAACCCAAAAAGCCCCACAATTCCAAACGACCAACCTGTGAACATTGTAATTGGGTTGGACATGTGAAAGACAAGTGCTATAAACTCCATGGGTATCCACCAGGCCATCGACTCCATAAGAATGGACCCAATCCACCGTCTGCAGCCATTGCCAATCAAGTTTCCTCCATTGCACAGCCGGGCTCTTTCCCATTTACACCAGCTCAATGCCAACAACTTCTCCAATTGCTTCCTCCTCCACAGAACACAAATAATTCAGTAGGTAACACTTCAGCAAATTGCAATCTCTCAGGTATCGCCCTCAATGCAACTTCTTCTTTTCCTCCCACTCCTTGGATTATTGACACGGGTGCTACTGATCATATGGTCAGCTCCACTTCATTTCTTACTCACATCACCTCTTTGGGATCCACTAGCGTTAAGCTACCGAATGGCCATCACGCATCTGTTTCGCATGTTGGCAATGTAGTTTTGTCACCTACTTTGACACTATACAATGTGTTTTGTGTTCCCACTTTTCAATTCAATCTCATTTCTGTAAGTAAAATAACTCGCGATTCCAAATGCTCAATTCTCTTTTCCTCTGACTCTTGTTCTATTCAGGACCCGTCTTCGAAGATGATGATTGGAATGGGTAGAGTTTGTGATGGCCTTTATCTCTTCAATAACCCCAGCACCTCTGTTCCACATGTTGCTGCCACATCTACCTATCAGTTATGGCACCGTCGGTTAGGGCATCCTAGTCTTGATCGTCTTAAATTGTTGAATAATCATGTTTCTGGTATTCAAGTTCCTATGTCTGACCATTGTGGAGTCTGTCCACTTGCTAAGCAAACTCGTATTCCTTTTCCTTTAAGTAATAAAAGTTCTCTTGCGCCTTTTGAATTGATCCATTGTGACATTTGGGGGCCTTATCGTTTTGCTTCACTCACAAGAGCACATTACTTCTTATCCATTGTCGATGACTATACTCGATGCACTTGGGTTTTCCTCATGCGTACTAAGGCTGAGACTCGAGGTCTTTTATGCAATTTTTATGCTTTGATTGAAGTTCAATTTAATCAAAGAATAAAGATTATCAGATCTGATAATGGATTGGAGTTTGACATGAGTCTTTTTTACCAAGAAAAAGGGATTATACACCAGCGCAGCTGTGTGGACACTCCCCAGCAAAATGGTGTCGTGGAGCGTAAACACCGCCATTTACTTAATATTGCTCGTGCTTTGCGTTTTCAAGCACATTTACCGATTCAGTTTTGGGGGGAATGTGTTTTAACAGCTGCTTATCTCATAAATCGCACTCCCACGCCACTTCTTTCAGGAAAGACACCTTATGAGATGATGTTTCAATCTCCACCTTCATTTTCCCATTTAAGGATCTTTGGATGTTTATGTTATGCCACTAATACAAGCGCTTCCAAATCAAAATTTGATGCAAGGGCCACTCGTTGTGTTTTTCTTGGTTATCCCTATGCTCAAAAAGGTTACAAACTCTATGATTTGAATACCAAACAACTTTTTGTTTCAAGGGATGTACAATTCCATGAAAACATTTTTCCTTTTGCTGCTGTCATGCATCCTTCTTTGGAACCTGTGATTATTCCGAATCCCATCTCTGATATGTCATTCCCTATTGATTATGAGGATATTAGTCCACCTACCACAAATTCGGATGCATCGCCATTACCGATGCCATCACCACCTGAACCACCCCTAGTGCCACGCCGCTCTTTGCGTACATCTCATGCCCCAGCTTATCTCAAAGATTATCATTACGAGATAGCCAATCACACTCTACCAGGACCAGCATCATCTTCTTCTCATGCATCCTCTGTAAGCACTTCTCATCCGCTTTCTTCTTTTTTGTCCTATGATAAATTGTCTAGTTCACACCGTTCTTTTCTAGCATCCATTTCCTTGTCTACAGAACCGAAATTCTTCAAACAGGCTGTTCTTGATTCCAATTGGCGAAATGCCATGGCTGAGGAGATTAAAGCACTAGAAGCCAATAAGACTTGGACCATCACTACTCTTCCTGCTAACAAGGAAGCAATTGGATGCAAATGGGTGTACAAGATTAAACACAAACCTGATGGAAGTATTGAGCGCTATAAAGCTAGATTGGTTGCCAAAGGGTACAACCAAAGGGAAGGGCTTGACTACACTGAGACCTTTGCTCCAGTAGCAAAACTTGCTACAGTTCGATGTCTCCTTGCCGTTGCTGCGATCCAGAATTGGCATTTACACCAACTAGATGTCCATAATGCTTTTCTCCATGGCGATTTAAATGAGGAGGTCTATATGCAACTTCCCCCTGGTTTTTCAGGTCATGGTGAGAAAAACCTTGTTTGTAGGCTTCTTAAGTCTTTGTACGGCCTCAAGCAAGCCTCTCGCCAATGGTTTGCTAAGCTCTCTTCTGCATTGCTTGCTGCTGGATTCTCTCAATCAAAGGCAGATTACTCCTTGTTCAAAAAATCTATGGGGCATTCTTTCACTGCAATTCTAGTTTACGTTGATGACATTATAGTAGCTGGGAATGATCTTGATCAAATTAAGGCTGCCAAAGAATTTCTTCAGAGCCATTTCAAAATTAAAGACCTTGGCCTTCTCAAATACTTTCTCGGCATTGAAGTGTCTCGCTCCAAACAGGGTATTTATTTATGCCAGAGAAAATATGCTCTTGAGATCCTTGAAGAATCTGGTCTTCTTGGATCCCGGCCCTCTCCATTCCCAATGGAACAACATTTAAAATTGAATAAGTCAGATGGTGAACTTCTCACTGATCCAGCTAGCTATCGCAGATTGGTTGGGCGTCTAATCTATCTCACAATCACTCGCCCTGATCTTGTCTACTCTGTTAATATGCTCAGTCAATTTCTTGACAAACCCCGTAAGCCCCATCATGATGCAGCTGTTCGTATACTTCGATACCTCAAGCAAACAGCGGGTCAAGGGATCCTTCTTTCTTCTTCAAGCTCTCTACAAATCCATGCCTTTTGTGATGCTGATTGGGCAAGCTGCGTTGATTCACGCAAATCCACCACTGGATATTGCATTCTTCTTGGAGCATCCCCAATTTCGTGGAAATCCAAGAAACAATCCACTA
Organism: Rhododendron henanense subsp. lingbaoense; assembly: GCA_020567845.1. Lineage (NCBI taxonomy): Eukaryota > Viridiplantae > Streptophyta > Magnoliopsida > Ericales > Ericaceae > Rhododendron > Rhododendron henanense. The sequence continues at coordinate 3,017,796 of CM036312.1, read as the reverse complement.
TTTCTCGCTCTTCCGCCGAAGCTGAATATCGTGCCATGGCTAGTACTTGTTGCGAGATTACGTGGATATCCTCTTTGCTCAAAGACTTCGGCATTCAACAAAAACAGCCAGCCACCCTTTATTGCGACAATCAGGCAGCCCTCCATATCGCTGCTAATCCCGTTTTTCACGAACGAACCAAACATATTGAGATTGATTGCCACCTTGTTCGTGAGAAACTTCAAGCTGGTCTTATTCGCACTGCTTTTTTGCCTTCACAACAACAGCTGGCTGATGTTTTCACTAAGCCTCTTGGGGCATCTCAGTTTAAGACTTTGATTTTCAAGTTGGGTGTTCATAATATTCACACGCCAACTTGAGGGGGAGTATTAGCTACAGAGATTCTTCCATGATCAATATGCTGCAATCAAGGGATTACATTGTCATGGAATCAAGAGATTATGATCCCTATAATCTCTCCACAATCACTAGCCAGTCAATATGCCTTAATCATAGGGATTCCAGTCAATATGCCTTAATCATAGGGATTTGTAGATTCTTTGTAATGTATATATAGCTGTATAGAGGACACAATCAATACACAATTATTCTCTCTTCTTTTCCTTTATCAAAATTATCAACGGAGGTTTTGTTCCTTGCCTATAAATACCAGTGCTGGTATTCAGATTGGGAGAGAGGACCTCTCCTTCAGAGACAAACAGAGAGACTCAGATTTCTAGAGAGAGAGAAAACAGATTTCTAGAGAGAGAGAGCCATCTCCTCTAGAGAAAGAAGATAGATTTTTAGAGAGAGGGAGAGACCATCTCCCCGGGAGGAAATTGGAACTACGTTTGACCTGATTCCCTGTACACCGGGATACGTAGGCAGCCCTGATGACTCGGGCACGGTCGCACGTTTTATGTCTCTTCCACCCCTTCATTCTAAACACTAACCATTCTTTACCTCTCCAGCACATTTTATTCTCATGAATATTTTGGGCTCTATTCTGAACCCCGAGGAGATGGGTCCAGATTTTGACAGCTCCTACATTGGGCGACTCTGCTGGGGATCGAACCCAGGATCGATGATCATGACTGGCAAATGTTTATGTAGGGCTGGTAAAGAACTTCGTGCACAAATTGTTAGAATAAATGGATATAATAAATAATATCGTGATCATATCGTAATATTGAGATTGAGATTTGATTGTAATTAGGATGATTTTCTTCCATAATTAATTGGTATGATTTACTCCATTAATTAGGCTCCCTCTCCTCTATAAATAGAGGAGCTCATTGTATAGTGTGATCGAATTCAATAAAATATTTCTTCTCCCCCTAGAATATATTAACCAAGCTTAGGTGACTTAGATGAGTGATGTAAGACAAAGTCTAACACTCCCCCTCACGTGCAGCCCGAATGCACGTGAGGGTGCGAATTGAGCTAATTAACCAGGGGATTTGCTTCAGACGACGAGACTCTCCCACGAGAGGTGAGGTCACCTAAGACCTAGTTCTAATACCATGTTAAAATTCTGAACACATCTTTTAAGCTCAACACAGTATCAATCAAAGTTCATTTGAGATCGATACTGGAATCACAAAGAAGTCGAAGCACGTTTATACAGATAATACTCGGGGCCGGTTGATAAATTTTTATGCAGAAAGACTATCAAATATCAATCACCTGAGTACTTCCATACATATATACATCAAACCGGCCATGAATTATATTCAATTTTGGTGTAGGAAAACACCAAGCTACTCAAGCTCAATAAAAATTCTCTATAACGAACCAAGCTACTTGGGCTCAATATATGGCTCGTTAAAAATTTGCTTGAAATTCGTTAAGGTTTCGAACCAAATTCCTATTATCATTTCCATGACTTGCATGTGTGTTCTGTTAAAAAATCTTCCCCCTTGTATTGCGTGGCCTACAGGAGATAGACTGAGAGTCATGTGAGATTCATATCCGTGGAATTGAATATAATTCCTTACTTTGGATAGACTGCCGCGTAAAACCTTGGTAAGCATAAAATCAAATCCTCCAACAAGACTCAACTCATAGGTCTCATTCCTACGTTTGAAACCTAATTGGTAAAAGTAAAACTATCTCAGGTAGAGAGGATTTCACGTTAGTCGAGGTGCACGTAAGCTGACCCGTATTCGGTTATCTAAATATATACTTTCCGCTAAAGAAAATAAGTATTTATTTTTTGAATTAAAGGTGATGTATTGTGAGAGAATGACATGTCTCGTAAAGCATAAAATAATTACATAAAAAATAAGAACCTTAGCAGAACGGGGCCTTATTCAGAGTTTCAAAATTAGTTGAGGTGCACGTAAGCTGACCCGGATGCGGCTATCAAAATATTATGAAATCTCATGTGGCATAAATAAATTCTGTGTAAAAGAAATTTTCATGCTCCATCATCCAAAAGAATTTAATTGCAGGTGGTAATTTTCTACTATAGCTTTTAAATGGATGCTGATTTTGGCGCTCCATTTTTGTACGCATACACTCCACTTTTAACGTAAAGTTACTAGTAAGTTCATGTACAAAATGAAGCGTCTGCATACAAAAGTGAAGCGCAAAAATCAATTTCCATTTTGAATATCACTTGCGGTTCGAATTTCAATATTGGAATCGAAATAGAACCCTTTGACCTAGCCTTCTTACTTTCGTAAATTTACATTGTGAGAGAGATGCTTACTCTTTTTTTTTCAATCATCACCCCTAACCACTGCATGGATGTTCTATATTTAACCAGATCGAAGAGAGGATTAATTAGTCGATGTGCGCAGACCCAAACACCATCGAACTAAAAAAGAGTCTTACATTTTCTGTCTCCTGCTTTACATGGCTTACATGCTTGCATGCCGTCATGTTCAAGGAATGACGTGTTCACAAAGGTTGAAAATTGAATGTTTCCAAATTAAATTACTGTAAAATTTTCTTCATGAACGACCCATTCAATTTTCTAAACTCCTTACTAAACACCCTATCATCACGTTAACAGTCAAAATCCCTTCAAAATAGACACCACGAAAACTTCAACTTCTTGCATATAAATAGATCCAACTCCCTCCCAGTACTTTTCATAATCTACCATTACCAACATCAGCAGCTCTTTAATTGCTTTCTCCAATTACTATACCAAAATGAGAACTATAAACGTTGCCTTAGCCATTTTAGCTCTACTTTTTCTTCTAACCATATTCAAACCACATGAAGCAGCTAGAATCTTGCATGAACAAGAAGAAGAGTTTATGAAGTGTGAGAGTTTGCTTTTACAGTCTCTGGCTCATACCCCTGTGGACCCCTCGCATCCAGATCCCGGGACCCACATCCCTGACAGCACCCTCGGCCAGAAAGGCTTTTTTTTTTTTTTGAACGGCGAAAAAGATATATTTCATTAAAGCGAAATGAAGTACATCGATAAGACGGGCGAGAAGAGGAAGCATCACAATGTGAGAGTAACATCCCAACGAGGTTGGCACCCTACCCCACAACAATCATATGCTAATCAAGCCCGATGATTGATAAGAAATCAACCCAACCAAATTACAAGAAGAGAACCCCGGTAGGCGTACAAGCCAAAAGTGGAAGTTGAAAAACTTCTTCCAAGTAAATCGTGACAAATGTCAAAGCCAGATTCCATGGAACCCAATTCGGCCAGAAAGGCTTTGCCGTGCAAAGGACTCCAGTGCCCCCCTCGGCTCCAAGTCCCGGCACCCACATCCCCGCCAGCACCCTCGGCCAGAAAGGCTTTGCCGTGCAAAGGACTCCAGTGACCCCCTCGCATCCAAGTCCCGGCACCCACATCCCCGCCAGCACCCTCGGCCAAAAAGGCTTTGTTGTGCAAAGGACTCCAGTGACCCCCTCGCATCCAAGTCCCGGCACCCACATCCCCGCCAGCACCCTCGGCCAAAAAGGTTTTGCCCTGCAAAGGGCTCCTGTGACCCCCTCGCATCCAAGTCCCGACACCCACATCCCCGCCAGCACACTTGGCCAGAAAGGCTTTGCCAATCAGGCGATGCCGTTGCCACCTCCGGTGTACCCACAACAAACGGTTCAATTTGGTGTGGCCACCAATTAATCTGTACACCAAACCCATCCAAAACCAATGTTACAAGAGATTCATTTACTTTAGAAGTCAGAGAATTCAACTGTGATTATTGACTAGAATAAGACTGGTGCAAGTCAAAATTGTAGGCTTTAGTATTTCACTCCATTCATTATACCTCTATTTGTTGTGCGTATAAATACATAGAGCTCTGAAAAAGAACATGGACAGGGCAACAAGTTATGCTTCTGGTTTGCGTTTTGGCTATGTTGATTAGCAAAGAATAATAAGAGCAAACTAATGATTTCCCAAGTTTTTGTTTACTATATTGTATTCTTTTTTTGACAATACCTATATTGTATTCTAGTTGTTACTTTTCTTTTGTATTTGTTAGATTTCTTGGAGAGTTCCATCTTAAAATTAATTGGCAATAAGTGGAGTAACTTATACATTATAATAACCAAGCTTGGGTGGCTTAGATAAGCGATATGGAATAAAATCTAATAGTATATGTTAAATCAAGATTATAGAGCAAATTACATCGTGATCTTTTGAAATATTTTATATTTGGGGTTTTGTATCGATAACTATACGCTTCTGACGACATTCTCTACGAGGCCTATGAGATGAACGGGGCGGATCATTGCCGGTATCCAGAATGAGGCCTAATTTCAGAGTTTAGAGTATGGAGGATTAGAGTATGACAAGGAGCTTACCCCCATATTGTGTGGCTGCGAATCCTTGTAATTTTTTTGTTATATAGGAAATTTCTAATAATCCTTGTAGTCATTCATGTTATCGCCGCTTTCGGCCCGTAGATCATTAGTGTGTTATTATTATTATTATTATTATTATTATTATTATTATTATTATTATTATTATTATTATTATTATTATTATTATTACAAGCAGTGGAAGAATACAAATACCTGAATTACATAAAACATAAGTCCACAATTATATTAAGCTCAACAAATAGTTCATTATGGGAACAAATTACTAAACAAATACATCAAGAGAACAAATAATCAATCTCAGTTTTTATTTATTTTTTATCGAACGGTTCAAATAAAAACTGCTCAAATCAAAGCCCTTTCCGGTCATTTTTTTTGCCGATTTCTCGCGGGTACCCTTAAAATCACGTTCTAAACACATTAAGCGGCTCGGATCATCAAAATTCAATCGGGAAAGAGAAGAAATGGGGTAGTCCTCATTTTAGGTCCTCATTAGAAGATTAGTTATGAAATTTTTTGAAAGAAGATCAACCATTCAACCCCTTGTAACAGGGGCGATGAAGGGGTGGAGTGGGTGATACCGTGAAACGATAAGTGCTGGACACTGGGTTAGGCAAGGCATGACATGATATATATTTATCACCTAGGCGAGATGTTGCTGGGTTGTTTGTTTAGTAGGATGATCATGACTGGGAAATGTTTATGTAGGGCTGGTAAAGAACTTTCGTGCACAAACATTGGAAGTCCGAACACATCTTTTAAGCTCGACACGCGCAGTATCAATCAAAGCTCATTTGAGATACTGGAATCACAAAGAAGTCGAAGCTTGTTTATGCAGATAATTAATACTCGGGGCCGCCTGATAAACTTTTATGCACAAAGACTATCAAATATCAATCACCCGAGCGAGTAATTCCATACATCAAACCGGCCGTGCATTCAATATTGATGTAGGAAAACACCAAGCTACTCGAGCTCAATAAAAATTCTCTATAACGAACCAAGCTAGCTAGCTACTTGGGCTCAATACGTCATGACTCGTTAAAAATTTGCTCGAAATTCGTTAAGGTTTCAAACCAAATTCCTATTATCATTTCCATGACTTGTGTTCTGTTAAAAAATCTTCCCCCTTGTATTGCGTGGCCTACAGGAGACTGAGAGTCATGTGAGACTCATATCCGTGGAATTGAATTCCCTACTTTGGATAGACTGCCGCGTAAAACCTTGGTAAGCATAAAATCAAATCCTCCAACAAGACTCAACTCATAGGTCTCATTCCTACCTTTGAAACCTAATTGGTAAAAGTATACTATCTCAGGTAGGGAGGATTTCACGTTAGTCGAGATGCACGTAAGCTGACCCGTATTTGGTTATCTAAATATATATTTTCCGCTAAGGAAAATAATTATTTATTTTTTGAATTAAAAGTGATATATTGTGAGAGAATGACATGTCTCGTAAAGCATAAAATAAATACATAAAAAATAAGAATCTTAGCAGAACGGAGCCTTATTCAGAGTTTCAAAATTAGTTGAGGTGCACGTAATCTGACCCGGATGCGGCTATCAAAATATTATGAAATCTCATGTGGCATAAATAAATTATGTGTAAAAGAAATTTTCATGCTCCATCATCCAAAATAATTTAATTTCAAGTGGTAATTTTCTACTATAGCTTTTAAATGGATGTTGATTTTGCGCTCCATTTTTGTACGCATACGCTCCACTTTTAACGTAAAGTTACTAGTAAGTTCATGTACAAAGTGGAGCGTCTGCATACAAAAGTGGAGCGCGAAAATTAATTTCCATTTTAAATATCACTTGCGGTTCGAATTTCAAAATTGGAATCGAAATAGAAACCTTTGACCTAGCCTTCTAAGTTTCGTAAATTTACATTGTGAGAGAGATGCTTACCCTCTCTTTTTTTCAATCATCTCCCCTAATCACTGCGTGGATGTTCTATATTTAACCAGATCGGAAAGGGGATTAATTAGTCGATGTGCGCGGGCCCGAACACCCCAGACCATCAAATTAACTAAAAAAAAGAGTCATACATTTTCTGTCTCCTGCTTTACATGGCTTACATGCTTGCATGCCGTCATGTTCAAGGAATGACGTGTTCACAAAGGTTGAAAATTGAATGTTTCCAAATTATACTGTAAAAATTTCTTCATGAACGACCCATTGAATTTTCTAAACTCCTTACTAAACACCCCATCACCACGTTAACAGTCAAAGTCCCCTCAAAATAGATACCACGAAAACTTCAACTTCTTGCATATAAATAGCCCCAACTCCCTCCCAGTACTTTTCATAATCTACGTACCAACATCAGCAGCTCTTTAATTGCTTTCTCCATTTAATTTTACTATACCAAAATGAGAACTATAAACGTTGCCTTAGCCATTTTAGCTCTACTTTTTCTTCTAACCATATTCAAACCACATGAAGCAGCTAGAATCTTGCATGAACAAGAAGAAGAGTTTATGAAGTGTGAGAGTTTGCTTTTACAGTCTCTGGCTCATACCCCTGTGGACCCCTCGCATCCAGATCCCGGGACCCACATCCCCGCCAGCACACTCGGCCAGAAAGGCTTTGCCCTGCAAAGGGCTCCTGTGACCCCCTCGCATCCAAGTCCCGACACCCACATCCCTGCCAACACCCTCGGCCAGAAAGGCTTTGCCGTGCAAAGGACTCCAGTGACCCCCTCGCATCCAAGTCCCGACACCAACATCCCCGCCAGCACCCTCGGCCAGAAAGGCTTTGCTGTGCAAAGTACTCCAGTGACCCCCTCGCATCCAAGTCCCGACACCCACATCCCTGCCAGCACCCTCGGCCAGAAAGGCTTTGCCGTGCAAAGGACTCCAGTGACCCCCTCGCATCCAAGTCCCGACACCAACATCCCCGCCAGCACCCTCGGCCAGAAAGGCTTTGCCGTGCAAAGGACTCCAGTGACCCCCTCGCATCCAAGTCCCGACACCAACATCCCTGCCAGCACCCTCGGCCAGAAAGGCTTTGCCGTGCAAAGGACTCCAGTGACCCCCTCGCATCCAAGTCCCGACACCAACATCCCCGCCAGCACCCTCGGCCAGAAAGGCTTTGCCGTGCAAAGGACTCCAGTGACCCCCTCGCATCCAAGTCCCGACACCAACATCCCCGCCAGCACCCTCGGCCAGAAAGGCTTTGCTGTGCAAAGTACTCCAGTGACCCCCTCGCATCCAAGTCCCGACACCCACATCCCCGCCAGCACCCTCAGCCAGAAAGGCTTTGCCCTGCAAAGGGCTCTTGTGACCCCCTCGCATCCAAGTCCTGACACCCACATCCCCACAAGCACCCTTGGCCAGAAAGGCTTTGCTGGTCAAGCGATGCCGTTGCCGCCTCCGGTGTACCCACAACAAACGGTTCAATTTGGTTTGGCCACCAATTAATTTGTGCACAAAACCCATCCAAAACCAATGTTACAAGAGATTCATTTCCTTTATAAGTCAGAGAATTCAACTGTGATTATTGACTAGAATAAGACTGGTGCAAGTCAAAATTGTGGGATTTAGTATTTCACTCCATTCATTATACCTCTATTTGTTGTGTGTATAAATACATAGAGCTCTGATGTAGAACATGGACAGGGCAACAAGATATGCTTATGGTTTGTGTTTTGGCTATGTTGATTAGCAAAGAATAACAAGAGCAAACTAATGATTTCCCAAGTTTTTGTTTCCTATATTGTATTCTAGTTGTTACTTTTCTTTTGTATTTGTTAGATTTCTTGAAAGATTCCAACTTAAAACTAATTGGCAATAAGTGGAGTAACTTATAGATTATAACAACCAAGCTTTTATGGCTTAGATGAGCGATGTGGAATAAAGTCTAATAGTATATAATAAATCAAGATTATAGAGCAAATTAATTACATCGTGATCTTTTGAAATATTTTATATTTGGGGTTTTGTATTGATAACTCTACGCTTCAGTTCTCTACGAGGCCTATGAGATGAACTGGGCGGATCATTGTCGGGTATCCAAAATAATGGCAAATTTAAGAGTTTAGAGGAATACTATGGAGAATTAGAGTATGACGAGGAGCTTACCCCCATATTGTGAGGCTGTGAATCCTTGTAATTTTGTTGTTATCTAGGAAACTTCTAATAATCCTTGTAGTCATTCATGTTATCGCCGCTTTCGGCCCGTAGATCGTTAGTGTGTTATTGTTATTATTATTATTATTATTATTATTATTACAAGCAGTAGAAGAATACAAATACCTGAATTACATAAAACATAAGTTCACAATTATACTAAGCTCAACAGATAGTCATTAAGGGAACAAATTACTAAACAAATACATCAAGGGAACAAATAATCAATCTCAGTTTTTTGCAAAGATTGACTCTCTCTCTCTGACCTCCAGTACTGTAGAAGTATACAAAGGTGGCAACTAAGCTAACTTTTAAGTTTGTTCGACAATTACTAGGTAGATATGCCTTGTCTAGTGGGGAGAAAGAAAAGGGTAGAAAAGTAAGCCAATTTTAACTAAGACAATTAACGCTACAACCTCACACATAAATGAGGAGAGTCGACTCCACAGTCCACATCCATCTTCGTGAGCGTTTGCGTTGACTCTTCTCCTTTGTGGGGGTGTGTGTAGAGTTTTTCAAAAGGTCTAGAGTCACCGCACGTCTATTGGGGCATATTCCAGATCCCACAAAAAATACAAAAAATATCCATAAATTTTAAGATAATATTTTATAGAGTCCTATAAAAAATCAACTTCAACTGTTATCCGTAGGTATGTTTTTTTGAATTCACAGCGAAACTTCCCTACGAATTCAAGAAATATACTTACCAATATCCGTTAGAGCTGATTTCTTATAGGGCCACGTAAAATATTATTTTAAAATTTATGAATATTTTTTTATATTTTTGTAGGATCCGAAATTGACCCCAATAGGCGTGTGGTAGTCTACCGTGTTGTGGTCGTAGCATTGTTACTTTACAATTGCCAGTTGGGTTGAGCTGATAGGCTGAGCTAGCTATCAGCTTCTCCTTTACACAGTCTGCTCTTTGCTTGATAGAAGGGCTTGATGAAATATATATATATATGCTACGATCACAGATGAAAGTGCACGGATTCCGCCATACATATATATGTGTTTGAAACCGTTCAATGCGTGTGGGCCCCACTTGCATCGAACGGTTTCAAATTAACACAAATGTGCCCAGATCTTTGCACTTCTGTCGTTGCTCATAGCATTGCTCGATGAAAAATATTACCCGCAAAATTTTCTGAGGAAAGTTCATATTCCATCCTATTCTGTTTGTCCATTTTTTTACTTTCTAATGTTGCAAATTGTTTGTCGATTTTGAACTATCGAAAACAAAGTCGTAGAAAAACTCCTTGTCATTCTTCTAAAGAATTGAAGTGACAAGTGCAACTGAAATTAGTAAATGCCAATTTTGAAAAGTTTACAACTTTTAATTATTATCTTTGTCTTATTATTAATAAGTTGGATTTTTTTCAAACTGGACAGAGGGAGTAGCGTTTCCCTTTAGCGTCACTTTCTACTACTTAATTTCTCTCTAACCAATTAGTCCTGTGGATGATTTTTCTAGGAAAAAGAATATTTACCTTATAAAAGTCAATTTTGCTAAGGTCAATTTGTGAAAGTTTTGGAGAGGTAGGAATGCGTTTACTCTGTTCTAACAACTAAGCCTTCTTGTTTGAATGGAATGAGGAATCCAATTCCGCAAGAGACTCGTGAATTACCCAAATTGTCCCCCTAAAGTCCGATAGGGCTTAGATATTGCATCTGCAAGGCAATCAGACTTTGCAACAAACCCTTTACACGCCTATATACGCTGCAACCAAGACTTCAAAGTTCAAACATTCAAAATCAAACAAAAATAAAAATAAAATTTTTGAAAGATCAACCATTCAACAAGATTCAACCCCTTGTAACAGGGGCCGACGAAGGGGGCGGAGTGGGTGAAACGATAAGTGCTGGACACCGGGTTAGGCAAGACATGGCACGACATATGTTTCTCACCGGACTAGGCAAGGCATGGCACGACATGTACGCTTGCCACCAAAATCTTAGAACAAGAATTTATATTTACTCCATTTCATTTTTCTCTCTTTGAACTTGAAAATCCAAGCCATCCAACCAAAACCAAGGCGAGTGTTGCACGTTGTAGTTAAGATAGATTTGTTCCCGCTACGGTTCTTATGGTTTACATGGACGTTTGATCGAGCGCACCACAGAAGCAGCACTACAATCGATGGGTCTGTCGAACCAAACTTGTGTTTGTACTCTCTCAAATGAAAAATCTTCGACTCAAAGACTCAAAGAAGGCATTAGAAAATCAACTCATCTCAAAATGAATAAAGAATGCGATACATATAGACTAACCGAAGACTTTCTGGATAGTCACAAGAGAAGGGACACATTTGTTCATAAAAAAAAGACATCTGTCTACGGCGAACAAGTGTCACTAAACACAAGACTCCAAATCGAGTCAATTTACCTCTGCACCCAAAACAAAATATTACAGTATACTCCATTCTAAAAGTATTTGCAAAGACTGTGAACAAACACAGGTCATCAAAAGGACCTCGGGTAGCACACACACAGAGAGAGAGAGAGAGAGAGAGAGAGCACTTTCATTTTCTATTTTGACGTCCCCACCCACCTTGCATGCTGCAGTCATGTTCAAGGAAATAGAGGAATACGTGTTTACAAAAAGGTTGAAGAAATGGAAGTCTCAGATTAAAAATTAGAAAGACCTTGCGACCCATTCAATTTCTGAACCCCTTGTTTAATCCAATTAACGAGTCAACAGTCAAAATCCCCTTCCAACAAATAAATAAAAAAACACGTAAAAACTCCAAGTCATACCCTTTGATATCTGGTACCCATATAAATACCCCAGGCTCCCCTGCATCAATTCCTCACAGGTTTATCAACTCTTAACTTGCTTTCCTACTACAAAAACAAGATGAAACCCATAAACAAAGCTTTGGCAATTCTAGCCCTCCTGTTTCTTCTAAGCATGTTCAAACCACATGAAGCTGCTAGAGTCTTAAGTGAAGAAAACCTGAGTTTACAGTCTCTGAGGGGTGATGTCCCCCCGTCGAAACCAGATGGGGGGACGTACACACCACGTACTAGTACCCTCGGCCAGAAAGGCTTTGCCGGTCAAGCTATGCCGCTGCCGCCGCTGCCGCAACTCATGGTTCCAGTTGGTGTCGCCACAAGTTGATTCTAAACAAAACCCGCCCAAAAGCCCTTCTTATTACTCATTTACCTTAGTAAGTCAGAGAAATCAACTGTAACTAGGGGCTAGAATAAGACTGGTGCAGACCCAGGCTAATAGCATTTTTTATCTTCATTCTTTTTTATCTTTTGTGTGATGTAAGTGTGCTAGTTCTATAGAATATGGAAAGGGCAAGAGTTTTCTCTAGGTTTATGTTTGGATGCTGATCATAATAGAAGGAAAAAGAAAAGAAAAGAAAAAAGGGGAAGTGATTCAGGTCAGAACCATGAATATCTTTTTGGATCAACATTAGTGAACACTTTAATCCCCAGTTCTGCTGCTTCATCTACTGACTTCTCATCGGATTTAGATACACAGGTGAGCAAAAAAAATGAAAACCAAGAATTAGAAGCTAGTGAAAGGAGATAATGCTATGGTAATTCTATTAATAAAGGTCTAATTTTACTTACAAGACTAGGATAATTAGTGCCTTTGTTATCTTAGATTTGAGTTTACCTATTTACTACTTCTGCACACTAATATTTGGAATCAATAGGTGGCTTAAGTTAACCACGAAATTGGAAGCCAAAAGCGGGTTCCTTATTCATGTTTACTACTTCTGCACACTAATATTTGGAATCAGTAAGTGGCTTAAGTTAACCACGAAATTAGAAGCCAAAAGCGAGTTCCTTATTCATGTTTGATTTGCAGAATTCAAATTGGCAAATAAAGAAGGTATAAGGTACTTTGGGATATCTAATCTGTAACCAAACAAAGAGAAATGAAATCCCACATAATTTAATTCCCTTTACTCTCAATTCCCAAGTTCCAAGCAATTCTGAATGATCTTACATGGAAGATGGAGAGAGGCACTTTTGTCATGTGTACTTAAACATGGTTGATATAACTAATACCAACATGGGTTTCCAGGAACTTATGTGTTTTGACTAGGGCTTTATGTGTTTTGTGACTAGGGTCTTTGCTCTACTGTTGAATAAGTTTAGGTTGATTCAACTCAGGGTTCTGCTTGAAAATCCGCATCAGAGTACTAGTTCTCATTCTCAGGAACTTCAAATGAAACACCAAACCTACCACCCCCTTCTAAGTTCTAACTGTCTTCAACAGGAATGTGAAGTCAGTCAAAAGACTATAGCGACATGGATCAGTAATCCTCAAGTTTTAGATCCAACACATCAAAATTTCATTTACAGTTAATATCCAATCCTTGTTGCGGGTTGTTTTATGGCTTTTCCACTCTTTTATATGCCAAACACAACAAAAACACAACAGAACTATCCTGATGAATTTAACTATTTAAGTAGCTTCGACAATCGTAAGTTTGAGGATAGATACTCGAAGCGAATAAAACCAGATAAGCAACAACAAAACGTTCCCAGTTTTCAACAAGGATTGCACAATCCTAACTTGAGCAAATACGACCACTTCTTGAACAGCGAGACACGATATGCAACAAGAGACTAACCTTCGAAATACAACACCAAAAGCCAGATCTCACCTTGAAAGAGCAGTAACAAGCTCCTCCTTCAAATGCTCAGCAGTGCCACCTTGAGCCCGGATAGAGAATGTATGAACAATCTCACCTTCTTCTGTTGTGGAAACTTTAGACTCCTGTGCTATAACTTGATGCTCCCTGAACGCCTTTATAACCCTTGAAACCGGGTGAGAATCCAATGGGCAACTCACTCGTACAACTGCATCGTCATGCCTCGCTTGAAAATCAATTTCTGGGACACTGCCCTGCTTTTGCTTATAGTTAACCATATCCTTTTCAGCTTCTAGAATCCTTATCTTTCCTTGAAGATCAGTGATATACGAAATGGCATCGCCAAGAAGAGAGGCCTTGTCCATTTTGGAGATATTAGGAACAACAGCTCGCAATGCATAAAACCGTTGGTTGAGCTTCTCTCTCCTCTGTCGCTCCGCTTCCACGTGATTCAATGGTTCCTCCCTCCCATTGGCAGGCTTTCTCCCTCTCTTTCTAGGTTTCCTCTCATCAGATTGAATCAACAAGTCCTCGTGACCTTGTTCCAAACCCCCCAAATTCATGTGTGGAAACAATTTTGCTTCACCCTCATCACTTCGACACCCATTTGAAGAGTTCCCATAAACTTGATTAGAGCCCACACCTTGCAATTCATAAGATTCTGATGCAAACCCAGAATCATCTTCCACTTTGGGTGAGAAGCTTATAGTCATGGCACGCGATTTTGTGCCACCAAGACTAAGTTCATGCCCAAATATCTTTGGCACCAGTTTTCCCTGTGAAGGCAGAGGTCCCGCAAATGCAGTTTTAACCACTTGAACCAAATTCTGTTCTTCAGGGACCGTTTTTATTGAGCCAATCTCCACCACTCCTGATTTTAGTGGGACAAAAACTACTGTCTCGAATCGAGCCAAATTTGCTAAATAAGATCTGGATTGGTAGTGTTCTGAACAACTTTTTGTATCTGAAGCCCAAATCACTCTACCAGTGTTGAATGCCTGAGAAGGAGTAGAGGGCTTATCAAATGGGAATGAGTAATACATAGATGTGAGATAGAACATCTCCACATCTGAAACCAAATCCAAATTTAAAGCACAATTATCTTCCTCAACCCCTCCAAAACAGGCATGAAGCTTCTGCAACACCCTCTTTTTCCTATCTCCTCCCTCATACTTCCGATCCTGGGGCCCGTTCCCAGTCCCAACCTCACTCCCTTTCGCCTCTCTACAATACCCATCACCCCAAATCAAGGCCGAATTTCCCGATTTCGACTTGGAAACCTGCCAGAAAATTGCATAGTTCCAATTTGAGCCCTCAACAATCTTGGAAAGCCCTTTCTGCAAACCTAGATCTCCGGCTGACGATGCAAACTCCGACAACACTTTGCCGGAGGCCGAAGCAACCAAGAATTCAAAGGCTTCACTGCCCAACACAGATTCCACCATTCCCTTATCCACTTCATTCAGCCAAAACTTTTCCCCCATCTCTCTCAAGCAATTCAACAAACACTAAATCTACAACAACAACAATTTCTTTAGGGTCCAAGATTCTCACAGACCATACAACACACAACTACCTACATATGTCCAATTTTAGGGACTTGGGTTTTCTTTTTCTTACGAAAAAAGAGCCGGAACCTCTTTCTCTAGAGGGATTGACACAGAGGCAATCCCATATGCTTGTAAACGTGTGTGGGTATATGTGTATGCATATGAATCATAAAAGATGCACGAAGAACTGCAATCAGAAAGATCAGTTACCTGGGTTTTGTCATGGATCGTGGAATTTAGGATAAGGTAAACTCGTGTTTCACGTGAGCGCAACAAAGACTTGGGTGGTTTTTGTTTTTTTTTTCTTGATCAGAAAAAGACTTGGGTGGTTGGTTGTCTGTTTTCGTGTAGATCTGAGAGTTCTTTTTATACACAGTACTCAGTAGATACAGTGCACCTGGGGTCTTTTGCTATGGGTGTTGACCAGAGGAAATTATCAGTGCTGTATTGCTTTCCTATGGGTGTTGACCAAAGGAATTGGTCAGCCAACAAATCTGAGGACACATATATTTTTACACATATTGTATATACATTTTTATGGGGTCCATCTCGAATCCCACCAATATAATCCAAACCGCTCATTATTTTTAAAATTATTTTTTAAGAGTTTCTGTAAAAAATCAACTCGATAGGATATCAGTAAGGGCTTTTTCAGAAATCATATGATGAAACAGTCTGATTCGCCCTGCGATTTCTGTAAAAACCCTTACCGATATCCTATCGAGTTGATTTTTTACAGAAACTCTTAAAAAATTATTTTAAAAATAATGAGCGGTTCGGATCATATTGGTAGGACCCGAGGTGGGTCCCATAAAAGTGTATGTGCAAGATATGTGTAAAAATGTATGTGCAAGTAGCATGACTGGACATATGCACAATATATCGTGTGATATGTGTAGGTTTCATGTGTGTCGTGTGGGGCTCATGTGCATCAGACGGTTTTAAATATATCGGATCTGTACACATGCATCCGAGTGAATTGCATGACTCTAACAGCAAACACCAATTGTCATGTCTTTTAGTCACGTAATGCGTGAACATGAGCGAAAGGGAGAGCGCAAAGGTGAAAAATATCTTTCGAATGTTTCAAAATATAAAATTTCTGAGAGCAAAAATTGAGAGCAAGATGGTAAAATAGGATTGAGAGCGAATAATGTGACTCAGAAACTCATGTGCCATACTGGAGTATTTCATTTTTAAAAAAAAAATTGACTACAAATCGAACCCTCCTTACGATGGCAAAGTATTACGTACATCCAATGATACTTAAGACCCACACGGCACGGTTTGAACAATTTATATTTAAGTATATGCACATTAATCTGCATTCATAATATTTCCCATGGTGTTAAAGTATCAATCGACGTTTCGATGAAAAAAGAATCAAACCTCAGTACATGTCAAAATTAATATTTTTCAATAATATTTCACTTTTCTCTTATAGATTCACAAGAATCTGATTGGAGTTTCATCACATCTTCAATCATAGGGATCAAACACGTGAGAGAGCTTCTCATGGACAATCGAGCTCATCGATCTAGCCTGTGGCACTAGGGCCGTGAACTACCCGAGTCTAATCATGACTCATCAGTACCTAATCACTTGAGTTAGCTTACAAGTAACATTCTATGTAAGAATAGCTAATATGCTAGTACTCCAGTACTATATAAAAATAAAAATAAAATTTGCCAATTTTTGCTAAAATTTTTGAAGTAAAAAAATTTTCGAATCGAATCCAGATTGTCACTATCAAATTCGAATCTTATCTAATTCAAATCGGATTTAAATCTTTTTAGATCCGAATCTACAGATCCAGTCTATTAACAGATCTAGACACACATACAGCATAATTTGGGCCTATAGACAGAACTCTACCATTGGGCCGAGAAACTTAACTTGAAATGGCCTATGGACAGAACTCTACCATTGGGCCGAGAAACTTAAGACTTGAAATTGAAAAGGGGCCGCGCGAACGCAGGCCCCTACTATCACAAATTATGACATAGGCTCCACCACTTGGGTAGACCTTAGGCGGGCGCCCCTCCTGAGTGCAATGGAGATCGCCAACCTAGGCCATGGGCCTTAGTGATTGCCCATTGACCCTGTCCAGGTAAGTATGGTTTACTGAGCACCCCAACGTTATTTTATATCCCCCAATCCTCCCCAAGTTGTTGTATTCACTCGATGTGGGACGAATACCAAATACCCCCCCCCCCCCCCCCCCCCACAAAGGAACCAAGCACAAAAACTTCAGAAGATAGAGAAAACTGGTTGAGAGTTTGCTTCAAGATCGATTCAAGAATGGTCCTCTCTCTCTGTGTATGTGGTTTATCAAGATTGCTGTTATGCGTGATGTGGGTTCTTGTTTAGACGCTTCATTTGGGCATATTTTGCAGACTAAAGGTTTCTTGCCAACGTTAGCTGGCATTTCGGCTACTGGGTTGAGAAAATTTTGTGAGTTTAGCGCCTTTAGGGTTCTTTGGTGTGTGGTTTACGGTCTGGTGATTTGGTTTTAGCTATCTAAGGTTTTGCCTTTTGTGGTTCTTGATCAAGAATTGTAAAGATATACTCCTATATGGGTTGCCTTCTAGAGAATCAAATTGATGTAGTTTTCATCATTCTGAAAAAATATACTACAATGACCTGGTTTTGGGGTTAACCGGTTAAGGCAAATTTTGTCTTGGGGGTTCTCACTTGCTTTCCTTTTATGATTCTTGATTAAGATTTCGAGCATCAGATATGGGTAGCTCGTAGCCGTTTACATAAGGTTTTGGGGTGGAATAAGCAGAGTAATGACCATTCTTAATGTAAAGATGTATTTCAGCTAATACTATTACATGCTGAGCCTGAGAAAGTTTCATCCTTTTTCTTCTTCTTCTTCCTTACTATTGATTTTAGGTTCTGCTGGCAGGTGTGTCAACCATCAGTTATGTCTTATTTTGTCATTTATATTTGAGTGGATATCATACAGAGTGGGAATGTTCTTGTGGACAACAAGCACAGTTGCGGGCAGTACTTAGTTTAAAGTTTAGTGCAAAGAGTGAAATTTTTCCTACAGCTTATGGTGTCCGTTACTATATTGAGATGCAACTCAGCACACATGAGGAGTGAGGCGTGGGCAATTATGTATAGTTTACTTCATAGTTTGGATGTATCATCATGTAGTTTTCATTTATCCATGTTAAAGTCATTGAAGTGATTTCTGAATTTCTTTACTTAACAGAGAATGAAGATGTAGCTCTATATCCTTGTCTGGAATCTGCAGTTGATTTAGCAATGGCACTGGCCCAGAAGTGTCAAATAAATACTATAAGGTTGCTTGATGTTGACGGGAATGAGGTGAAAGTCATTGGAGTGCCTGAAGTGAGTGGAGGTGATGCATCTGAATTCTCAACTGTTTGCTTCCTTCTACCAGTTTAATCTCCTTATCTTGCTCATTTTCAGCTACAAAATTCTCTAGTGTTTCTTCCTTTCCTCGGTGTATATGCTTTGTCGAAGATTAATTTGTGCTTCAAATTGGTTATTCCTTTTGAAGGATTTTGGGTGATTGAATTTTTTTGGGGGGTGGGATAAGTTGCAAACTTTTATAAGCTCAAACCCTCCAACAACCAAAGGACTCAGTCCTTACACAGGGATACAAACCAGATACAAAACTGGGGAAACCCAAAACAAAAATAGCAAAAGACAACTAAACCCCCAAAACATTAAAGGGAAAAAAATTTCCTGTGGGTGCGCCAAGAAGCAGCAATGGATAAAGTCCGCGCAGAAACTGGAACCCTCTCCAAGAACTCAGGCATGCATGAATATCGTCAATGATTAACTGCTGTAAAGAAGAGCAAGCCAAACCTTGAAGCTGGAAAACCCTCTTGTTTCTCTCCTTCCACAGCCAATAAATTGTTGCAGTGAAAGACAGTTTCCATACAGTATGGACCATGGAGTTGCCACCTCTGTATTGTCGTATCCAAGATAAAGCCCCAACCAAATCCATTGGACCACTACTGATCCCATTTTGCAATAAAATGAAAGACCAAACCTGTTGAGCATACCCACAGGAGAAGAAGAGATGAGAGTGGGATTCGTTTTCATTAAGGCACAAACTACACTTGGGATCTAGCTGCATACCCCAATAAATAAGCCTATCTTTGGTGGCCAACCTCCCCAAAGTGGATAACCACTGAATGAAAGCCCATCTAGGGGTGTGATGTTTAAACCAGATCACTTTGTACCAAGGAAATGGTGGATTAGAAATCCTCAAGGCCTCCCAAGCTGATCGAGCTGATTGATTTGTTTAAGCTTATCTCGTAAATGAATATTAACATTCATTCGTTTTTTTAATTGGCAAAAGAAAATTATGTTAATGTTCATCGTTGTCTTGGACAGACATCAAGAGGAGTTGATTGTGGGAAACTTGATATGATGCTCAGATATGTATTTCTCAGAGGCTGCAATTATCAGGTAGATAGAAGTGTATGATTACAGTTTCAGACCTTTTAGTGCTTCAACTTGATGATCAACAGTTGGCAATGCCTGAGGGAAGTAAATGAAATACATAACTGGCTTAATGGCTCTACTTTTATTAGACTTGTGCCTCAGGTCTGTGTCAATTTTGAGTGCACATGTCAAATTACTTGGGAAAGTGAGATTAAGCAAGGGCCCAAATACCTTACGAGGATACTAATCGAAATCAAGTTCAGGTTGCTACAAATGGTATTCTACTTATCAAAAGAGAAAGGAATAAGCAATGCTTCATTAGAACATCACATTTGGAAACTTATGCATCCTGTATCTAATGCATGGAGTTCCATATTGGATGTTTTGGGGGATTTTGTTAGTTTTTGTCACTTACTAAGTTTCCGATACTAAAGAGTTATTCGTGGCGTCAAATATCCCCCTTTCTCGTGTTATGGCATGTAGGCAGACACTTTCACTATGGAACACCAATATCTCCTTAACAAAAACGAGACAGTGAGCAAGGACCTATGGTTTGGGATTATGTTTCAACAGTTTTCGAACTTTGAACTGTATCAGATGCCAATTGAAGAGATCAGAACTGCTGATGAAGGTGTCCCTACAGTAATATGAGCAGCCAATCCTCTTGTCTCCATAGCATATAGGGATATGGCTCCACAAATCGTTGGCAATCTCCAACAAAAAAGAATGACAGAAGAGCAACACTCTCCTGACTTTGTAGTTGGACCTTTCAACTGTTAACTTAGTTTCTTTTCTGCAGCTTCTGTGGGCATTCGGATATCCATTTTTTTCATTCTTGGTTTTGGTAAATGGCATTAAGCTGTGTATGTTTTGAGAATTTCTTGACGAGGAAAATACTGTATTTGTACTTGTGTGGAAACAGTGATGGATTCTGTACTTTCCTCCTGGATAGTGTATTGTAGGAGTAGTTTTTACTGTTTTCACGAAAACCACTCACTCCATTGTCCGTCGTCAATCCACATCTTGATTGTGAAACCTTCATTAGTGTGCTTGATTGTTTGATATTTGAGGCCTAGACTGCTACTACTACTTTTTTTTTGAAACGTAGACTGCTACTGTACTACTTTACGCCGATTGAGGTGTTTAAAAATATATTTCTACATTCCGCGAGAAGAAATTCATTGGATTGTTTCCACTTCTTGGTTCTCTACCTTGCTAGTTCTAAATCATGTTAGAGCAAATCATAGCGCAAACTAAGCATGAGGGCTTTTTTCCATAGCTAATTTTCATTTTGTATGTAGGGTTTTTGCTCAAGTTGTCTCAGGATATATAACCAGGCCAAGGATATATAACCCCATATATATAGACTTGGGGATGCAAAAACCAATCAGGCTAATTAAGCTCGACTAGTCAAAATCTCGTTTTACCGCGCATTGTGTACTCCAAGGCTACATAAGCATTGTTCAAAATCAACTTAATAAACCTTTGTGCACCACAGGGCTACATAGAAAAAATAACAGCTCAAATAGATCAAATCAAGTTTCGAAAGTTATTTTATCGGTGTTGTTTGAACCGAGATATTGGTTAGTGGATAAAGATTTATTCGTTAGCTTCAAATTCTACCCAAAAAATGCTACGTACACATTTTATTTTCACGTCCTCTTATAAAAGATGGAGTAATACATTTCGTTTTGTAATGTGGATTCCACCATCACCCTATGTAAAATAGTCTAGGAGTGATTATGAAAATAGATGTGTCTTTTATCCTTGAGTACAAGGTAATGTTGTTTTTTTTTTTAAAGTCGGGAATTGATTTTGACACTCCCCTTATTTATATCCACACTCTCTTTTTTGCTTTTAGCAAAAAATACATACTTAACACTTTCACCACTAAAAAACAAAAAAAAATGTAGATATAAAAAAGAGTGTGAAAATCAATTTCTAAAAAGACTCTTTTTACCTTGTTTTTTGGTTTGGGGGACTAAGGTAATGTAGATTGGGACGTCCATGCAAACTATAGAGTACAAATAGGACTCGCGATCACTTTAATTGTCCAGCACCTAGCAAAGGGCAAAGCGGAACTAGGTTTTATGCCGGATTTTCATCATCCAGAATCTCATCTAGAAATTGATCTAGATCGTCTTCTGGAATATCCATTGGATTTGTGTTACTCCTTCCGTCTCACTTTGTTGTGCCCTACTCCTTTTTGGGATGTCCCTAAATGATGTATTTGTTTCAAAACTTTTCAATTTTGGATATTCATATTTCTATTTTACCCCTCATTTCTCCCTCCCAAATTCAAATTTTGAACTTGATTTGAAAGAAAAGTGGAGCAGATTAATGACATAACAAAAAAATTGACAAAAATTCATAAGTATTAAAGGGGTAAAATGGTAAAATTGACACAAAATCAATGTAATTATAATCTTTCCTTAAATTATGTGAAAGTCAAAATAAACGCAACAAATTGGGACGGACTAGATCGTCTTGGGGAGGTAAGTGTAATTTCCCGAAAATATTGAGCTCAGAAGTATATAGTCCGAACGAGTACTGCTTGGACTTGGAGTATAAAATAAGATGACATAAATGCCCTCTTTTTTTTATTGCATTCTGCCCTAGTTTTTTGACCTTGGAATTCTCCGATAACCCTCTGCCCTTTTGCCCCTCCGAGATTCTGCCTCCTTCTTCTCTCTACCCTCTCTCTCTCTCATCTCTCTGGTAATTTCATCACTCACACCCGCCAAAATCAAAACTCCCTCTCTCGCTCTCTCTCTCTGGGGATTTCTCATCTTTCGATACGTTTCAGATTATTGATTATGAGCTGTCGTTTTAGAATAGTTGTTTGATCAGTGATCTCTGCATTGATAATCTGATTCTGTTTTATCCCAATTTTTCGCAGGTTCCCTCAGTTTTCCAAGCCGTGATGGGGACTCTTTATGTGCATTCTTGATTAGGGTTTTGCGGCTTCTTCCTCAGATGTCTCCAGGTGAGCTGTTTTTGATTGGTCTAGTCTAGTTACGGTGATCTTTGTTAATACTCGCCGTTTTGGTGGTTGAGAAAACGTCGTAGTACGACCAGGCTTAGATAGATGAGTGACGTAATAGGGAATTCTATACGGGGGCATCGGCTGTGCTGGGCTGTGGGCTAGTGACGTCAATTGGGCCCACTCAGACTTTGAAACACTGTGTTTTTGTTTTGTCCATAGTAGTCATCATTCTCCCTAAGTTTTTTGTCCGGTAGTTTCTACGTTTTGTTTAGCTTTTTATCATAATTTTTGAGATTAATGGTTAGTTAGAGAAATTAAAAAAGTATAAAAAATTGGACTAAAGTTGAAAAAGTTCATATAAGACGACAGAAATACCAGAAATATCGGTGGTTATGTTTGTTATTTTTTCATCTTTAGTTGGGTTTTTTTTTTTTTTTTGGCTTTAGTGATTTTTTTTTCTTTGTTTTTATTTTTTCTTAAAAGGGCCCAAACAGGAATTCCAGAAATGAGATTTCTGCATTTGATTATCGCAGCGATTTGGCACCTTATATTTGTTAATGGAACACTATTTCTATCTAGTGGACCTAGTTTTTTCAATTGGCCCCTCATGATTTTTCAGTTGTTTCTTTAGATACTCTCATTTGATTAATGTGGTGAAGTTTGAGTCAGTCCAATTCTACCATTTAGATTGGGGTTCAAAAAAAAAAATTTATTTTTTTCGGAAAAGGCAATATAGTAAAGGAACCACGCCCAAAACCTCAAGGGGATACCCTTGAGAACAATAACACCCACTCTACAACCAAGACAGCCCCAATACAACCAACGCCATATCTCCAATGCCAGAAACCCAGACAGACTAGAAACGAAACAGCAACATACCCCAAGAGCTAGGCTTAGAGTTTCAAAAAATAAAGTCAACAATTCCCCAAGCCATACAAAGACTAAAGTTATCCACAGACTTGCACATTTCTCCAAAAGCAAGCACAGGCTTTGACCTCTTCCACCACCTGCCTTTCAACGAAGCAGACTCATGGCCAATCTGCTGAAAGATTCGACCATTTCTTTCTTTCCAAATAGAGGGGGGGTTCAAAATTTTGACTTAATTTGATTGTATTAGCCTAGAAACCCAATGCATCGTTTACTCTTATTCTTTGAGGATGTCATGTTCTTGGGCCAATTCAAAGTTTGCTTGTCCCTGCAGATTCGCTAATTTATTGAGAAAGTAATGAACAAGGGGCAGTAACATTCACTATGTTAATTTGTTGGTGTTTGTATCGTAGATTAAGTTTGGATAAAAAGTTGTATATCCTTTTCTTTTTTTTTTGGCTTGTTTGGAGTAGTGCAAAAAAAAAAAAGGATGCTTATTGATGCCTAATTTTTATTTGAACAGGCTTTTCTGGGACATAAGGAGCAACATAGAGTTTTGATTGTTGCTTGAGTGCCCTTTTCGCCTTCCTATTTGGGTATTTAGTTTGCGTGTGAAATTTGAGTGGATTACTCATGGCAAACCATGACATGATCATTGGGCAAAGACAGGATTTCCCAATGTTACAGAACCAAAATTTGGGACTTGTGGATGATCATGATCTCATTAGGGGAGACGGTCATAATTTAGGACTTGGACAGACGCATGAGCATGATGATTTAGGTTTAGTTCAGGCCCATGATCACAAGTCGGTGCTAGGTCAGCCGACTGAAGCCCATGACCATGAAATGGCTCCACAAAATACCCATGTTCCGAGCGATGAACAACAGAACAGGTTAGAACAAACCGACAGCAATGGAATAAACCCTGGTAAGATCAATGACCCTGCTATTGATGAAGATGATACTGCCCCTGAAAATCACGAGCTGGGTGTGTTGGAGAATAATGAATTGACTGCCATAGAGAACCATGATATGGATGAGAACTTGGACCACAACCAGGAGTTGAGTATTGTAGCTTCCCCAGATATGTCTATTCAGCAATCCCACTATGAAATCACACCTATCCGTCAGTCCAGATCGGTAGCTCTTGCTCCAACTCATGAGTTGACTGTTGGCCAAGAGTTTCCTGATGTCAAGAGCTGTAGGAGGGCATTAAGGGACATGGCTATTGCTCTTCACTTTGAGATACAGACTGTTAAGTCCGACAAGACCCGTTTCACTGCCAAATGTGCTAGTGAGGGATGCCCTTGGAGGATTCATGCTGCAAAGCTGCCAGGTATCCCCAGCTTCACAATTAGGACTATCCATGAGCAACACTCCTGCGGTGGAATTACCCATCTTGGCCATCAACAAGCTTCGGTTGAGTGGGTTGCGAAATCCGTGGAACAAAGTCTTAGGGAAAACCCACATTGCAAACCAAAGGAGATATTGGAAGAAATTCATCGCGTTCATGGGATCACACTATCCTACAAGCAAGCCTGGAGAGGGAAAGAACGGATTATGGCCTCCGTTCGTGGGTCATTTGAAGAAGATTATCGTCTCCTTCCTCAGTATTGTGACCAGATTAGGCGGACAAATCCTGGAAGTATTGCGTCAGTTTATGTGAATCCAGCAGATAACTGCTTCCAACGGCTGTTTGTTTCGTTTCAAGCATCAATTTATGGGTTTCTGAATGCGTGTCGCCCCCTTCTTGGGCTGGATAGAAGTGTTTTGAAAAGCAAATACCTTGGGACATTGCTTTTCGCCACTGGCTTTGACGGAGATGGTGCCCTATTCCCTTTGGCATTTGGGGTGGTTGATGAGGAAAATGACGATAATTGGATGTGGTTCCTCTCTGAGCTCCACACATTGCTTGAAACCAACACAGAGAACATGCCAAGGCTTACAATCTTGTCCGACAGACAAAAGGGGATTGTAGAGGGTGTGGAAGCAAACTTCCCTACCGCTTTTCACGGGTTCTGTATGCGCCACCTCAGCGAAAGCTTCCGGAAGGAATTCAACAACACAGTCCTCGTCAACCTTCTCTGGGAATCCGCAAATGCTCTCACCGTCATTGATTTCGAAGCAAGAGTCCTCGAGATTGAGGAGATATCACAGGAAGCTGCATACTGGATCCGCCGGGTTCCACCTCGCTTGTGGGCCACAGCATATTTTGAAGGGACAAGGTTTGGGCATCTTACTGCCAACATAGTGGAATCATTAAATTCTTGGATTCTTGAAGCCTCTGCGCTTCCGATAATTCAAATGATGGAGTCCATCCGTCGGCAACTCATGACTTGGTTCAATGAGCGACGAGAAGCAAGCATGGAGTGGGGATCCATACTTGTTCCTTCTGCGGAGAGGCATGTTTCTGAGGCTCTTGACAGAGCGCGGACCTACCAAGTGCTCAGAGCGAATGAGGCAGAATTCGAAGTCATTTCCCATGAAGGAACAAATATAGTTGATATAAGAAACCGTTGTTGTCTTTGTAGAGGGTGGCAGTTATATGGGTTGCCTTGCGCTCATGCTGTGGCGGCACTGCTTTCATGTAGGCAGAACGTGCATCGCTTTACTGAGGGGTGTTTCACTGTGGCTACCTATCGAAAGGCGTATTCTCAAACGATACACCCAGTTCCGGATAGAACCCTTTGGAAGGAGATGTCGGATGGTTTTCTGACTGATGGCAGTACCAGCTTTCTGGCTGAAGGCAGTACCGGCAGTAGTATTGAGATTGTTATAAACCCACCAAAATCCCTTAGGCCACCAGCTAAGCCGAGGAAAAGACGAGTTCGCGCAGAAGATCGGGGTCAGGTGAAGAGGGTTGTGCATTGTAGCCGTTGCAATCAAACTGGACATTTTAGAACAACTTGTGCAGCTCCTATATAGTAGATCGTTTATCTTTGTTTTCCGGGTTTCCTTTTTCTGTGAGAAGAATGCACTCTTAAAATTCTACTAATAGGTTTTTGTTTCTTATTTTCTTTATATGTAGCTGGAACATCTTGATGTAGTGCATAAGTTTTGGCATCAAATTCTTTTCTTGCCGTCTTTCTTTCCTTTATGTGTTTTCATTTTTTCTTCCAAGTAAAGTAGTATGACAGTTGGACTTCCACGTTCTTAAGATTTATACTGACCATTCCGTGTTGACACGCACTATTTCCAGTTGTGCTCTTTTATGGTTCGGATCAGCTCTTTCTGTTTTGACAGTGGACAGATCACAAAATAGGATACAACCCACTTGGGTCTGTCGTCCCCCAGACTTCCATTTTTAGGGTTAGGAATTAGGATGTTTTTTGGTCGATTTTGACATTCCATGGGATTCACCTAATAATTGCTGATGTAGCAGTCTGATTTGTAGCCTTCTAACAAACTCCCCGCATCTTATTTTCTGTTATTAAAGGAGAATAAAGAAAACACTCATGCTAATTAGAGTTACTTAATAAATTGGCCCTTTATCCAACCATACAGAAAAAGCAGGGCAGTTGTAGATAGCAACATGATTAAGGAAAAATGACAAAGCAACAAAACCACACTTCAAATTTGTGGGAGGAGCCCAAGCAGAGAGCATTCATGCGGGCAGAAAAGAATTTGGGCTCAGTCCCGCTGTTCTGCCTAAAAATATCAGAGTACAATACAGACTAAGGGAAAATCATTCCCCATGTGAACCCAGCGCAGCATATAGCACTATCCAAAGATTGAACCTTAATAACCATAGTTTGTTCCATGGATAGATGCATAGTCCCCGGTAGGAGCATAGCCTGCATGACCACCAGGGTTTGATGGTGGGGATGCATACACTGGACCATGACTAGGATAGTTGTACTGTTGGCCCATTGGTGCAGCAGTAGTGTTCTGGGTGGCGCTAGCAGCTTCAGCAATGTAATTCTGCATAATGGAAAACAGAAAAGAATGGCAATCAAATGCTTGAATAGAAACAAGAACTTCTAAATCAGTCTAAAAAGGAGCAACCCAAAAACAGCCATATGGTCTTCTGGTTATCCATGACTGGTAATTACAGAAGTTACAAACGTCTTAAGCTTCAGGAGGGTGCCTTTAACCACAAATAAGGGTCAATCTCTTTCATTCGATCCAAGAAGACTCAACAGGGGTGAAATACCCGATGTAAACAGCTAGTTTTCATGCACCTTCCATTACCCCCAAAAAAGGGGGTCACACTGTTAAATCATGTTTTCTTTACTGGGAAAGCATATTATAAATTAAACACTAATGCTAAAGACATTATGAATGCTGCAACGTCACCCAAAGATAATGTCAATATTGAAGTCCAACGGAAGTAAGGCAAAATCATATGCACAAAAGATGCAAAGAGAATCAGATACCTGTATCAGTTGTTGAGCAGTTTGAACTTGTGATGCAGATCCACTTATTTCTACCGTCATCTCATCAGGCACACCTCTGGATTCCTGTATTGCAATGCTTGCACCGCTGGCACGACGGATATAGCTAATATTTGCACCAGAGGTCCCAATTACGGCATCTGCATATGATAGAGGAATTTGCATGCTCTGGGTGACCTACAGCAGAACAAATTAAAACTTGCATATTACCAATCAATAACCGCCATGCAAATACACCCCTGATGTCAAAATTAAACACAAGCCAGAGGGAGACCAGTATGCATTTTGTCATGCTTGATAGAAATGAAAACTCGTCCAAATTGAACAGGGATAAGTGAAAAAGGAAGCTTGTAAGTAACCAAATAGAGAGTCTTTGCAATGCAGCAGATCAAAATATTAACGAAAAAAATTGAGGAAACTGAAACATATTTTAGTACTAAAACAGATTACAACTAGAACGAAAGAAAATACAACCAGAGAACAGTAGTAAAACATATTATATCCTGGTGTCATTCTATTCGTCTCGAACAGTAGAACCAGAGAATACTACTATACTAGGGAAGCATTTGCTGGCCTTCCTACTCCAGGGGATGCAGAGCTGCGTTCTTAAGGCTTAAGAATACGTTATCATTAGAGAAAGGCGGACCTTTCCAGATTTTTGAAACCATTTTTTGCCCTATTTATTGTGGGCACACGTGCATATGTCTGAGAGAGAGAGAGAGAGAGAACTGAGAGGTTCTTAAACCTAAGCAGAACAGAAAAAAAAAATTACTTGGAAAAGAGTGAAAACTAATGTCATGGAAATAAGAGCTTCAGATCTTCCATTTTCTTACAAAAAGAGTGGGGAAAAGAAAGAAAGACAACATGACTCAATTTCACATTTTTCACCTGCTTATATAGATTTAAGCAAGATAAGTTTACTCCAAATCGAAACAGGAAAAAAATAGAGAAAAAACCAACACAAGTTTACTGAACCCCTCCTTTTAGCAATTTCCCTGGTAGGAGATACAATTTGCAGAGAAATATGAAGATTGAGCAAAAAGAATATAACCTTTGTAACAACTGATTGTTGTGGAGGGGCATAAGTTGTATTAACTCCTGCATATGTGTCTCTTCCATAAGGAGGTGGACCTTGACGAGGTTGCTGGTCAAAAGAAGGCATGTCTACAGGTGGATAATAATTGTCAAATTGATGTGGAGGCGGCATATATCGAGGATTTGGCATAAAACCAGGTCCTCCATCACTGTTCATTGGAAAACCTCGCGGGGGCGGCTCCCAAGCCTGCTGTGGGGGTATGTTCTGGTTTGCCGGAGCATTTGGCATTTGCATCTGACCACAAACCAGAAATCATCAAATCATTCCCTGTGCTTGGATTACAGATATGCTAAGAAACTAAGAAAGTACACAAGTCTATTATGGAATCATAGCCGCAACCAGATTCAGGGCTATTACAAAATCGAATTTCAATGGTGATTTCCAGGATAGGAAATGATCGTGAGATGTTACAATGAATCATGTCTCTTAAGAGTTAAAAAAGGATAGACAAATGGGGGTTAAGATCTCTTAAGTGCAATCTAAATCTGGAGAACGAAAATTAGCATCATTCAGCCTTCTATTTTTGGGCTCCAAAGAGGGGTAATGGGGACTCAACCTGCCTAGATTCATCTTAAAACCAAGGATTAGAATCCCAACCCAAATTTAGAAGAACAGAAAAAAATAATAATAATAA
The DNA here is from genome assembly GCA_020567845.1 of Rhododendron henanense subsp. lingbaoense. Taxonomy (NCBI): domain Eukaryota; kingdom Viridiplantae; phylum Streptophyta; class Magnoliopsida; order Ericales; family Ericaceae; genus Rhododendron; species Rhododendron henanense. The sequence goes on along the minus strand of CM036312.1, from coordinate 2,988,305 downwards.
AGCGAGGGATAAATGAATATCAAAACTACGCCGCAAAATGAAACGACGCCACATGCAAGAGGATCACAGCAATAAGCCCTTTCGAAGAGGCTCATATGGGGAACATTAAGAAATAACAGGCAAAGTGGGACACATTTAAGCAAGATGTTCAGGAGCGTAATTTGCCTCTACCATCAATAGGTTTACCAAAGGGATTACAATTGCTTGAGCAATTTCTCCCTTAGCCTTCACAGAACTTCCTTGTATCCTCCAACCATCACCCATTAATGTAACGTCAACATTATTTGAAACCAAATACTTCCCATAACTGGATTGTACTGCATTTAATGGAACTAGAAAAATAGTTTATTTTTCTTGATAAGAAATGTCACAATAAAAGTACAATACATCGACAAAGTTGAACCTCAACTTGCAACAGCAAGGGAACCTCGTCCAAAGTTTTCGTTTCTCGCAACTTTTCTATTCCAAAACGTGGATCGTCCAGTACAATGAACGAGACGGAACATGGTATGCCACGTGTTATGTTGAGGTACCGAAAGAGGTAGGTTTCTGAAATTACAATATTATATTGTATGTGTAGCAAGCCATAAACCTTCATCGAAATTTTCTTTTCCCCCCTAAGTATTCTCAACACATCTCTAGCATCGTTATTACAAATTCTTGTACATTTCACCTTTCCAAAGGTTGACTCTCTCTAGATTCCGATTTACTGCATCTGAATTTTATCTTGGAAGGAAAATGACAAGGAAACGAATAGGGAAAATTTTGGATGGTGTTCAACAATGAATTCGCCATATTGGAAGAGAAGACAGCCAACCATAGTGATCCGGGAGTCCCTGTGGAAGGGCTCTCGCTAAACATATGAAGGGGTACCATATTTCCGAATGTGCACTCCAAACATTAATCACTAAGGCATAAGTGTTTCCTGACAACACAGCTTGTAACATTTACACCAATCCAAACAAACATTACCCAAGCCCACCATTGAATAAGCCCTTCTAGTAAAAAGCCAGTTTCCAAACACTAATCTATGGCTCTCATTAGCACGAGCCCCTCTGGTTACCACCTTTAGAACCTACATTCTTCTAATACCAAAAGAAATACATGAAAAGAGGGTAAAGATCAAACTTACTTGCATTTCAAATACTGAAACAACACTTCGGTCAACCAAAAATCTCCTGAGGTGAGCTGCAATAAGTTCAATTGCTTTATGCACACCCGCGGGCTCCCCTTGTACTTCAACAACACTATCGTCAGGCAAAGCAAAAGGTGGAAGGTTTTCTGCACAGAGATTGTTTCATAAGCATAGGAACACCAGTCAACACAAAATTCAGATGCTAAGAATACTATAAGATCTCAAATAATTGAACAACATCAATTGTGGACCCATATAGAGCTAACAAGGCATTGCAGTCATCCCCAAATTGGTCCCTCTTACATTTATTATGCGACAAAAGCCAAGAGAATAAATCAAAAAACCTTGTGACAAGGGGGAGCAGAGATGAAATTAACATGGAACAAAAGGCCTCCCTCAGAAATAAAAACAAGGAATGGGAAGGAAGAAAAAATTATCTGACAATAAGGGGGAACAATTAAATAGAAAACAAAAGCCAAGCGAACACAATCTCAAACAGACAGGAATGCTGATCTGAATTTGTTACATGCAAGTTTCAAACAATTCTGAGCAGTAAGAAATGATCTGAAAGCACCTTCTCCAAGAACTCGGATTGTACAACTAGAAGCATCTTGAATAGACTTTATAGTGGTCCCCTGCTTCCCAATCAAGCTTCCAGCTTGTGTAGCTGCCACTAGAAGCCTTGTGCAAACATTCCCAGCGCCAGATGAAGCATTAGCCGGATCACTGTCTCCATCAACAAGTCGTTTATGAACCTTCAGTAAACCGTCCATAGCAGGAGGAATGGGAACATCTGGTTCTTCCTTGGCAGAAACCAGCACCTTAAAATAGAGCAGAAGAATTCTGAAGTATCACCAGTTGAATTACCAAACGAATTCCATATTCAGATGCAAACTCAAAAAGAACCACTACTAAAAAAGCTACCAGATTATGAAGTAATACTACCATCTGACATCATAAAGGTTGGAAACCAAATTTAACTAAATAAACCCATTTACGAAAATAAAAAAAAGAAAGGATTAGCTCTTCATCATAGCAATAAATCAATAACCTACAATTTGGGAACTTTAATCAGTACGCAGCACTTATGAGGATTGATAATTTGGTCCTACTATTAACCACTATGGCTAATCCAAGTCACGAAGGATAAGGAAAACAAATAATCCTTTAATCACGTGTTTCTTCCTGTTCAGATAATTTAAATGCAAAGGCAGATACGTCCCCTAGGGTACACCCCCGTCTTAGATTGCATTCCCCAATATAGAGACTCAAGTTTTTGTCTACTTAAAGGAAACATTTGTTAGAGCTTGTTCCATGAAGATTATCACCACCAAAACCGATATATAATGACCATGAGAGCCTCTCCACTCATCACCACACTTAAATTGGTATCACAATTCAAGACTGGGGGTTGATACATTTTGGGAAAGACGATTTCTTAAAGGATTGAACCCCTTTGTTTGTGCCAAGAAGTGTACCTTCTTTAATCGTGATCAGACATTGCTTACCTCTCTTGCTTGTGACCAGACATTGTTTGCCTCTCTTAATTGTGACCCGACATTGTTTACCTCTCTACGTGTAAGTCAGCCAGTCAGGGATCCCAAGCAGAGTGTTTGAGCTTGACCCACATCTGTTTAGTATCTCGTCCAAAACTAGGAACTGGTTGCAATTGGTTTTGAATTGGATGTTTCAAAAGAAAAGGCAAATGCAAGCATTCACCTTTATGTTTACATCTCATACTTCACGTAAATGTACCTGAGAGCATTTAGGTGTTCATTATCCCATATCACTTCTAACCAATAGGAACGACTTTGTGTCCAATTTGCATGAAGAGGACAATAATCTTCAATTACCAGCTTGAACCCTTTTTGGATAATATATGTTGCTCATAAAGTGGACTGTACCAAAACATATTCCACTTTGTACATAAAAGTTATCCGTGTCTTAGTCTAAGGCTCTAAGCTTATTTTGAAGATTGCAGTACATCAAACTGGCAACTTGTTTCATTTAGATAATGAGCAACCAGTTTAAATTCTATCAACGATACCTCATCTTGTTATTGCCAACTATTGGGTGCAACGGTTTTACAAATTTGTGCCAAGAGTCCAAGACACCAATCGACCAAGTTCTGAAGTTACCAGCAGTGCACAGCTTCTTGGTACCATCGTTCGCACATGACATTTCTGACAGTTAGTCAAGAGAGCTTTTCAGCACTTTATAAAGATCATGTTGATTCCTGCAATCTGGATCCTTGTCCTTCTTAACTCAAGCACTTTGGTGATTGAAAATGATGCATATAGATTGCGAGAACCTGCAAACATCGATTTTGTTATCAAGACAAACCTGCTTTCTTGATATCCAACCTGGTATTCGAAGTTAACATTTCTTTCCCTTATTTCTGAAAGGTTATCTTTTTTTGCTCAGTCTTATTTCTGGAAGTTGATTCAACTATTTGACTTCAAACTTTATCTTGAGGGATGGCAGTGGTCTATGTGTAGCTTCACCAAGTGAAATGATACTCTTGAGAACAAATCTTCACAACCTTATAATACTCCAACTAACAACCTTATAATAATCCAACTAACAACCTATAATATGAGACTGACAACGTGTGAAAGTCTTTTCTCTCCCAACAACCCTGACTGCAAAATGGAAGGCAGTAATAGCTGCATCGAAGTTTCACCGAAATGTTCGTCTTACAATTCTGAAAACTGAAAAGTATGACCAGACCACCTTCTTCAATTGTTAAATGTAAACATCCTCAAGTATCAAAGTATCCAATCATTGACAATGGTTTTCAAGAGCAACATGAAGCATCATGTATCTATAATACAAAGTGTATTACAAACATTTCAGGGTTTGGAAGAATAAATCCATAGCTTAAAGAGTTCCTTTTTTCGTTTTCTTATGCTGCATAGCCGGACAGGGTTGAGTATGTATAGTTTGGACCAACTGGTTGATTTCGTGGGATCTTTGCATAGTTGAACCTATTAGGTGATATCTTTGTGTTGTTTTGCTCTTTCAGAGGCCTTCACCTTTTACCTTGTTCTTGGGTAGCACCTCCTTGACATCGTTGTTCATGTATGCTTATTACATAGATCATCCACTTCAGAGTAGTAATTGCAGCCTAACATAAAAGTTAAATGAAAATAGACCTGTGTACCCCCCCTCAACAAGGGAGGTAACATGGGGAAGTGTTGGATGCAGGAGAGGGACAGAAATAAAAATGTAGCATGCATCAAAACTAGGTTCTACTCATCAGAACCATTTCAGTGACTCCGAGTCTGAGTGCATAACACAACCCGTGAACTACCCAGAAAATGACCATTTACAAGAGTCAAATTAATCGCATTGCAGCAGTTTACTAGTCATATTCACACAAGTGATCGTATCACCTTATAGAACACGGAAACTTACAATTCTTTCTGTAGACCCAGGACCATCAAGAATCTTTATGCGAGCCTTTGTCTCCTCACAGGTTTTCTTGATGTACTCTCCCTTTCGGCCAATGATACCACCAACCTTCTGTGCAGGAACCAACATCCTGAAAACATTCTCTCCAGGCCATCCAGGCCACTTCTTTTCCACCTTCTCCTGAAATTTCGGATAATTGTATATCTGGAGGATTTGAGTTCTCAGGCATACCACCCATGTCAGGTTCATCGAAACTTTCTTCAGCCATATTCTGAACAAGCAATTTCAATAGAAACTAATCATATTCAATAACGGACATCCAATTCCCATCATAGGGAATAGTTCTCATCTACATTCATTACTTAGTAGAAAGAAAGAAATAGGACAACGTATTGGATCCTAGGGATTTGAAGTCATGAATAGCATGAAAATGTGAGGTCAAGAAGTAAGGGCACATATGCTTCCTTCCCTGGCCAAAGGTAAATTTACAAACAGATTCAACTTTTAAAACCCAACGCCAGGTCATTTAAAACTCAACAACAAACCAATCCAAGCGGACAAAACAAAAACAAACACCTAACAGAAACTACTTGGTCTGCCAATAAACCAAAGAACAATATGAAAAAAGCATAAGCCTTTAAAGTGTACAAATTTATGCTCTCCCATTTCTGTGAAAGGAGAAAACGCTCAATCAGGACTGTTACATGCAATAATTTCCTTACTCTTGGGTACTGACTTCCGATAAACGAAATATCTAGAGCTCAGTTTAGTGTCGCTAATCTTTATAAACCCTTTCTCGACAACCGAAAGGTTATTAACTTTGTTTGGAACTAGGAGGCAAAACATGAGCAAAAGTTCATTTCCTCCATGAATTCCCTCCTCTCTTTTTTTTTATTTTTTTATTTTGAGGGGGGGGGGGGGGATGGGATATGAACTAAAAATCTCTCTGAGATTGCAAGACAAAAGATCAATAAATTCTAAAAATTACTCTAAAGTTTCTAGTGTTCTCTTGGCCTCAGTATTTTCTGACCAAATAAACAAAACTGATTTCCTACTCATTTTTCCTTTTCTCTCCCCCTATTCATTAACCTAAGGGTACAAGACTAGGAAAGAATAGGAAATTAACTCGCGAGAAAAGATTTCGAAACCTGAACGCAAACATGAGCCCAACACCAGCACCAGAACCTTTCAAACTAAAAATAAGCAACCACAAATCAAGTAAAACATTCTCCCCTCCTCTCAAAAACGGAATGATAACAGCGAAAATCAAACAGAAGTAAGAGAAATGACCAAATAACTCCCCCCAAACCAAAGGAACTCAAAACCCCTAATTTGCACACACACACAAAAAAAAACACTCTGTTTTAATCCAAGATGACAGGATACTTTCACAGATTTCCAAAGTACCACAGAAAAAGGACAAAAATTGGTGTCCAGGGCCAGCCATGGGCATAGGCCCACAAGGCAAGCACCTAGGGCCTCCAGTTTTTGGCCCAATAATAGGGCCCCCAAATAAAGGAATGTAATAAATATTATTTATGTCAAGAATTTTCAAAATATACTTCTTTGGTGTAATGGTAAGATGTGCGCGTGAATATCCAAGAGGTCTTGTGTTCGACCCTTGGCAACTTCGAGTTTTTTGATGTTTAACAATGCTGGAACTTAAAAAAACACTTTTGGAATATGGCACCGGGACTCGAACACACAACCTAAGGGAACTGAAGAAGTGCAACAACTCTCTGCCACTGAAGCACAAGGCTATTTAGTTCCTTATCTCAAACAACTAACCTATAAACATAAATGCGAGAGGCCTCATTTTGAAATCCCGCTAGGGCCTCTCAAATCTCAGGGCCGGGCCTGTGGTGTACTTCCTAAGTCACATAATGCGCGTGCAGGAGCGTAAAAGGCTAAAAGCGCCTATTAAAATATTTCAAAAGTACTGAATTTCGCGAGAGCGAGATTGAGAATCTGAGCGCTGACGAGGTCTGAGCACGGGAGCGAAGGCCTACTAAAGGATGGTGAAACCCTAAAATCTTCCAAACCTTAAAATCTACGAAACCACAAATCAGAAACCAACCCAATCCCATCGTTCCTACATGTCAGTATAACATAAAAACTCGAACACGGAAATACACAAAATCAAAGTGACGCAACAACACAAATACTACAGGAATATCTACTTCAACGAATTTAGCGTTTAAGATTGAATACGTGACTCTAACATGGGAGTGTGAACGTATGTATATATGTACAGATATGTAGTTTTATGCATATAATGGATACTTACAGTGATTCACTGTGAGCAAAGCGTGATGCAGCGAGCGAGCGAGAGAGAGAGAGAGCGGGCGGGCGGTAGAGAGAGAGAGAGAGCCGCGTACTGATTTCTACGGAGTGGTTTAGTGTTAGGATAATTGCTTTTCAGTCCCTCCAGAAACCTTTTTTAACGAATTAGACCATGACTTTCCGATATCTTTTACCAAAATTCCAGTCCTGAAATAGTGAAATACTATGAAAAAAGTTCTCAAACAAAATCGTTTATATTGATGAGAGAGAGAGAGAGAGAATTATTTTATTAGTATCCGATAATTGTTTTGGAAAATCAGCGAACGGTAAAATGCTTTTAAAGAGTAGTTTCCAAACTCTCTTTAGAAAATGTAGTTTCCAAACAAGGCTCTTGTAAAACTCTTTTTTAGAGAGAAAGAGACTCTGTTGAGTAGATACTTATGTCATGACGACATCTCTTACTTTTTGATTGGCATTGGTTATAGTTTTAATTTATAATTGACATATCGCCTATTGCAACTCAAATTCTTATTTTTGTACAGAATTTTTCCAACGAGTACCTCGCATGAACTTGGTTAAAGAAAACGTAAGCAGATTCATTAAGAGCTAGTGAAACAAGATCGGCCAACATCATCGACCAGCATAGTATTCTATTCAAAAGAAATGACATATTATTGGGTCCTTTCTTAAGGTGAATCTCGGGAAAGACTCGCTAGACTAACCAATGAGGGAAGCAAAAGGTAGTTTGGAAAAAATGGGGCACTCCTCCGCGGGTAGGAAAAGATGGGGTGTAAGTTAACTAAGAAGGGAATAATAAATAAGCCCACGAAAGGAAGATCTTCGTGAATCTAAAAGCTTGAAAAAAGCATCCTAACCATTCATCAGAAGCAACCCAACAAAATGCCTCAATTGAACGGCCAGTTGTATATGTATACTTGCTATGTATGATCTTCCCATCCCTTCATGGCTCCTTAGCACGACATGATGCTATGTCAACTCCTCTTGAACTCAAAACTCCATGCGAAAACTCAACTTTAATTGGTCATATGTCATGTGCATTATGGTGCATATATATATAATAGTATATCTACATGTGAGAATTCAAAGTGCAGATCCCCATACACAAGTTTATATTCTTTGCCAACCTAACCAAGCAAAGCACATTCGGTAAATTCAACAGTCAAAAGTCCCAACAAATAAAAGCAAACAAAAGCTTGAGTTATGACAAAAATTACCGTTCACATTTGGAAATACTACTATTGTCAACATGTTAGGTGAAGTTTAAAGGAAAAAAGATTGGAAAGGCCGATTCCAACCACCGGCAGCAGACGACGATCACCGAACTCCGGTGAGTCAGATCTTCCTCTCAATGCTTGTGATACCCACACCAGCTTCTTCATAATTCATGCGTAGATTGTGCTGTATAAACTATCACTGATCAGAATAGCATAGAGTTGCAAACAAGAGAACGAAAACACACTAGTTATAGTTCAAGAAAACAGCCAGGATAGTAGCACTCGAATTTCCAAGTTCAGGGGAATGAAGCCTGGTCCGAAATCACTCAGATGGTGTTCCAGCCTCCCTATGAACGATTTCGAACCAGACAACATTCCCCTCAACCATTCATCACACACACACACACACAGAGAGAGAGAGAGAGAGAGAGAGAGAGATGATTTGGCCATGCATTAGTTGTCATGAGGTCCTTTTATACGCAAGGAGAGACAAGAAGGGATTCTCTCTTTGGGTAACATGACTTGGGGTGTTGCCTATCAAAAAAACAAAAAACACATGACTTGGGGTCCACTTTCTACGCCACCCCTATCTTTGCTTAGTTGCTTTTCACACGTAGGAAATTAGTTTAAGCTTCAAAGAGAAGGTCGTTGGCGCATATATAAATTATATACAATATTCTATTCGAAAAATGGTAGATAAATTTGATCCATTGTATACGGTTGCTCAAATTCAACTAGTGATGATGAGGTCAACACAAATAGCTGGTTTTAGCTTTAGAATAACCTGTGGCTTTGACGGCCATATTTTATAGAGCAGGACCTCCATCCCAGTGGTGAGGGCTAGGCCGAAGGATCGATCAACCCCCAACACCTCTCCCCTGTATAACTGTATTGCATCGTAACATGAAATTCTATCAGAAAATAGCTCGCTTGCTAGCAAATGTATTGTATGATCTGTGTTATATGAATCACCGATTGAGTTTCTGATAATGCACAGAATTGTCTAGTTGTTATTAGCAATTTGGTATTGTCAAAAGGTTTTACGTATCCCCTGCACAAGATCCTCCCTTGCAACATTAATGTCTAGCAAAGCGGAAAATAAAACAGACTTAAAGAAGGTTTTTACATATCCCCTGCGCAAGATCCTCCCTTGCAACACTAATGTCTAGCAAATATGCTGGAAAATATAGGTAGACTTAACGAAGGGCATGTTTGATTGATTTATAATTGGGAAAACTTATACATACGCCTAATAGGCTAATACCGTTATTCTTAGCAAACTTTGGGCAAATTCACAAAACCAAATACCATGCATGGCTCTTATTTTCTCTTCCTTTAGATTTTAGTCACTTTGGTTTATTTGCTTTTGGATAAGAGTGACTTTATTCACAAACAGTCTGAAGTTAGGACTTGCTTACCAGGGTCAGGTATTGACATTTGGGGTCTTGTTCTCCAGTTTCAGGCAAAGGATATGTGCTTTGCTTCCCACTATGATAAAGACAAGGTGAGAGGTGGAGAAGCTTAGTCAATGAGCTCAGTGTGATGCCAAGCTTCAGTCCCAAGCTTACCGCAGATAGTGGATCTGGTTGAAGCTTTTACAGATATCACCTGCAAATGTAAAGGAGATTGGGAAATGGACCTCAGTTGAATTCCAAGTCATTATGTTGATCTTTTTCACTTGCTTTTACTAAAGTAAAACACACATCAGACATAGCAAACTAGCTCTAATATGAATTAGTAAGAGATTCGGTCCAGTCATTTGCGTACTACAGCGGAAAAAATTGAATCCATACCACGCATTTTTTGGCCAACAAGAGGTGGTGTCAATTAAGATCAGCGATAGAAACACCGGGATCGGGTGTTGGATTTCATGCGCAGGTGCAACTTGAGCCATGCCGGTTTCCGGTAAAGCACAATAAAGTCGGGTTAAAACCTAGTTACATTCTAATGGTTCATTTCAATGCAATGGATCATTCAAACACCCCAAAAGTTTTAAACAGATAACGATGCTTAATGTCGTGAGGTTTAGGAGGTGTATGGATGCATTTTACCACGTGCTGCATTTTTTCTAAGAAGTTCCATCCACAAGGTTCTGTGGATTACATATTCTGCCTATCTTAGTAAAATTTTGACTCATAATGAAGCTGCAAATATATGCATACTTCCCTTTCGTGGTTAACATGCAATATAGGTTAAGATATGCTTTTAAACACCATCCAAACATGACCTAAGGGGAAAAATCATGAAAATATTTCCAGCGAAAAGTAAATTGTACCATGTAGTACGAATATGAATGCAGTCACTGGAGATGTCCCCATGCCAATTTAATACAAAGGGAAGAGAATGAATGGAAACCTCCAATAATAAAGCCAAACAATTCATGGCTCACAAACCTAGGTAATGAAAAGAAAAGCAAAATAAAGAAGGGCCCATCTTGGAGAAATTGGAGTCAATATGAACTTTTCAGGATCCAAGATTGTTTGTAGATGCTGGGAGAATAAAGTGATCATGATATTACACCCAAAAACAATAGATGATTATCTATCACCCGTCAACGAAAACACAAAAGCAGATGGAATCGGACCTACGTGCAATTTGAAGACTTCATTACTACAAAGGACCTTAAAAGTCAAAATACCTTTTCAAGTACTGTTCGGCATCCACATTCAAGCGACCTTGCATATTATTGAAACCTTATACCTGCTTGAATTCGACAGGTAGGCGGAGAATTTCTTAAACTTCATTACTGCGTTTGAATCTAGAGTTTGATAAGGAAGAGAGCAGAATTTTATTAAGGAATGCCTAATTATTTCTTCTTGATTTCCCCCCCAATCAAGAAATCTATAGCAGCAGTGGGCAAGAAATGTGGTTTAAGAAGCATTGCTCACCTTGAAATGGGTAGAACCCTCCTAGACAGAAGCTGAAGGGAATCCGGTGACAACAGAAACAGATCCCTACAAAGTCTCATGTCAATTCAAAGCCCTGAGTGCTAGTCCTGTTATCATCTTCGGGCCGAGTTTCTTGTCTATGGGAAATGAGTCCCGCATCAGACACTATCATTCTTTTCATTTCAATCCCCTCCACTAAACAGCCACCAGTACATTGGACATTTTTCCGTATTAGTGCAGAACAGATGAACGAAAACTGTATTTAGGTAGGATGAGATGAGAACATTGAGAAGTAAATAAAGGTAGAAAATAAATCAAAACAACAGAAAGATGCAGACAGAATGTTAGGATAACGTAAAGAATATTGAGATAAAGCAACAGATGCTGGAACATATGTTAAAAGAATTGACTAAATATCTCGAAGCTCAAATTTGAAATTTGCTCTTCATAACAACACCACCACGGGGCCGGAAACTTCTAGATTTATCTTCCAAGTAACAATAACGTGATGCCGAAATCAACCTTACTATTATGTTAAGAACCCACTTTAAGAATTCAGCAGAACATGAGGTTTGCTTTAAAAAGCTTATACCAATAATCCTGGACTGTCGTAGTTTCCAACAGCTTCACTGACGCTCAACAACTTGTATGCTGCTTCTTGCTGAACTACCGATTATGTGTCAGTTATGAGGTATAAACTCTTGAATCACGTCGTTGACACCAAACAATCTCAAATTCAATTTCTGTCTCGCTGAAACACCAGAATAACCAAGGACTATATTCTGGAAATATAACTGTTCCAGAATTAAGTCAAAAAGATCCACCTTGATGGTCCGTAGAATCATAAAGGAAAAAAATCTGGGTCACACTTGACCTAGATTGCAATTGTAAGTTCTTCACTGTTGAAATTCTCATTAGCACGAAGAAATAGGCCAATTAGTTGTGAGGTTAATCAAATAATGAGATTATTCATCAACTAGATAACACATGAGACAAGAACCACCTATTGTGATCATGTTGTTACTTGTACTGCCACACCCTTTACCTTTGATTAATATATCATAAAAAAGTGTGCATCGCAATCCCACAATACTTGTGCTAAGGGCATGCCCATATCCCCTTAATAGGGGGTTTGTATAATTAAGCTTATGTAGCATCCAAACGTGTCCCAAACGCCAACAGGAATCCCCATCACTCTGATCCAAACAGAGGTGTGGACTGACCAGATCTATCGCACAGAGCTGGCGACCACCAATGGAGATAAACCTCTTTTCAAGCCAATTTCCACATCTGCTTCAGAATCCTCTGGGCTTTAACTCTTCATGAGAATAGGACAACAAAGCAAGCTCTCCTACCTCTACATTACACGTCACTCTACCCCAACATTCCCACCTCCAAGGTCCCTTCTGGAAAGCGCTAAACCATTGCCACTTCTACATGTGATTAGCGGACTTGATACCAATCCAACTCCTTGACACTCCGTTTAGGCCTCTCACAACTTTTTTGTCATTCTTGCTTCCCACAAGGAGATTGTGAGAGGTTAAAAAGGGAGTGTGAACATCATTTCCCTTCTAAAACTACCACAACAAACAATGTGAAACATTTCAAAAGTTCAAATTAGTCCATCCTAATCGACAAGCGAGAAATAATTACTTAAACAAGATTATGTCTACAATCCTACCGCTTATGGAAACACATTCTCTGAGGTCATTAGAAACACTAATAATCAGTAAGCCAACAAGTAGGGTATGGTAAATAACCACTCCTCAATAAGCTAATACAGAGCAGCCTAATATCCACTTGTGATTTGAGTTCCCTTGCTTAATAAGCTTGTGTGCCTATTAATTAAGCCGCCAATACTTTGGAATAAAAGTGAGGACCAATCCAACAATAAAGACATAGCCCCTTGAATTCAATGAAAATGTACATACTAGCTGGTGATGGTTACTGTTCAACAAGGGTGCTGTAAGTTGTAAAATGAGAACTAATTGAATCCATCATGTCTAAAACAGTTAATTTTCATCCTGGAAATATAAGAATTAACAATCACACTTGAACACCAAAACACCGTGTACAATATAAGGACCTAACCTAGCCTTTCCTTGAAACACAGAAGAGAAGAATGAAAAACAAATACTAACATATAGCCATATCACAAGTAGATCACTATCCGGCTGATTTACGTGGAGAAGCAGTTCTTTCAGTTGTGCCTTCATATCATTTAAGTTCAATGTTCTAGATAAATGCTACTTATACCTCCATAGAGTCCCGGTGATAAGCCAGCCTTATACAAGTATGCAAAAGCTTAAAATAGTTGTTTCTCAATAAAAGGAAGTGTTTACCTATCTAATAAGGCTATGACATCAATAGAAGGATCTATGCAATGCAGGTCGGAAATATTGCCACACGTCTACAAAGAGGAATGATCCATCAATTGGGGATTACATGGGGTACTGTTGTTGTCCACACAGTGGAATGAAGATAAACGAATTCAGTAATTTCAAAATTGTTGCATCTAGTTTGGCTCTTAAGCCTGAAACATGAATCTAAATCAGACGAGGAAGGTGGAATAACAGAGATTTATCCTGCATAATTTCTAAGGAAATAAACCCATACTTAATCTAAGAAGGAGAGAAAGAAAGAAGGGGCAAAAAATTGAGCACGATCTGCTTCCAAGCTTTGATCTTATCGGGCATCAGAGAAATCAAGCATAACAATCAACTATAGTACTTTCCACAGTCTGCTAATTTTATACTAATTATAATCAGCAAATATTAAAAAAAAAAATCGTCCTAGCAGCACAATTAGCGCACACTAAAGATCCAAACAACTATTAAGCATAAGTACTTTAGGAACATGTGTCCACCTCTGCAACATGACATTGACATGTCACCATTGGCTACATGGATCTCACCTCAAGAATCCATAACCACCTGAGGATGGATCTCCAGAATGTCACGCTAAAGATCTCACCCATTGCAACTTGAAAGAGAGATCTGCCAAGTGAGATCTGTGAAGCTTAGTCTCCAGTTCACACTAGGCTCCAGGACAACCTAGCTGGAGGCAGGGCTTAGGAACCCTATGGAGGATTGTGTCTTGGAGGCTAGAGTTTATATAGATTCTTGAGCTGAGATCCACGCAGAACATAGTGAAGCTTTGGAAATGACTCCAAGGTCTATGCCCTTGGCAACAGTTTGGAACGTATCGAAAACTCCAGAGAACCAAAAAAACCTAGAGATGTCAGTTAATCATTACATGGAATTCTTGCAAAATACCTAACCAGCACGAGTCCAGCTATACATTCTTCATGTGTGTTCCAAAGAACTTGGAAACGATTAGACTCGAAAAACTTCACATTGATTTGTAAAAATAGTTACCCTGGCATATGTATCATATTCAACTTGAACTGTTACTTCACTAACTGTAATAGTTATAACTTATCACTCCATTCAATGTAACTAAGATATAGTTCAGCTTAACAATTAGCGATGAGTGAAAAGGCTTCTGTTAGGATGCGGAGTGGAACCTCTTTGACTCGGTTTGAAGATTATAATTAACCAATGTGGGACAACCTGCCACTCTACCACACTTGTGATTCACAACTCACACATGGCCAGGTAAACAAAGTATACATAACTTGGAATCTCAAGATTCACAACTAAATGAAGTGCACTTATGGCACAAACAAGGAAAAATCAACCAAGAGACTCTTGCCAAAATCCTCTAATATCCTAGCCCCTAGGACCGATACAATGTTGAATATAGAAGGAAATATACAGCAGATTTTCAAATAACTAGTGATATGTTGAATAGAATCCACAACATCAATGTCCTCAATATAGCATCATGTCATTTCCAAATCTTCTGCAACATCAAGTTGAACTTATTGCAATTTCATTAGATCCCCATTAGTTTAACGGTACCATAAAAGGATAAAAAGAAGTTAATGGTTCACCCAAACAAACTAGTTAATTCCCATGCAAATGTTCGTTGGTCAGTATAGGAGCCATAACAAAGAAAGCAACCACATTAAAGAGAATATGTGATTATGCGCACGAACATCGCCATTCAAATATTTTCACTTGTCACATAATGGCACCGAGACATAAAAACCCCAAAATTTTATGTATGATATTCGGTAATACTTGGTTATTGAAAAATCCCCGTCAGATCAAAACAAATATGGGTTAATGCTTAAGATCTTGTTCGTTTGGGGGATTCAAATCCTCTGGGCACAGCCTCGAGTAAACTTTCTCTATCTATCTCTCATTACTCTCAAAAATCTCCCTCAAAACCCCCCAAACGAACAAGGCCTAAGTCACTGGCAACTGAAACCGTGAGAGCAAGGCATTCCTTTTTGGCTGGTTATACCGGTCTTATGATGCAAACACAGAAGTAGTTCTCCTTAGCAATGAATCCAGCCGGAGACATTGTCACTTCTCCATGATATATATCAGGACATTCATTCAATACTTTAGGTTAACAAAGAAG